>CM049854.1:23664244-24264244 GCA_027422415.1 Schizothorax lantsangensis
TGAGATTTCTTTGTGTTATGGTAATGGGAGAAGGGATATGCTTAATTGTCATGAAAATGTCACAATGCAAAAAAAAATACTATATATATTGCATTAATATTTTATATATTTTTAAATTAATATTTATATTTTATATAGTTTTTAATTAATTGATATAATATTATAAAGAATGAAATAATGAAAATGAAAGGCGGAATATGCTTAAGAGTCACAGTTTATTTGGGAAAAATATTATTTTATATGTCTTTATTTAGATTTTCATGTTCGTCACCACGTTCATATATGTCCTACGTCATCCACTGGAGATTACGGTTTATAAAGTTTTAAATATGGATATTTTTCTTACACAAGTGCATCACTTTCTTTAAGAAGGCCTTTATTAGCCCCTCGGAGCCGTGTGGAGCACTTTTTATGATGGATTTATGCACTTGCTTCAAAATCTGGACCACTACCTACTGCCATTATAAAGTTTGGAAGAGCCAGGACATTTTTTTATATAACCCTGACTGTATTCATATGAAAGAAGAAAGTCATATAGACCTAGGATGGCTTGAGGGTGAGTAAATCATGGGCTGAGTTTCATTTTTGGGTGAACTAGCCTATGTTTTATAAGATTCATCTCTTTATTTTGACTGAAACCTGTAGCTGTACAGAAACAAAGACAGAGGCCGAGATCCAGAGCCTCATTGTTTACTGAGTGTCACTTTTGGAGAGTGATTTATGGTTATGCAAATGTGCATGTCTGGGAAGAGAGTGGGCACTGCCCCAAAGACTCATGGGATGAATCAAGAGTGGCGGCCCTGAGTCAGACTTACAGCTGAGGCAGCTGTACACAAGATGGAAGTATGAGAGAGAGAGACGGGGAAATAGAGATAGGGAAATGAAAAAGAGAGAGATTGGGTAATGAGATCCGTGCAGAGAAACGGCCTTCACTGGTAACCATGTGAGTGATGAGTTACAGGCCGGAGCAGACAGACACATGTGCGTCTGGATTATTTTAAGTGTGACTGGATTGTAAAACAACACAGTTTTGCACAACAGCAGATCGTGATGCTATAACAAAAATATTTGAGTCAGAGGTTAAATCCAAAAATATATTTAAAAACTACATCATCTCTTAAAAATAAGACTAGACCATTCACACAAAAATCACCATGTTTTTTTTTTTTTGTATTCCTTGAAGTAGCCCTTCACCATGAAAATTCACCATGGTTTTACTACAAATAAAACCAAAAACATAGTTAAACTATAGCAATCACAAATTAACCATGGCTTTGCTACACTAACCATAGTTTTACCATGCATTTGTGGTAAAACTGTGGTTATACAAATGGTAATCAATACGCAAAAAACAAAACATGGTTACCACACCTTTACTATAATAAAACCTTAATTTTTGTAAGGGATGTAGCCTACCACGGTATATAAACATCATGGTAGCAATACATAGAGTAGGCTACTGTTTTGTATATGTTTGCATTGGAAGTTCATTTGGGAAATAAAATATTGTATAATCATTTATATTAAGCCATAACCTTCAGCTCAGTTTCTATTTGTTTTATTTCGTTTATTTTGAATCATTAACTACGCCGCTAATGGATGCTGTGAGACTAAAATATGGCCCTATATGACACGATTGGCTGCACTCTATGTAATGTTTAGTGCTGTTTGTTGAAGGTTGTGTATTTATGCACACTTTATTTGATGTTCCTGCCGTTTTGCACTGAATTTCCCTTCAGGGATCAATAAAGTATCGTTTCCATCTGTCTGTGCTTACGTGTGCGCACTCGACGCCGTTAGAGAGTCCTCTGCTGGCCGAGACGAGTCACGCGCGCTGCCTGTGCTGTGTGTCCTAAACCTGAAAAAGGCCTTGATTCAATTTAACTACCCATAAAAAAGTGAATTCCTCATCCATCCTCTTTCAAGACCTTGAGACAGAAAGTCAATACGGCCTTACTACCGATTCCGTTTTCATAGCCTGATTCATAATGATTTACTTCCCTGACAGCTGAATTTTCCGGCGACTTTTTGCCTCTGCAGCTTCAGACTCGATGTGAAGGATCTTGGCGCCTGTAAATCGTCCCAGTCAGGTGGCTTCCCGGCGCCGGTGGAAAGATTGTGCGGCAGATGGAGGCTCTTACACGCGGAAAGGTGGCATAGCGTGAGATCTTGGAGTTGAGAAAAACTCATCACACATTCTGAGGCGGCTTATTTTAGACACTCATATCGCTAAAGCGCCGCATCTGATTCATCGCACACCTCTGCTGCTCAGAGACTCCAGTCTCGATGGAAAAGCGAGAAAAAAAATCAATATTTTGATTGGTACATACCAAAATCCTTAAGAATTTAGGGGTCGTTCACTCAGGAAACGCATCCGTCTGTGCTGTTGTTGATTTTCTATGTAAGCTATGTTATAATGTTAATGTTCTATGTAAATATGCGCTGGACGGAGGTTTTGTGCTATACCCGTCAGATTTTGCTACCTCCCAGATAGCACACATAGCCTACGTCTGCAAGATGTCTGTTAAAGATCTCTTGATCAGGAAAGCATCTGCTGTGTACAAACGTCTGACAGACGTCTTTCAGATGTCAGTTTTACATACATTCTAAATCATATACATCTTAAAGACATCTAATATATGTCTATTTGACATCTGATAGGAAACATCCAATATTGCAGATGAGCAAACACTCTAAAACATACGTCTTGCAGATATAAACGCAGACTTCAAATAGACGTCTCCGTGATGTACATGTGCTATCAGGGCTCCCATTAAAACAGTAGGTACAATTCTACAACTAAAAATGCTAAAAATCTACATCTATACCCCAACCCTAAACCTACATACAGTAGGCCTAATTATCATTGTTCAGTGTGAGAAAAATGACGAAATATTGACGTGTGCATGCTGGTATAGACAATCTGACGTGTAGGATAAAAGGTCAGGACACCTGTTCGCTTTTTTTTTTTATCTATTACACGTCATGAGCTCCACTGTTTTAACATGCTGTCTGCAAAAACACGTCAAAAAACGTCAAGTCACTTTGAAGAATACCATGGGTACAAATATGACATCTAAAAATGCTTTATCCAGCCTATAACCTGGTTTGCTGATCATGGTTTAAAAGGGCCTGACAAGCTGAAAAGTGCCCAAAGTTAATCAGAAACCAGACCAGCTGGACCAGGCTAAGACTAGAACCAGATTAGGCTGGTTTTAGCGGGGGGTATTTCAGCACGTATTGCCATAATACATGTCCAAAACTTTGTTTTAAATGGTAACACTTTGCAATAAGGTGTCATTTGTTAACATTAGTTGCACTGTGAACTAACATGAACAAACAATGAACAATGCATTTATTAATCTTTGTTAATGTTAGTTAATGAAAATAAAGTTGTTCATTGTTTATTCATGTTAGTTCACAGTGCAACTAATGTTAACAAACACAACTTGTGATTTTAATAATGCATTAGTAAATGCTGAAATTAACATTAAGATTAATAAATGTTGTAGAAGTATTGTTCATTCTTAGTTCATGTTTATTAATGTTGTTAACTAATGTTAACTAATGAACCTTGTTGTAAAGTGTTACCAAATAAATAATAGGTTCACTGAATAAAGAAGAATCATCATGTAAATACTACATATGAAATTATTTTGACACAAAGTTCATTTGCATCAGATTGGATTTATTTAGTATTCTCTCTAGGTTACTTGTAATCTTTCATTACCTGAAAGTGTTAACTTAAAGAGCCATTTCTACCAAAATAACCCATAAAAACTAGTTTTGGGTATGAATTAATGTATAATTTTATCATAGTGATAAAAAAAAACATGTATAGCCTGAATGCACTGTAAGTCGCTTTGGATAAAAGCGTCTGCTAAATGCATAAATGTAAATGTAAATATATTTAGGTTGATTCAGTGATATTAAAATATTTTTGACTTACAATACAATAAAAAGTTAATTCAGATGATAGGTTTTACATTTGGCGTTTTTTAAAGAGTAAAACTAGTTACAAGTATTAAAAATAAATAATTAAATAAATAAAAATAACAGAAAATGCCAGGACATTATTCTTCAGTTTTATGGACAACGCAATAAAGTGCAAAATTTAAAATACAGGTAAAACACCTCTAAAAATAAATATGGAAAATTCCTTCATCGTGTCCTATTTTTACAGATTTTTTTTAAATACATTTACAAACCCATAGAATGATATTTCTTACAATGTGCTTTTTGTTAGTTAATAACAATGGTAAATTTTGTAATGGTGGCAGTTTAGAGTAAACACAGTGTATCCCCAACAGACAGTCTGAAGACTTGTGTGTGTTTGAAGACTCAGATCCTGCTTTTGACCAGCTGCGTGTGCTAATTGTGTTCTGCAGGTATGCACCTGTGTGCTTTGAGATCAGCTTCATTCATGCGTCCACACTAGCATCTGTTGGTTTTGTTCGTCAGGTGTTTGTGTTTGAGAGTTGTGTGGAGTTGTGTCACTTTCTGAATCAGTGGAGTGAGAGATGATGAGATAGATATTCACTCCTCCACTCAACCTGATTCAATTCTGCTTCCTTATTCACCCAGAACTAATGCAAGACTTCACACCGACTCATACATAAATAACCTGTGTTTGGGAAGCCGAGACGGAAACCAGAGTTATTTCTTAGTAATGATCTCAAGTTCACAGAATTGACAGACACTCTCACTCATGATAACTAGACCGTTGTCATCACTTTGATCAAAGACAACAAAAGCTTCATTTTCATCATTCATAGTCTTCATTTGTATATAGAGTCTAATACCTTGCACTGGGGTTTGCTGTGATCTCTGTGATTACTGTTCTTTCTTTCAGTTCTCATGCATTCTTGTTACATTTCAGTGAACTAAAAAAATGGATCATGTAATTATATCTTATATTTTAGAATATCATTAAGTCACTTATTGATAACAACAATAATTCTAATATTTTATTGTATGTTTATTTTATAAATATTTTTACAAAATCATTCATTAGTACAAATAATAAAAATATTTTTTTTTGCTCTATATAGTACAATATAATTGCTCTATAAAATATTTTTAGTTTTATAATATTAAGTAACTAATTATATTTCTTTTATAATATCACCTAATAATATAATAAAACTTAATCATTACAAGTAATTTATTTTATACTTTTATTTTAACTTTATGATATTAAATATTAAGAATAAAAATATAATAATAATTAACTTTTGCTGTAATGCGATATAATTGTTCTATAAAATATATATATATTTTTTTTATAATATTGATATGTAACTTAATAATATAGTAATATCTTATACTTATATTTTAGATCAATTTTATAATATCAATATTTAATTGATTAGATGATGATTATAATAATATGATGATTTGATTATGATTATAATAATAATAAAAATTAATATTTGTTTAAATATTTTATAATAATAACAATATATTTATTTTATATTTGTTTTACCATATTAAATAGTAAGAAAAAATATTGATAATTGTTGATAATTACAAGGTTGATAATGATGATGATGATGATTAACTTTTGCTCTATAATGCAATATAATTGCTCTATATATTTTTTTTAATAATATTATTACTTATAATATTACTTTATAATAACTGTTATTATAAAATGTTTGCTCTATGCAATATAATTGCTCCCTAAAAAGATTCAATATAACATAATCTATCAATATAATATATATAGTAATGATTATATAATAATATTATTATATTAATAAGTTACTTTTATATAAATATAATTTTATATTTGTTTTATAATATCAATGTGTAAGAGATTGATAATAACAACATTATTAATAATAACTTTATTATGTAACACTTACTATTACTACTACTAATAATATTTAAAATATGAAAAAACAACATTAAACCAGATTCCATAACATTTATATTTTCCTCGTATTTCTTTGCAATATTAATAAATAACTTAACTATAGTACGAAAGGTTATAGCTTAAAGTAATTCAGTACTTTGCTGTGGAGTTATGAAATCCTTCCATGACATGAGGAATGTTTCTGCTTCAATCCTGCAGCTCTCGTGTGGGCACGGTGTGAAACCCCCAGAGATTTCACGGTGCAGCGGGTACGGCGTGGGTGAGGCCTGGCCCGGCCGCTCAGCCTGATACTCTGCCATCACTCTGCCATCTGTTAATCTCTATTTCCAGCCCTGAGATCCAGATCCAAATCAAAGCAGGGCTGACAGGGCCCTCGGGCACCTCTCATATGCTGTGAACTTCAGCGCGCTTTATCACGTCAAACTTCCTCCTGCACCCAAACAGAGGTAATACTGGTCAAAAATACATTCGAGTAAGTAACAGAAACTCCAAACAGCACTGACATCACATCTTTCCTCCTCTAAACAGAGATTTCCAGAACAGCAAGTGTGCAGTGACATCGATGTCAAACATTGTGGAGAGAGAAAGCGTTCGACAATGAATCAAAGACGGATGTGTCCTACATTTATCAGCCCTGGAAACCTTAGGATGCATTTGGTAGAAGAGGAAAGAATGGTTTGAGTAAGTTCTTATCTGAGTGATTTATGAGTTTAAAGAATGGAAGGGAGAATCGTTTAGGTTATGTAGGTCAATGTGAGAGCAATGCTCGTTGCTCGCTGCAGATCCTCCTCGTGACGGACCGTTCTGCTGATCGTCAAGACTTCAGTCTGTCAGTCAAAGCTCTGACATCACATCACCGCTGCCATCAGTCACTGTAGAAACAGCATCAGCAGCACAATGACAGACTGACTGCTGAGACAATCACACCCTGACAACTCACTCCAGCTGTGCTTAACAAGATGAATTGATAACAACAACAATTATTATTATTATTTATGCATTTAGCAGACGCTTTTATCCAAAGCGACTTACAGTGCATTCAGGCTATAAAATTTTTTTATCAGTATGTGTGTTCCCTGGGAATTGAACCCACAACCTTAGGTGCTGCTAACACAATGCTCTACCACTGAGCTACCAGGAACATAATATACATATGTACATATACATATACATACACATACACATACATATATATATATATATTATTATATTATATATATATATATTATTATTATTATTATTAATCATATATTGGTTAATTTGTTGGTTAATATTTTTAAGATGAAAATCATTTTTATTTTCTTTCATCAAAACATCACTGCTATATTATCAAAAAGGTACATTTTAAACAATTTTACGTAATAACCCAAGGTGCTGTGTTAATTTAAATGAAAAAGCAATTTATTAAGAAATATTCCATATGTTTCTTTATTAAAAATAAATGTATAAATAAACGTATGAATGAATGAATAAATAAATAAATACTTTGTCAACATGTTTCTTGGGAGGAAATATTGTTTTAATTAGTAATGCTTTTATGTTTATTAAGGTGCATAAAAAGTAGAATAAATGTATTATTGTGCAAACAATGAAAAGGAAAAAAACACTTCTAAACATTTTAATACTTGTACACATCACAGTAACATTAAAATAACAATAGTACGCTAGCTATTCAAATATTCTACAATATAAACTAGATAGATTTTTGTAGCTGCTTTTTTTGGTGTCACGTCTCATAATTGAGCTGTTGCTGACATCTAGCGGTGTTTACATTTACTGCACCAGCGTGACTCTTACGTAGCCGTGATGTCACCTACGTTTCTCCTACGTCATTACGTTCCCATGATGCACTGTGAAAGTTGGTTGAAAATATATATTTTTAAATGCTATTTTTGCTTATTTTCACTTTCTAAACACAGAGCCAGACTGATATGCACACTCATGTCTTCTTCGTTCTTCGATCGGTCAGCTTGTAGTGAGTGTCGTTTGCTCACCGTCTCTGTAAAGCGAGGCATGTTTGGAGTAATGCTGACAGTAGTGCTCTCGTTCTTCAGCTTTGCGCAGTGGCAGTATCGTAGCCTATGAGGTTTATCCGAGGCGCGATTATTGCTAATTGAAAACTTTACCCAATACCCCGTCATGACGACTTGAAATATAGTCGGCATTGACAATTTTTGACGGTCTTTACGAAGACTGACATTATAGTTCAAAAAAAAGAAGAGTTTATGAGGATTGTAGTGGGTGATTTAATCTTGTGTTATCTGAAGCTGTTATTGATGAATGTTTCAGTGAAGGATTCCTTGTTCGTCTAGATAACTATTTAATATTTTTTTATGTTTGTTTGTTTTTCAACTATAAATAATGTAATAAGTAAAATAATCACTTTGATAATGTCTTTCTTTCAATATCTATCTTTTATTAAATAATAAAGAATCATAAGTGAAACCAGCGGCTGTTGGATCAGTTTAGTGCTATGTATTAATATGACCACTAGATGGCCACACCGTAAACAGTAGGCTACTGGAAAGCTTCGAGTAATGAAACGTTTTCCATAAATTATAAACACACACGCTATAACAATTATAACAAAAATCAAAACAACCTTATGTTCACTCCCTCATCAAAGCAATCTGCCAATCTCGCCCTGAACAATAGCTTACATTAACTCTTTATTTGCACCGTTATATTCCATCTACTTAGTTTTCCTACCATTGTGTACTTTAATACTTTATTTTATTGTTTTATTAAAAGTTGGCTAGATCAAAGCATAGAGCACAACAGAGATGGCCCTTTTGTACACGGAATAAGTAAATATTCTATTAAACAATCTGTGTGCACTGCCTCACTGAATCTTTATGCTAAAACCTTTAAACATGAATCACTTCTGTGGCACTGAGCCTGCAATAAATGTATTGTACTACAACACACAGTGGCATTAGATAAAAGACTTTTGCTGATTAGATATAATACTAGCTAGATTAGCTATAATACGATTTTCAGACCTAAATCAACAGAATAAATAGGTATTCTCATATTTTCATTTAATCTATTTTTTTGTTTATAGTTTGCCATAACTGTTAGGCCTACATTTAGATGTAAGTTGTATGTACACAAATAGAACTATTCTCTAAAACAATTAGCTACTGAGGGCAGGCGATGTTGCTTAGCAGTATCATGTTACCTCCACCCAGCCTTTCCTGAGAGAGAATGAGAGAAATCCCAGAGCAAAACTGGGAGTGTTTGATTCATTTGTCCATTAGAAATTATATATATATATATAATTTCCGTGTCGTGCATTTAAAATCCTTTAATGCACAGCAAACCGTTGATTATCCCTTACACACACACACACACACACACATATATATATATATATATCCTGTATATTTTACCTAATGACTAGGCTACACTTTAGAACACAAAACCAGAAACTGCTGAAAACGTAAACAATTCTATCGCATCATAATGTAAGTTTAGGGATTGTGTTTTTCTGCATGTGTGAGGTTGGTGACAAAAGATCTCCAAGTACACCAATAGATCAACATGTTCCCTTAAGAGAATTACTGACATTAGGCGATGTTGCTAAGCAATAGTAATAGCAATCCCAGTGCAAAACAACTGGGAGACTGTTTATAGATGGTTTCAACGGCAACAACATAAACAAACTTTACTGCGCATACGCGTTTTTGTGGCCCAAACTTTACTTCCGGTAGACTTCCGCAAAGAACCAATAACAACAGCAAAGTCCCTCTAGAGTAGATTATGGCTGCGGGTCCGAAAACTGAAAAACGCTGCCTTAGTGATGGGTCGTTCTTGAACAATTCGTTCATTTTGAACAAATCTTTAATGTGATTCGGGAAGAACGAGTCGTCTCGGGGAGTGATTCGTTCAGTCACGCATGCGCAACATCCTATAGGTTCTGCACTGAATTAGTTCACCTGTTTCGAGTCTTCAGGTGTGTTCGACTTCATGCAGCGCCGCACAGACCTATTGCCGAGAGTAGCCGCTTGCAGTCGGGGGCGGAATTGAAAGCAGAGACGTGAAGTCGGTGTGCATACTATCCATCCTAAATTCTATGTAATAGTAGTAATTTTCAATACTATTTAGGGCAGATAGGGTGGATAGTATGCACATTGGGACGCAAGGTCGGACTCTTTCTGCTCCCGGTAGTGATGCTCTCGCGGTGTTTGGATACTCTTATCACAGATGAAGTGAATAACATGCAATATTTGTCAAATGCACGGACGTTTCAGAAATGTTTTCATGAGCAACAGAAACACTTTTTATATACTGCTTAGTGCTTAATACAGGGCCATCTGTTCAAGAATAAAGTTCAACATAAACATATACTATTTAAATGCCAATAAAGTGGGGGTATATTTGCTTTTATCAATGTTTTTTTTATTAAATGTGACTCAATATAACATTGCGACTATACAGTAAAAAAGCTTTTACTGTTCTAAAAACAGATTTGTGAGCAGTATTTTTTTTAATGCAAAAATTATACAATATACAACTCACAACAAGTACAAAACAAATAAACATTCATAAGAATATGTAAAGTTAAACAATTCATGCCAGGGGTAAAATTACAACAATTTAAAATAACAAAAAGCTTCATAGGTCTTTCTTGCTTTTTTGTTGTTAATTTTATCTAATGTAGTACCATATTGTTTAATCTCTTTTATAAAATGTGCAAAGTTGGGCTTAGCTTTAGTCCATTTTTTCACACGACTGTGATATTTTCCAAGTAAAATAAGATTTGTGAGCTGTATTGGAATTGAAGATGTTAGAAATACACGTCATTGTTGTCATGTGGTGAATTTGGCCAATCATGAAACAGTTGTGTCGTCATCAGCGCTCCCGCAGTCGCTCTGGAGAAACTGCACCGGCTGAGTGAGCCGGCTGCTCTCCAAACGCTATCGCGGTAGTTTGATGCCACACGTGACAGTGACGTGGCGTCAGCACCGGTTCAAGTCGGACAAATTTTCTAACCGGCATGCACTGCTTCAAGTCAGCCGCCGATCGGTTTTCATGGCGCTGCATGAAGTCGAACACACCTTTCGGGTTTGAGTCGTTCGTTCATCACATGACAGCCCCATAAGCTAAACCTATGCAGTCTGAGGGAAAAAGATTTAATAATAATAATAACCAACTCTTCAGTTTATTACCTTTGTTACCACATTCAGTGTTATGGAAAAGAACCATCATGACAGAAATTCACACATTTATAAACTGTAAGAAATAAAAAGCTACAATTTGAGACCAGAAACGCATCACGCAACTGTAAGAGTAAATAATAATAATAATAACTATGCACCCGTTTGTAAGGAAGCTTGTAAATTAACTAATTTCTCTATCCAATGCTGTCACGTCACATGACAAAAGAACGAACGACTCGAAAGATATCTAACTAATCAATTCTCTTTCTGGCTCTGACTGCATAGGTTAAGCCTGCGTTTCAATGTGCATACCATCCACCCTAAATTCTATGTGATATTAGTCATTTTCAATACTATTTAGGGCAGATAGGGTGGATAGTATGCACACTGGGACACAGGGTAAGTTTATGAGGCTGTCACGTGATGAACGAACGACTCAAACCTGAAGACTTGTCAGATAAGATGTGAGGTGAGCTAATCATAGACTAAAGACCCAGGTAAACAATTAATACATTTTTTCTGTTTCTTATACCATTATAGTTTTGTATTGTTTGTAGTGTGATCAACGTTTGCATAAGTAGTAGATGTTACTACTTAGGGAAGTAACACGTAACATTTTAATTATATTTTGCTAAAATGAACGAAATGAATGATATGACTTGAAAAAAGATTTGTTCATTTTGCTGAACGAGACTCAAAGGTCCGAGTCAGTAAAATGATCCAAACTTCCCATCACTATGCTGCCTTTGGAGGACGCATTCCAAGGTAGGAAGGCATCAAGGCACATCCGAATCCAAAGTTAGCTTCACTTTCTGTCTCAGGAGATACCTTCATCTGATCGATTTTTGAAGGCAGCATAGATGTATCCTTCGCTGCCTTTGATATCCCACAATCCTGTGCTTTCCATTCCGTGACGGGTGAGCTAAAAAATAAAGATGGAGTCTGAAAGTTGCGTTTGGTGGTTAGTTTGTGTGGAAATGTATATTTCTGATTTAACTTTTTGCACTTTTGATGTCATTTCTAGCGAGAAATTAGTATTATAGTAATTAAATATTTGTTTAGTTATCACCAAAAATTGTTATATTTTGTTATCATTAAACCATTAAGCTGCCTCAGAAGCCTGTCCGAAATCAGTTTCGTGAGGTGCCTTCGTGCAAACACGCTGCCTGCAAAGTCATTGCCTCATAAGGCAGCGAGGCAACAAGTCAGCTGCCTAAGTTTTCGGATGCAGCCTATGGGTGCTTCTCAATATCCGTCCTCGTTTCCTCACTCCTCCATCCTCCATCCTATGACCTGGAAACCGATCGAGCTCAGCCATCTTGTAGGACATCTCAATTCTCTAATTGCAACGCGAGGAGGCGAGGATCGAGGAGTGAGGAGGCTTCCTGAGCAAGGATACACAGATGTATCCTCTGCGGAAGTGTTTTATCGACTAAACGTGATGCACATATATATTCTCCTCCCCCTTCACATCTGTCCTAATACTTTACATTTATACCTTTGCAGTTGAAATAAGCCATATGTCATATATTTCAACAGGGCATCTTGCTTTATCAATGCCTTAAATAACGAACTTTAACAACACAAGGGCAGATCCCTTTTGCACAGCTGATGACGCTTTGAAGTGATGCTTGAGTGGTCAAGAATATTCCAATGTTCATCCTTTGATTCCTCTATCCTCATTTCCTTTCCTCATATACTAAGGGGGGTGGAGCTAAGACGCGAGGAAAGGTAGCGAGAAAAGGAAGTGAGGAAAGGAAACGAGGATGCACAAATAAGAAATGAGAAGCACCCTATTTCTGATAACAAGCAAAATATGTTTGCTGTGTAAATCAGACGGGCTTAGTGAAAATGTAGTTCATTCTCTGCCAGCAGGAGGTGCTTTTGGAGTGGCAGAATCAGTGGTTTTTCTGGTAACAGCTGCACACAAAGCAGCGCTGAGCTCACAAATGCTGCTTTATCAGGCATCAGGCGCGGACTGGCCATCGGGAGATCCAGGACGATTCCCGGTGGCCTGGCAGCCAGTTTGGCCCACTGCCCTGTTTATTATTATTATTATTATTATATAATTGCCTGCCGAATGTACTAAAGCAATTATTTCCGAATTCGCCATTCGATAATAAATCTCTAATAAATCATGAATCGGTTAGTCTTGACTGGCAATGCAAGCTTCGGCTCGCACACGCTCTGCGCCTCCACAAAACGGTTTCGAATTCGATCAGAGTAATCAATGCGAGAGAGAGAGAGAGTAATCAATGGAGTAGAAGCACCCAGTAGCCTGTAGCACTAAGTGAGATGAACAAACTCTGAGTTTCAGAGTAGGTTTAGAGTTGACAAAATCAAACAAATCCAACCTGGTTTAGATCAGGTTCAGTGGACTTACAAAGCTCTATATAAACGTTCTCTGTCAACTCAGGGTTGATCCAGAGTTTGCGATTAACTCTGGAGCGCATGCACCTGAAAGTGTGACACGTGCAGCAAACAGCCAATCACACAGAACACGGAGAGCGTCAGTTTGATTCACTTCTCGCGAGAGTCAGCGCAATTCACTTCTCTGTTAAAAAAAGAGATGTCGTTATTAAAAATAGAATTAATTTAAATGCATTTACAAGGCAGGAATAAACACTGATGCTGCAGCAAACATTTGAGAAGGCAGCAGAAAGAAAATATCTGACTATGCAAAAGAATCAGCTAAATTTAGTAGTTTAAATAGTTTCACAAAGAGCTCAAAAGAAAATACATATGTTTAGTGATTTTAAAAGCTTTATATATTGAAACTTATTTATAGGCAATGTATTTAAATTAATTCAAATGCAAATTTTATATTAATTGCCAGTTCATATAATATTTTTTAAAAATATATTATATAATTATGAATAGCCTAATTATAATTCATTTGATATGAATATAATAAATAATTAGCAGCAAAATGCAATTTTGTTTCTGAAGTTCTTCTACTCTAAACTGCTTTAATTTGAAGCCAGAGATACGGGGGAGTGGCTTCATTGCATCAGATATATTTCCCTTTGCTCACAGCTGATTGGTCCAGTTTGGGTTTGCGATATCTAACCCAGAATAAAACCTGCTCCAGTGCAGGGTAGCCATGTAGCGTAAACCAACCCACCTTCTTGAGCCCCAAAACTCAGAGTTTGTTCAAACTGAATGTGAACTTACTTGGATAAAAACCGGCTTCATGCTACAGGCCACAGGTGGAGCAGATAAAAACTACTGTTCAGGATTTCAAGTGCAGGTCAGTTGTAAATAGGCTATTGTAGTTTAGTCTTTGTTACTTAAGCAGTAGCAGCCCACTCATCACTCAAAATACTGTATACTTAAGGACATCATTATCTATTGTAAAGTTGCAGGAGTAATTTAGCAGACAAATAATCATATTGTTTTATAATAGGTTTAGAGAGAGCTAGGGCAGACAACCCCAATGAAAATGAATGATGGTTTTACTATAAATCCAATGGTTACTCCTGTTAAACCGTGGTAACCACAAATTAACCATGGTTTTGCTACACTAACCATAGATTAACCATGGAATGTGTAGTAAAAATAAATACAAATGGTAATCCATTTGCCAAAAAAAAAAAAGAACCATGGTTACTGTACTTTTACTATAATAAAATCATGGTTAATTTTTGTAAGGGAAAAATATGACTCATGTTCAGTATTAGGATTTTTCTGTAAAGATATCGTAATGTAGTTATTATTGTACTAATTTTGACATTTAGGCAATTTAGAAAGTCTAGTTTAGTTAAATCTTGAGTATTAAAGTCATGTGAGAGACATCAAGAGAGATATCAGGGTAAAATAAAGAGACTGAAAAGTTAAATGGAAGTGAGGGTGCAGTTCAGGAGAGAACTTTTAATTATTTTGCATGTCCCCAGCCTAAGGATTTAAACCTTTTTATGTGCTGGCCATACAAAAATAGGGTTGTCGTGTGTCAGAATTTGTTGTGGGTGTATGGGATGGCCTGGAAGAGTGTGAGATTTCCCGGCCTGAAATTTTGTCCCAGTCCACCCCTAAGCAGCAGTCAGCATCTGACCTGGCCATGAGTAGCTTTAAGTACTACATTGCATTTCATCCTCAAGTTCTCAAACACATCTAGGTGTTCATATGGTCATATGTGGTTTGGCACTGTCCTGTCTCCCTGTAGCACTCACTGTCTTAGGTGTCTTACATTACAGATGATGGCTTTCCTAAAGACAAAAGTAGAAAAAAACATTATTTAATTTAATGCACAATATTTAAAAAATAATACTCTTATTGTTTAATACATCCTTTTTTGTCTTTTTTTAATTTAGACAGGACAGTGTAGTTAGTGACAGGACGTGATGTGGGGGAGAGAGGGGGCAGGATCGGGAAAGATCCACCAGCTGGGATTTGAACTCGGGAAGCCCACAGCACAATGTCGCTATACGTCGGCATGCTGCCCACAGGGCTATTGGTGCCGACATCTCAAAATACTTCCATGATGCACAATTAATTTAAACACAGTCAGTTATGTCTTCATATGGATCGTATGGATTAAAAAACTTTAATTAATGCTGTCATGTTTAACAAATCCACTTCACAAAATTAAATGAATTGCTAATTACAAAACTCTTGGCATTGAAAAATACGAAGCCCGTACAAATTCTAGAAAAATAATTGGGAATCATTTAAAGAACAGGTTGTTTCTTTGATCTTTTGCTGCATTCATGACATGTCGTACTGTAATTTGAGAGGACAACACGTGACGCTCTCCTTGGAGCTGTTCACACCCTTGGACTCGGGATTATGGTACTATCAATGCCACTACCAGGTGGTACAAGTCATAGCTCTGAGAAAATTCCCAGTTCACAAGTTGTAATTACCAGTTCTACGAGGAAGTGAATGCTTTTTACAAACTGGTATCTCATAATTACCAACAGTGAACACTTTAGCTATATTATGTCATTACGTTGTTGTCTTGATGCCAGCCAATCACTGCATTGCTCATGAGTATTGATATATCTGCCCTTAAAAGGTGTGTTCACGCCATATCATAATAACCGTAATTACAAGATTCTAACTTGTAAAAAGTGTTCACGTCCTTGTAGAACTTGTACTTACACCTGATAAACTGGGAATTCTCTGAGAGCTACAGCTTCTATCACCTGACCACCACAGATTCAGCCTATTTAGGCGTTGATAGTGTTGCCATAGAAACACAGAATTCCGAGTCTGAGGACATCACCGGCGTAGAACGTCATGTGTTGTCATCTCAGAATTACGGTAACAACATGGCGTGAGCACAGTAAAAGTAATCTCAGACAACTTTTTCCAGATATTTTAATCTAGAGATCAGTTATCAGGGTTAAAAGATCTGGGATCTGTCAAATCATCTCAGATGTATTAAGCGAGAATGGACCCCCGGTCCTTGTGACCTCTGCTCTGCACATTTTGTATGTTTCTATATCGATTCAAAGGTTTTTGATAAATTTGCTATATAGCCTATATTTATAAAATCACCTTCTGTAAAATCACCTTAAGATGTACTGAAACATAAGATGAAAAAACAATTCTAACTCATCATAATGTAACATCATACTTTCAGCAATTGTTTTGTCACAAGGAAATTATAGTGAAGTCATACATTCTTCTTGTTTGAGGTGGGTGACATTATGTCTGCTTAGTTAGTAGGAACAAAAGAGCTCCAACACAGTTGTGAAGGAAATCTGATCTCCCTGTGAAGAAGAGACTGTTCGCTTGTGTCTTATTTAGACGGAACAAATATTTAATCACCATACACTGAAAAAAACTGGAAAACACATACTGTCCAACTGACCTATCTATGCAATGAAATTGTGTTTTTCTTCTAAACTTGATTGCTTTGCTTTCGATTAATTCTCTAAAATGTGCAATCTACTAGATTAATTAGGGTAAATGTGAACCAAGTACTCGAAAATGATTTTTGCTGTAGTCCAAGCAAGATTTGCTTGGGACTGGAGTAAAATAATGAAATGAAGTGTTATTTTTGTGTTTTTAAGTAAGGGGAGAATTAATAGTGTTTAATAATGTTTAATGTTTAATTAGTCCTATGTTGAAATTATTAGTAGCCTACTGTTTAAATTACACTGGGTTACCATCTGGAGAAGAGTGGAGCATTTGCTTATACTGTGAACTAGTTAAACAAATGTCATCACATTAGTAAAATTTCAAAAACATTTAGCAATTTTTTTCTCAAGAAAAATAAAAGTTTCTAGTGACGTTTTGGAACAAACTTTAGGTACGTTCCAAAATTCGGCACTAGGGGCCTGCTTTCCCGTCGCAGACTCGTCTCTGTTTGCATCTGTTCTGTGAGTGACCGAGAGCTGTGCGCTGTCTCAGAGAACAGGAAAGACATTCTGGTGCTTCTAACTTTCTTTCTTAGTTATCATTTTACATGTAAATATAGCCGAAATCACAGCACAGCCATTGTGTTTAACTTAAGTGCTTGCTATAGGTTCGTCAGATGATGTCGCGGTTGTAAATCAGTATATTTTAGTTTTGATGAGCAGCAGCTTGGAAATGGTTTGGAAGTGACTGCAGTAGGTTTGCGTAACAAAAATAGCCCAATGACCATATCCCAAACATCAAAACTAAAATAAAATGTATATATGTTCCCATAGCTAAAATACATATTTTACTGCCACTGTTGCAAATTGAAAACCATATATCAGCTGTGGACTTTCATTCTGACGGCACCCATTCACTGCAGAGGATCCATTGATGTAAATGCATCTGGGCTGCGTTTCCCAAAAGCATCGTAAGCTTAAGTACATCGTAGACCTATTGAAACCAATGGAACTACGATCAACTTAGGCTTGCGATGCTTTTGGGAAACGCAGCCCTGGTTGTTTGTACATTTTACTTCTACCAAAACAGTGAAAAAAATTGTTATAGGCTACTTCCTTTTTTTTCTGGTGCAAATGGAACTTGTAAACTCAACTGCATATCATTCCTATCAACCATGAAGTGTATTAGAAACAATTTGAAACATTTGAAACAATTATTTTAGACCACAGGGAGATTTTAAACAAGAGATAAATGAAACACTGCGAGTCAATTAATTTTTTTCCAATCTTCCTCTCAAACTTCCTAATTTCAGAGCAGTCGGGTGTTCTTTCATGTTCATTTGTATGCGACCTGTGCATATATTGTTCTTCCTATAGCTCACTTGAATTTGATCCAGATCTCAAAGACACATATGGGGTCTGTTCCCAGATGAGAAAACAATCACCTTAAAACAATGCTGAATGCATTTCAACAGAAATTGAGAGAAATCGTGCTCAAAAACAGGACTAAGACACTAAATGCAAATTAACTGTTTTTATGCAAACCTCTGAGGCAAATACTCATAGGAAAATATGAAGTGGACAACAGAGTTGCTGACAGAAAGGCATTTTACACATAACACATAGGTCTACAGGGTGTAGTATTTTGTGTATTTTAGCGTTTTTAACTGTAGTTTATGAATCAGAAGTCACACATTCGCAGAAAATAGCTTACTTCCACGGTGCAAAATAAGGTGGATACATAAGCTAATAACTTTCTGTTCAAGAATGTAATAATATATAATTTTCTAACAAAAATAAAATGACAACAGAGTATTGACTATTTATTGGCACAACAATGTAGTTTATAAAAGTGACAATAGTGATCAAGTAAAGTGAAAAGCAAAGGTGAAGGATTGATGACACTTCGGCTTTGGTGGCAATGGTGACATTGCTGGCCACTTGATTTTAAACAATAAAATACAAATCTAACACTTACATATATTGGTTTTGTAAACATAAAGAGAAAATTCAACATTCTGGGAACATTACTATTGAATGTTCTAAAAACAAATAATATATGAAAATGCTAAAATATGAAAGCAACCAAAATCCCAGCATAACCTATTTACTAAACTGTAAATCTGTTGAGTTTTATAAACTAATGTAACAGCAACCTTAATTCAGCTTTAACATTTAGCATTGCACCTTTTTTTTTTTGATGCTCCACTTATAAAGAAATATGAATTATGAATTACATAAAAAATAAATGAAACACTTTAATTTTCACACTACTTACCCTGAGATCATTACCTGCATGAACATGTCAAATAATCTTTAGTAACCAGATCCAACTCGAATTACTTCATGGGTACAAAAACAAATTTTATGCAAAAAAGGTTTTGAAATGGACATTGAAGGAAAAGACCAAATCAAAACCAGTCAACATACTTGTGAACTCCTTCAATAGTGTTTAAAAACATCCCAGGATGCATGAAGTTGGTCGAGTGAATTGTGAGATATAACTGAGATATAACTTGCAATTGCAAAAAACATCATACTTTTTACAAAAAGTCACAATTTTTTTATTCTGTGCAAAAACAAAAAAAAGTGAGAAATAGACTCAGAATTCTGATGAAAAAAAAATTACATAGATTCCATAGAAAATAGGTCAGAACTGCAAGAAACAAAGTCTAAATTGTGAGATTTAAAACCCGAATTGTGAGAAAAAAAAATCAGCATTGTGAAATGTAGCAATTTTTTTTCAATGGCAAAAACAAGCTTTCATATGAATGAGTAGATCCAAACCTTTGACTTGTAAAGCCCCCAAAAAATCCAATGATAAATAAGGTGTGAGGAATGGCATATTTCACCTGAAATGCTCCTTAGTATTTGATGCATTTGAGATGGTTCTTGAAAAAATGGTGGGCCATTTTTGCCTCTGAATCACTTTTGGGAGGATGCCTGTAGGAACCGTACTTGTTTGTGGAACTGTGTTTTTGGTGACCAATTCTGAGACCTTTGCAGGTGACAACTAATAAATCTCCAAGCCCATCAACGAAGAATTCTGTACATAGTTGGAAAAACACAATGAAAACAAACTGTTCTTCATGTTGATCAAACGCTTATTATCTCAGCTGGCTTGGCTATGGATTGTTCACCATGGATCATGAATCAGCCACATTCACATTTCTTCATTTATCATAAACTATTGTTCTTGAACAATAAATCAAGATCGTCTGTACTACGCCCATGCTTTAAATGACCTATGACCTAAGCCTGGATACCATTAATCATTTCACCACAACAGATGAATATAATATGTCAAAACATGTTGTTTCACTTTAGACAGGTCTTTTCGGTATACTTTAATAATAGACCTCATCTGATATGAATCGGTGACTTCATTTGCTCTGAATGTTTTGAGGTCCACTTACCGGTGTGAGCCACTCGTTTGAGGAACGGGTCAAATCCGACCCTCCGCACAGCATCCGTCCGGGCCAGGAAGTAGTTGACGACTCCATCTGCAAAGAAGCAGCCGTTGAAACCCGGCAGGGGCGCATGGGTACGACTGACGCGTGTGATACAGCCGCCTTCCTCGCTGCTCCCTTCCTCGTATTGCAACTGAAAGGAAAACTGATTTTCTCCTACCTGACCACCAACCTGATGGAGAGAGAATGTAAGAATAAACAATAAAAAAGAAGGTTAAAATCAGCCAAGGTCTTTCGCAAACATAAACAAAAAAGATTTGTATCTGACAAGATCTTTATCTTTATTGGACACAATACAGATCTCTATTAGTTTGAACAATATATAGCTGGAAATAAAAGCAGTTGAAAGTGAGGTGATGTTTCTTTTTTTGCAGTCTATCAGTAAGATTGTTTTTAAATAAATTATTATTTCTATTCAGCAAGGATGCATTAAATTGCTCAAAAGTGATAGTAAAAGACATTTACAATGGTACAAAAGATTTATATTTGCTTATTTTGAACTTCTATTCATCAAAGAATACTGAAAATAAATGTACCATGGTTTCCAAAGCAATATTGGGCAGAACAAATTTTTTAATATTGATAATAATATAAATATGTTTCTTGAGCAGCAAATAAGCATATTAGAATGATTTCTAAAGGATCATGTGACACTGAAGACTAAAGTAATGATGCTGAAAATTCAGCTTTGCATCACAGGAATAAATCACACTTTAATGTACATTAAAATAGAACACAGTTTTTTAAAAATGGTAATAATATTTCACAATATTACTGTTTTTACTGTTTTTTATCAAATAAATGCAGCTTTGGTGAGCAGATAGCATTAAAACATTTTCTAAATTATATTTACAGATGTCATCAAGATGATATAATTGACAATTACCACATCTAGTTCAGGAACGGCTTCCATGATGTTCACAAAGCTCTCTATACGGGTCTCATTCAGGAACACAAAGTCATCGTCCACCCACAGGAAGTACTTAGTGGTGACCTGCGACACTGCCAGATTTCTGCCTGCAAACCAGCCCTGAAACAATGAAAACAAGTAACCTTTACACTTCAAGCAAATTACAATACCATTCAGTTTTAAAACCCTGATGTTTGTACCTGTGCCGGGGGCATTATGTAATGCTCTATATTGTCACCGACCACCTTCTCTGGCTGCAGACTGTCATCAGCAACAATGATCTTTATTTTTGGGTAGCTCCAACGGATACTGTTGATGAGGACGTTTAGTTCTTTGTATCGCAGAAATGCTTTAATTAGCACAGTCACCTGAGAGTTCACATCTACAGAGAGAGAGAGAGAATTATGTGCCCATAACAGGTCAGTGTGGTGATTGTGTTCACATGATACAGATACTGTGATTACACTGTAATACTAATAAGAAAATGACAAAAGTACATAACACAGTTACTTAAACTAAAATGAAAACTGAATATATTAAAATAAAATCTATTTAGAATATTAATAAATACTGTAAAAGTATAGACATGATACTGAAACAACTGTTCAGAAGCATACACTGCACCCTGAGAACAGTGTTAATAATGTTAGTAAAAACTGATATGGTCAAAACTTGATGATTGATTAACAGTTTTCTTGCATGATGAAAAAAAAAAAAAAAAGTCTACTGTAAAAAAAAAAAAAAAAAAAATCAGTTTTTGGAAGTGAAAAAACACCCAGAATTCCCTTTGTGACACTTTTTTTTTTATCAGTTATGTACATTTAGGTTTTCTGTTACATCATATGTTGTTAATAGTTTTTTGCATTATAGTCATGTCATGTTTATTACATAACAGTGTTTTCCAATAGTGTGCATGAACTTTGACTCGTTATATGGCTTTCTAAATATCACCTGTTTTTGTGGTTAGTACTTTATATCAGTTAATAAAATGTACTGTATTTAACTGTCATATCTAAAATGCTGCCATATTTTTTAAGGTACAGTTCAGGCAACCACAGCTGCTGTTTGTATTTACCAGAAATATCACAGATTATTATTAGCATTCATTCATTTATTTTTTTGCAGTGTAAGTATGATTATTTGAGCTCACCTTTTCCTGGGTCAAACAGAACAGGAACTGACAAACGTCTGATCTCAATTGGGAATATGACCTCATGGTTCTCAAAAGAGAAGTAAGCTAAGGACATGAACGCATATGTAAAGTCAGTACATTCAGATTAACGTTTTAACTTAAAGAGTGATGATTTATTTAGTGATCCATTTGACTCATTATATTCCAAGGGTTGTCCAAATTGGCCACTTGAGAGCGTGTGCACGCAACTGGAAGTAAGTGCTCAAGACTGCCCCAAGTCTTAAAAACCCCAAAAAGCCCTTAATGCTCACTAAATCCACAATATCGAGGCTAAGCAATCCCATCATGCATCATGTTCTGGAAAAAAATCATGAGGCTTTTTCCGAGATCTTGCAGTAAACAATGATCAAATTTAGGTGAACTATCCATTTAGGTCACAGGTTACGTACCGAGGTCCTCAGTCTTGATGTGGTAGATGGTGCTGGTGTAGGTCAGTCTGTTCAGCAGGTCGTTGAGCTGTTGGAGGCTGCTGGATGAGATGCTCAGATGTTTCTCATTCTGGCCGTCCACCTGCTCTCCTTTCTGGACATCCAGCACTGAGAGCACTCCTTTCTGCACCCTTAGAGACACCTGGAGAGGTTTCATATCCTGTGAGCTCATTTAATACACATCACACTTGATGACTCCTTTTAAAAAACCACCCATATTAAAGGCAGGGTAGGTGATTTGGATTTGGATCTAATGCTGGCTGAAATCTCTTCACATCCCGATAGCAGTCACTAAGTTAAGTGGTCTAAATGTATTTATATTGTCTGTGGAAGGCATAGGACCATAAAATGTTCATCCAATCATATCCCTCGGTCCGAGGACTACGATAGGCTGTCCTACCTGCCTGTCAACATATGTACACCCTGTTCGTGCAGACATGATACGTCATCAGCGCGTTCCATTCCGCTATTGCAGACTGAGAGAGAATGGATGGCGTTATTATTGTAATATTACGCACTTTGTACTGTAATGTTTTCTCACCGGTGAATGAGACATGAGGTAATCTGACAGCATTGCATTCAATCCTCCACTAACATCGTCTCTCATTGTGTTGCTGGTTAGCCTCTGGTTTGCCTGTGCGTGGTCATGTGTTTTGGAGGAGGCGTGGCTTTGGAGAGTGGTTTGCAGGGAGGGTGGGATCTTATCCTTTCAAAGCTAGCTTGCTATTGCTAGCCTCTCCAAAATTGCCTACCCTACCTTTAACCAGTTTTAATCAAAAGCTCACAAAAGATCACTTAAAAAAAGGAGAAACAGCAGCCCCCCATACAGAGACCATCTGAAATAAACCAATGATTGAGATCAATAACATAAAACCCACCACCTTTAGTGAGAACACCATATTCAGCAGGACAAACCTTGTAAACCGCTCTCTTTTGTGTTTGCAGTGCTAGACCTTTAATAATGACACATTTCTTTAATTAATATAGATAGACACTGTCATATTGAATATGAATTGTATTCTTAACAATAATAGCAACACCTAAATGAATACTGTTTTTTTTATTCATATACACTACCAGTCAAATATATATATAAAACATTTTTTTTGTTACTTTCACTTTTAATAAATTGAATACATCCTTGCTGAATAAAACAATTAAATTCCTTATTTTCTTTTTTAATCTCACTTACCCTTTAATGGCAGCAAATCAGTATATTAGAATGATTTCTGAAGGATCAAGTGACACTGAAGACTGGAGTAATGATGCTGAAAATTCAGCTTTGATCACAGAAATAAATTATGTTGTTTAATATATTTAAATAGAAAACTTTTAAATTGAAATTATATTTTAATATATTACTGTTTTAACTGTAGTTTTGACCAAATAAATGCAGCTTTGGTGAGAATAAGAGATTGCGATCAAAAACATTACAAAAACGTTTGATAGGAAGTGTATATCTGGAGATGCATTTGAGAAACCTGAGATTAATAGAAATCAAATAAAGGATCGACAGAAATCAGACTCACCAGGAATGAGTGTTTTATTCATAGGAGTCACTCTGAATCCTCTCATGGGATACTGGAGCGGAGTGTTGGCGGGGACGAGAATAAGAACATCGTTTTCTTTCCCTGTTCTGAGAGACACATGCCACATTTCTTTAAATGGTTCATTCAGTCAGATGTATGTCTGAGTTTGTGCCACACGGAAGAGATCAGAAAAACTGGAAGTAACCTGATCTGGTGTTGTCTGAACTCTTCTGCCCGGTGTTTCTGCAGGTCGTCCAGCTCATTTTTTGACACATACTGGTTTGCTGGTTTAGTATTTTGGCAGTTACAGGGTGTTGGATTACCATTGCGAAAAGGCCCTATACTGTGATATGTAACAAGCAATAAATGAAAATCAGAAACAAGGAAATTACTTCTGGTTTACTCATCAAAATGAAATTAATCTACTCACTTTGGTTTGGGAACGTCTGGGATCTCTGGGTCACGGTTGCAATCTGAGAATCTTGAGAAACTTGTGAGTAAAAAAAAAACTAACTTGAGTACAATTTACATGAACTGCAACCAAATAAAACTGAAGCAGGAGTGAATCATATCTAATATCTTCCCACACCAGAATGAAATCACTTTTGTGTTAAGTTAAAGATGTTGAGCGTTAACTGTAACATTTTTATTTGATTAAAACTTGGTTATTTGGTTAAAACTGCCCAATTTGGGTTGATTTTAGCTCATTGACTGGGTAAATGTGGTGCAGAACACATGTCAGGCTAACCCAAAGACTTTAGGCCTATTCAAAAGCGTGGCACAAATATTATGAATGGGAGAAAGTGCAATGCGCAATATGGTGGAATAAGTCCCGGCATCTGAAGAAGCAGACTGCACATGCGCATTGTCTGGACCAAACGCAAATAAGGCTGCCGAGTAAACAAACTTTCGCTGAAAGGACCAAATTTGGTTTCAGTCAGCACCACAACAAGCTCAACCCAGCGTTTAAGTTGAAAAAATAACACAGCATTTTTAAGAGTGTAGCCTAATATGGTGCCTGCAGGGTTCATTTCGGAAGAAAAAAAAAGATATAAAAAATACAAGTAGCCTATATTTAATTACTTCTAAATGTTCATTGTTTTTTCCTCCTTTTTTTAACCATCATTTCGTCTCCTCTGTCTGTCTCTTGGGCTGAGAAAATGCTTTTCAGACAATCATTTTTTGCCAACTCGTTTCAGACTCAAATCTGACCGCTTTTGGATCTCAGACAAAACCTGAACTGTTTTGTATACCAGACAGAACTGGTTTTGGGTAGCAGATGTGTCACATTATAGGATTTTACATTGTTCCCATTGTCTGTACCCAGAGTTGGAAACTCGAGTCTGTGACTTGGACTCGAGTCGCACTTAAGTCGCATAAATAAAGACTTGGGACTTGACTTGGACTCGTGACTCGTGAGACTCGTAAAAAACGAGTCATTTGGTATAGGAGTTTATATGAATGTATCTCTGAGGGAAACTGGCTGTCTTAAAAAAAGTTTAGATGGTATTTTCTTTTCATCTTGCCTCCGTATAAATGCATATTAAAGTAGTGTTCATAACCACAGCTCTGCTTTGTTTACAGCGGAAACCAAGGAAACAATGTTTAATTGATGTTCAAGCGCCACCTGCTGGCAGAGAGTGAATCTGCATTACATTTACATTGATTCAGCCTTCAATTCAGCCTGTCTTCTCTGTCTGCTGGTTTATTTCGTGCAGATGTTATATGTAGAATAGTTTCACAAAACTAAAGTCAGACCATTTTGTTTTTGCTTCAAATTTCGAAATTATACAATTCAATTTAGATGAAAAACTGCTCATGCTGGATGTATGGATTGAGTTGTGTTTAATACAGTGGTTGCCTCTCATTTTAAATTGAAAAAGCGCACAAAGCCTTAGTTTGTTTATATGAGATTTATTTCATTTGTGTAATTCATTTGATTAATTGGGGTTTGTTTTAAAATTTAGTTTTGTTGTTTGACATATTTCAATTTTACAAAGAAATGTGCAGCATTTTATCTGACAATTAATAAATGGACACCTTTTCATTTCTAATTTGTCTTAAATTTAGTTAAAGTTATTTTGTTGAGAAAATCATATCGTGAAATCAGTATTTCAAAACTGATTTAGCCTCAATAACTAGCTGAAAGAACTGTTGCTAATAAATAGAACAAAGACTTGAGACGTGACTTGGACTTGGACCTCAGAGACTTGTGAACATGTCTGTCTGTACCTAACAACTTCCTTGTAGCCTAACATAACCTTTTATTTGTGCTTTAGCTTTATTGTTGTTCATTCATCATGCACTGTTATTTTAGCTTGCTCCTTATAAAGCTATACATTAATATTTAATGTATTAAATAGTATGAAAAACGTAATTTTTTAATTATTTTACAGTGGCTCTCTAGTATTCTGATAATGTGGTAAATAGATCTACACTTAAGAATTCTTATACACAAAATATTACGTTATTAAGCATCAAAACTTTTAAAATCCTTGATTTAAAAATGTGCTCCATGTAACATCAAGTTTGTATTCAGCCAAGTCAGAAATATGATTTTATTCGACTGAATCAAACGAAATTGTTCAGTGACATAGGCACTTACCTCAATATCCGTGGTGAATGTTTACTCCAAAAATCCCCGTCAATATAAAAGAACGCGAACAGGAAGCATATTAAAAGAACGACGATACATAAAGTTCTGCGGGGTCCGTACATTATGAAATTTGTCGCGTTTAAAAACAATGTAGGCTATTATAGGCTATTTATTTATATATAGCCTAAGCGGTCTATAGGCTATCTACATCAAAATGAAGCTTTGAAACTCAAATTACGCTAAAAAGTGTCAAAATAAAGTCATGCTTTACTGTATAGGATGTTATGAGGATACTGTATAGAATGTTACCTGATAAAAATCAGCAGGTGACTTAAGGGAGTGACAGACTCTTAGGAGGAGGATCTTGGAGTGACCCAAACCAGCGTGCGCATTAAATAAAACACAAAAAAACAAATTACAATAATAAAAAAAACTATATATATATATAACCGAATGCATTTGAAACATTCTTTCTCCGTCCATGCAGGTCTCTGAACGAGAGCAATTTTATAGCTTAATTCAAGGTAATGTCAATGGAATGATCCATTTCAGGGGTGACCAAATTGAGATTCAAATTAGAAATGTCCCATATCTTCAAATATATACGCTAAAGCTTCATATTACAGACTTTCTCCCCTCAACATCTTGTTTTGACATCCTTCAGGAGGGGTCAAGCCTTCTTTAGGGGGGTTCTGCAATATTCAGAATAATTGGCTACATTATAGTCTACATATTTTATTATAGGGGTGAAGTCAGCAAAAGTGGCTCATCAGCTAAAGTGGGACAAATAAGCTTAATTTACCTGAACACGTTAGATAAACTGGGACAGTAGCATTCAACTAAAGTGAGACATCATATAAATTAAAAGATAATACATTGCTTAATGTGACAGATTGCTTTATTTTACAAAAAATGTCACAAACTGTAGGCATAAGACAGGTAAAGAAAAAAAGAAAAAAGTTTTTGTGCGTAAAAAGTGCCTGTAAACAAACACATGCCTGCTCTCACCCATACTTACATACTACATAAACACACAAATATGAAAGCATGTGTTACAAAAAAACAACATAAACACACAACTATGAAAGCATGTGTTACAAAAAACAACATAAACACACAAATATGAAAGCATGTGTTACAAAAAACAACATAAACACACAAATATGAAAGCATGTGTTACACACACACACACACACACACTTAAGCACACAGTTTGATACAAACACTTACAGTACACACACACAGGAGCAGGCACATCGTATGACATCAAAGCATTTTTATACTTTATTTAGGTTTAAGTGATTCTAATTTTTTTGTCCTTCTGTTGGAGTGTTTTAAATGTTTACATTTGTACTTCTGTTGGAGTGCTTTAATAATTCTTTAAATGTATGCTTCTGTTGAAGTGTCTTAATTCAGTAAGCATTAGGTGGTTATGAGTTCACAGTAAATAGCACAATCCACTAGTATGTTTATTTTTAGTTATTCTTTTAAATTCATAAGATTTTCTATTGCAAAAGATTATATGTACAATGTCCTGCTGTAGGAAATAGTATTTTTTAGCAGGCTAGATAAAAACGTGTGTCCCACTTTACCAGACACAGTGACCCAATTTACATGAAAAAGCCAGAAAAAAAAGGGTGCTTAACATTTTTGAATCTCTGTATGTTTAAAACAACAACCAATATTCTTTCAAAAAAGATAGTGGGAGATACAAGAGACTTTGAGAATTTGTTGAAAGCATAAATAGTGTTGGTAAAATAGATTAATTTGTAGCCTAATACACAGTTTACAAAAAAGTGTCCCAATTTTGCTGACTTCGCCCTATTTAATTCTCTAGGACCACAAACATGAAAACAGTCAACAGAACATATAGCCTATAGCCTACATCGTACATTAGAAATTAATTAGGAGAATATTCTGAGAAAGTCATTCTAAGAGGTGAATAAAGCTAAATAGGCCTAACACTGTGGTGTTGTTTGTGTTTTGTTTTTCCTGAAACAATTCTCTAAAGTCTACTTCTCTGTAGCCTACTTCACTTCTGTTGGTAGCAAATAACAGCATAGGCTATATGTGTTTTGTAATCTTCATATGTAAACAGAGTTACGTTTATCAGGAAACATTAGATTTCTTGGGAATGTTTGTAGTCGCAATAAGCTTTTACTTCCTGGAGCGTTCCAGGATGCAAGCATCATCAGCTGGAGACAGGGCGGCGCAAGCTCAACTGCTGCTCTACCTCCACGCACAACCTGATATTGCAGAGTGCGACGTGTTCCTGGGAACAATTAAATTTTTGTGAAGTTTAGGATTACAATCAGTGTTTGGTGCCTGTACATCAGTGTAATTCATCTATCAGTTCCTCTGATTTTAGGGATTACTCATGGGTAAGGTTAGGTTTAGGTGTAGGAATATAGCTAAGATTATATTTTTGGATTAAAATGTCTAACTCGGCAATATCAGGACGTGCCTACCTCCACTTCACATTCACAATTAAACACAGTCTTTAAGATGCATGTGAAAGACTGGAGATTTTGTTTATTGATACTACAATAATACTACAATCGATACTATGGACTGCAACATAAAAAAATAAAAATAATAATAAAATAAAATAAAATTTATTCAACCAGTGGGCCTACAGCTGCAAATGCAAATTAAGTTTCTGACCATCTGAAGATTTGGGAGAATTCCCGGTGAGCAGCTCGACATAAACGCTGTTCAGGCAGGGGCGGACTTAGTGATTTGGGGGCCCTAAGCAAATTCCAGGTATGGGGCCCCAACAGAATAACTATGTGCTCTTTTACGTCTAACCATTATTTTGCTCACTCGCTCTCATAGTTTATAGTTTATTTATCCCTTCACAATCAGTAATAAGTCAACCTGATGCTGTTATAAAGCCATATTAGGCTATCTTATTTGTTTTTTCGGATCACAAAAGAAAAAAAATGCTTGTACTTGTCCATTTAATAAATTGTAAACTTTTTCATTCTTTTTACAAACATAAAATTAGGTTATCCCATGCAACTCATTTCATATTCCAAGTGATCTGAAGGCATACAGTAGGGTTTGCAGAGAAACAAATCGAAAATGTAATCTAAGTTAACTGTTAGCCTATTATTAAACGAAAATCTCCAGTCATTACAATCGTGGATTTATACGAGTGCGCCGGTGTACCGTCAAAACATGCTACCTATCAGATTGTGCTACCAATAACATATTTGCACTCTTTTAAGGGTAAGTTTAGGGTAAGGGTAGGTGTGGACGGGTAGGTTTAGGGTAGGGGTAGGTATGGACATTAAAAAAAAGCCTCAAACCACATGAATAAGATGCTGGTAGCACAATCTGATAGATAGCATTACTCGCTATCGATTTGTGCTACCTATCTTTTTAATGGGAGGTAGCACAATCTGAGCGCAGGTAGCACAAATAGGCAGGCTGAAGAGAATCGATACAAGAAACTATAAATCGACAGAAGAGCCACCCATTGTCACAGTGCACTGGGAACGAAGGAGCGAGGAGACGGGAATACACTTGAACAAAACAATCTTTAATCCTTTCAAACATAGGTTGACATCTAGAAGACATATAACAGCGGACATGAAGACAGGGAAACAGGGCTTAAAAACAGGGAGAAAACTAGATAATTAATCAAACACACCTGGAACCAATGATTACAAAATGGGAACTGAACGAGGACAGGAAAAACCAAATAAGGGCATGAGGAAACATGAGGGAGGAAAAACACAGGACACATGGACACAAGTCTGACACCCATTTTGAACAGAATTATTTTGCACATTCCGACCAGGTTGCATGAATAAGGTCCAAAATGAACTCCCTTCACTGGAAAGCCAAAGATCAATAACCTGACAGGTCTCACTGAACAGGGAATCAAAAGGACAAATAACAGTGACTGGCTGCTATCTTGTGGTCACACTCTGAAATGTGGAAAGTCTTTGTAGTGCATTTATAGGAGACTGGTTTCTTGACATGATCACTGTGTAAATTAGAGGAAGGGTTCATTTGTTGCATTTTGAGGAGTTTTTCAATCGCTAATATAACAGTAAGCTAAATGTTTTATGAGCGCCAAATTATTTTTGAAATGAGTGTGAAATTCACTTTTCCCTCTTTTTAATCCGCCATTACAGCATAAACCTTGATAAATTGTTAGCTTAATCCTACAGAATATTATGGGAGACAATTTAACATTACAAAACGTGTTGATATTGTATACACACATTTTGCTGAATTCCGAGGGTGTGTAAAAAAAGCGTCTTGCTTGTCATGAATTTCCTGTCAGCACTTTACTTTAATGTCAAAGATATTGCTAAATATGTTTAAATACGTAAAGAAACGGCTTTAGAGACTGACTCGCATGTAATTAAAGGCAGCTTTCCCAGCTTGACCTGCAAGGTTGAGCAGATTTAACCCTGCCTTTATCATTTCTAACCGGTAGGAACAAAACTTATATTGTTTCAGGACACTACAAATGTGAGAGGCTGCTCACGCAGAGCCAATGGGTGGAGCTTGACGTCCAGCTATATAATATAATATAATTAGTTAGTTTATAATCTTACTTTGTTTATTGGACATTCTGTCTACCTATCAGTGTGAGAAGCAGCAGCCGTTGCATGATCAGCTTTGACAGCAACAGCCACCTTTCTCGACGTCTCTTTTTTCCAGTTCTGGGAAAAAATGATTTTGACCTTATTTATTATTTAGATTATATTCGATGGAATACACTAAAACATTTGGTTTTTGACAGGGCCGTGCACAGACATTTTGAGGGGCATTGCCCAAACCAAAAAAAAGGGGCACTAAGGGGGTGGGTGCTTGTTAATACAAATTATCAAATTTATTGTTACAAATATACACTACCAGTCAAAAGTTTTTGATGATTTTTTATGTTTTTTAAAGAAGGCTCTTCCGCTCACCAATCCTGCATTTATTTGATCCAAAGTACAGCAAAATTTTGAAATATTTTTACTATTTCAAATAACTGATTTCTATTTTAATATATTTTAAAATGTAATTTATTTCGGTGATCAAAGCTATATTTTCAGCATCATTACTCTTCAGTGTCACATGATTCTTCAGAAATCATTCTAATATTCTGATTTCCTGCTCAATAAACATTTATTATTATTATTATTATCAATATTTAAAACAGTTGAGTAGATTTTTTTCAGGATTCTTTGATAAATAGAAATATCCAAAGATCAGCATTAATACACTATAACCATTCAGTATAAATCTATTGGAAATAAATGATAGAAATGAATCCTATTATTTAGCATGGATGCTTGCTAAATCAAAAGTGACGATAAAGACTTTATAATGAAAAAATTATTTATAATGATACAAAAGATTTCTATTTCAGATAAATGCTGTTCTTCTGAACTTTCTATTCATCAAAGAAACCTGAAAACTATTTTACTCAGCTGTTTTCAACCTAATAATAATAAAAGTTTTTGAGCAGCAAATAAGAATATTAGAATGATTTCTGAAGGATCATGTGACACTGAGTAATGATGCTAAAAAATTCAGCTTTGAAATCACAGGAATAAATTACATTTTAAAATATATTCAAATAGAATATTAAATAGAATTAAATAGTAAAAATAAAATCATAATGTTACTGTTTTTGCTGTACTTTGGATCAAATAAATGTAGGCTTGGTGAGCAGAAGAGACTTCTTTAAAAAAACATTAAAAACCTTACTGTTCGAAAACTTTTGACTGGAAGAGTACAATTAAAATAGAAGACAACACTGTAATAATTTCAGACTTTATTGTAGATGTTTTGATAGAGTGGGCTTTGCCTCACTCTCTGAGCCTGCTTCTGCCTCATCTTTAATGGAAGTATAAGTATTAGACATTTAATTTAATATTATACAGCATAAATTTATATTATAGCCTATACTAATAAACAGCTCATTTAGAACATATATATTACATTTTTAACTATTATAGGCCTATTAATATGGTTTTAATAAAATATTATAAATGTGTTAGATTAGTAACTAAGTGATTATAATGGGAAATATACTTAATTACAATAATTAAAGTGTGAGAAACTGCTAAATATTCTATATGATGATTTAGCTGCTGGCTTACTGGAGCTTTGACTTCATGTTTGCGATGTTGAACTGCCTTTAACAGCCTCCCTTTGCTCTTTCTCTCTCTGTCTCTTTCTCCTTTTTCGTGAACGTGAAGGCATTGTTTTTTGTTTTCTACAAAGTGTGCCAACAACAGCAAATTTGGTGTTATTTTATATTAGATCTGATCGGGTACAATAATTTGATTAGACACTCTAAGAACGTGGATATTCTGTACAAGTTGTTACGACTTTTAGAAGATCGAGAGCAAATCATTACCGACAGAAATACAAAAACAAACTTCCAAATGACTAATTCAGCAGATCAACCACTGACTGCAATGTGGCTTGCAATATCTACCTGTTAAGCAACTACCTTCGGGAAGAACTGTCGTCTCCAGAGAGCCGCACCCAGATTGTGAGTGATTCGCGGAATCAGTGGATCTGTAGCGGAGCGGTAACTGAACGCTTTGAGCTGGGGAGATAGCAGGGGAGGGTTTGGTGAGAGGGGCACCTCAGCCGATGAGGGCAGAGGGGCCACCCCCCTGTGCACGGCCCTGGTTTTTGAGAGGCAGTATGCACGTATGGTCTGTGTTCTCATTGCATTTACATAGTTTTGCCCAGCAGGTGTCCCCACCGTGTAGTGCTTGAACCAAGTGAATTGTTTTACCAAGCAGTTGCAGTTGACTCAGAGATTCGAAAAGTTACTTTCTCCGTTGTTTAATAACATAAGTGTCTTAGGGATGTTTTCCATTGCACCAATACAATAAACCCACATTTGCATAGCCTACACATTAAATGATCGTTTCATTAAGACATGAAATTCACTGAGAGAGAGATTTTACTTGACAAATTCATTCTCCACAATTACAATGGTAATATAGTCGTAATATACAAGACCACATCTTTACATATTTCTGATGTCAAACAATAGCCTAATAATATAATAAAAATCACTCCCTCATTGAAACACGAGTAATTTAATAATGGTTGATTTTATATAGCCTATATTATTATATATTGTTACTGTTATTAATAATAGTATGATAAGACCCCTTAATTTCTCCTTTAGTTATGGAGTGTATAATCATCAGCCTTTTATCATGGCATCAGTGATGGTGGCATCTTTTTCCAGGTCCACCGTGATTTTCTTGTCAACCAGTTTGAAGATGTTCTCTGGTCTCACACCATGCGGTTCGGCCACTTTTACTGTCAGCATGTCGAGAGTTAACGTCTCACCCTTCTGCAGTGGTTTACAGGCCACTACTGACTTACCCAACTGTAAAGACATAAACAGTGATGCATTTAAATACATTTGATCTCTTTAAAAGCCACCTATTGCTATATCTGTCCAAATGAGTGTTGTAGCTGACCTTGCTGTGACAGGAAGCCTCACAGGGCAGCATCTGTTTGATTGGCGAGCCCATTGCCATCTCAACCGTCCTGATGGCTCTCACCAGCTCCGCCAACTCGGCCGGCTCCAGTGATGCTGCATGGTCACTTCCTTTCCAGCTCTTATCCAGGGACACATGACGCTCCAGGACCTTCGCCCCGAGTGCCACAGCAGCCACAGACACATGGATGCCCGTCTCATGTCCAGAGTAGCCTATGGGAATGTCTGGAAACTCCTTCTGGAACTCCTGATTTAGGTAAAGGGAAATAGAAAGATTCCACATGAATTATTAAGTACCTATAATTCTTGCTATCAAGACCATGTTTTTTTTAGCCATAGTTTTTAATGAAAATATCATCTAAATTTAGTCAATATCTCATCATATTCATAATTTTTTATCAATATTACTATGAAAATGACATCAAAATAAGTTTTTATTTAAGATTGATAAGAATTAATAGAAAAACATATAACAATGAACAATAATATAACTATGAACCAGTGTTATTTTAGTATCACTGATATACTATTTGATTTATTTTTTTATGGTTTTAATTAATGATAATGACCCTGAATTGAACAATGTAACAATGAACAATTCATTTTTGCAACATTTAACCAATTACTCAAACATTTATTCATTTAGCATATAAAAATTTAGCTTAAAAAAACAACAACTGAAAACTGTCCTTATTGTAAAAACCTGATTTCTTAAAATACTATAAAAATGAGCAATTCTTTTTTGTATAATTATTATATAACAATATAAGTAACAATGAACTAGTGTTTTTTTTTAGTATCATTGATATACTATTACAGTTAATATTTTGAATTAGATTAGTAGATATTAAGAGTAATAGTAATTTTCTTTGTTTTTATATATATAGTTTTAGTTATATAAATATATATTGAAAAAAATAATTTAAAATGTAATTAATCGCCTTCATGCACATTTTTATTGTCATCAGTGGTGAAATCAAAAAACACTGTTATCTAACATTTTGGCCAGTAATTTATGTGGTTCACAAGATTACAGTGGCTTGTCTTACAGGGATCAGGCTGAGGTTGACGTGCTCTAGTGGCAGTGGATAAGCGCTGGTGCACTGCAGGAAAGTGAAATTGGGATTGTGCTTCTTGACGGTTTGGTAAACACAGTGCATGGTCTCCATCGACTGCATTCCGCTAGAGATCACCATGGGACGACCTACAAAAACAAGCCAAAATGAGTAAATTTATGAGTAAAATAAAGCCTGTGGTAAACACAACTCGACGATACTTTTACGTTTTGTTCTACAACGTAAATTACACACATCCATACCCAAAACTAACAATTTGAAGGAGTTATGTTCATTTTTGAAAATGTATGTTTTTAATAAGTAACTAGATAAGAACGTTTGGGCTGTGAGTGGGTGCAGTTTACATTGTAGAACAAAACGTAAAAGTATTGTCAAGTTGTGTTTACCACAGGCTTTATTTTACTCATAAATTGAAAAACCCCATTATAAAACCCCATAGGAAAATCTCGAAGGAACCCGCGGCGAATTACTCTTCTGGGTTCTGACATCATAGTTCCCCCACTCTATTTGAGCCGATTGTGACCCAGAGAATATTAGTGAAGAGGATCGCGCAGAATCTGTGCAAGCACAGCTCTTAATGGTATATTTTTTGTTTGTTGTTGATTCATACTTTTAGATACACTGTTATTTGTAAATGCTACTGCTTCTGTTAGCTTTTAATATACGGTTTTATCCTGTTTATCATGTTCCTGAGGGCGGGGTTTATCTGGGTCTGTGACGTATCAGACCCGGGAAGTAACTCGTTGTAGTCCCTACGAGCCGTTTTTGTAGGCATTAAACTGCCAGAATTTTAAAAGACGTTATCTCCATTTGCACTAATCTTTCAGCACCGCAACTTTGCAGATATTGTTTATGCTCAAACAGCAACATTACACACTAACTAATGTTAAAAAAGTGAAATCGCAATCAACCACCCCTTTAAATAGGCCAAAAAACTTTTGGATGTACGTAGGCCTATTAGATTAGCCGACACTCGGTCCACCATGTGCCTCCCCTGCTTTCTCTCTTTCACACACACACACACACACACACACACACACACACACACACAGTAGGCTACACTGCATAAGCTTACCTTTCAGAAGCGCGTGTCAGGCTTTAAAACTCATCAAACATCACCAGCAGCAAAAAGTCATTCATGTCCGGATAGTTTTATTCATTTTGATGACATTTATGGATGTACAAAGGTGTTTTGCATATAGACTATTGATGCCACTCAGGTAAGCAAAGTTTATTTAGATTGACACCGTGTCTACACCGGACACGACAAAATTAGGCTATAGAACCCTTTAGTGATGCTATTTACACTGGATGCGGTGCGGCACGACACGATGAATCCCCGACAGACAGGAAACCGATGCCTTGTTCTATTTATGACGTACTGACACAGAGTTCAAGTGATTTGCAACAGTTGCTTTGTCGCATCCAGTAGACAGACTTTAGCTGTTGTGTCAGAATAACCAATGGAATGATAACTTGTTGATATGAGTGCAGTAATTCCAAAGGAATACTCAAAAGTTAAAATAAAATCTCTGTCCTTTTTTGCCACCCTGACTGGGCTGCCTTCGCCTATGCACACGCCGGTGTACCGACAAAACATGCTACTTATCAGATTGTGCTACCAAAAAAATATATTTGCATTGTTTTAAGGGTAAGGGTAGGCATGGACATTAAAACATGCAACATGAAAAAGATGCTGGTAGCACAATCTGATAGATAGCATTACTCGCTATCGATTTGTGCTACCTATCTTTTTAATGGGAGGTAGCACAATCTGAGCGCCGGTAGCACAAATAGGCAGGCTGAAGAGAATCGATACAAGAAACTATAAATCGACAGAAGAGCCACCCATTGTCACAGTGCACTGGGAACGAAGGAGCGAGGAGACGGGAATACACTTGAACAAAACAATCTTTAATCCTTTCGAACATAGGTTGACATCTAGAAGACATATAACAGCGGACATGAAGACAGGGAAACAGGGCTTAAAAACAGGGAGAAAACTAGATAATTAATCAAACACACCTGGAACCAATGATTACAAAATGGGAACTGAACGAGGACAGGAAAAACCAAATAAGGGCATGAGGAAACATGAGGGAGGAAAAACACAGGACACATGGACACAAGTCTGACACCCATTTTGAACAGAATTATTTTGCACATTCCGACCAGGTTGCATGAATAAGGTCCAAAATGAACTCCCTTCACTGGAAAGCCAAAGATCAATAACCTGACAGGTCTCACTGAACAGGGAATCAAAAGGACAAATAACAGTGACTGGCTGCTATCTTGTGGTCACACTCTGAAATGTGGAAAGTCTTTGTAGTGCATTTATAGGAGACTGGTTTCTTGACATGATCACTGTGTGTAAATTAGAGGAAGGGTTCATTTGTTGCATTTTGAGGAGTTTTTCAATCGCTAATATAACAGTAAGCTAAATGTTTTATGAGCGCCAAATTATTTTTGAAATGAGTGTGAAATTCACTTTTCCCTCTTTTTAATCCGCCGTTACCAGCATAAACCTTGATAAATTGTTAGCTTAATCCTACAGAATATTATGGGAGACAATTTAACATTACAAAACGTGTTGATATTGTATACACACATTTTGCTGAATTCCGAGGGTGTGTAAAAAAAGCGTCTTGCTTGTCATGAATTTCCTGTCAGCACTTTACATTAATGTCAAAGATATTGCTAAATATGTTTAAATACGTAAAGAAACGGCTTTAGAGACTGACTCGCATGTAATTAAATGCAGCTTTCCCAGCTTGACCTGCAAGGTTGAGCAGATTTAACCCTGCCTTTATAATTTCTAACCGGTAGGAACAAAACTTATATTGTTTCAGGACACTACAAATGTGAGAGGCTGCTCACGCAGAGCCAATGGGTGGAGCTTGACGTCCAGCTATATAATATAATTAGTTAGTTTATAATCTTACTTTGTTTATTGGACATTCTGTCTACCTATCAGTGTGAGAAGCAGCAGCCGTTGCATGATCAGCTTTGACAGCAACAGCCACCTTTCTCGACGTCTCTTTTTTCCAGTTCTGGGAAAAAATGATTTTGACCTTATTTATTATTTAGATTATATTCGATGGAATACACTAAAACATTTGGTTTTTGACAGGGCCGTGCACAGACATTTTGAGGGGCAGTGGCCCAAACCAAAAAAAAGGGGCACTAAGGGGGTGGGTGCTTGTTAATACAAATTATCAAAATTATTGTTACAAATATACACTACCAGTCAAAAGTTTTTGATGATTTTTTATGTTTTTTAAAGAAGGCTCTTCCGCTCACCAATCCTACATTTATTTGATCCAAAGTACAGCAAAATTTTGAAATATTTTTACTATTTCAAATAACTGATTTCTATTTTAATATATTTTAAAATGTAATTTATTTCGGTGACCAAAGCTATATTTTCAGCATCATTACTCTTCAGTGTCACATGATTCTTCAGAAATAAACATTTATTATTATTATTATCAATATTTAAAACAGTTGAGTAGATTTTTTTCAGGATTCTTTGATAAATAGAAATATCCAAAGATCAGCATTTATACACTATAACCATTCAGTATAAATCTATTGGAAATAAATTATAGAAATGAATCCTATTATTTAGCATGGATGCTTGCTAAATCAAAAGTGACGATAAAGACTTTATAATGAAAAAAATAATTTATAATGTTACAAAAGATTTCTATTTCAGATAAATGCTGTTCTTCTGAACTTTCTATTCATCAAAGAAACCTGAAAACTATTTTACTCAGCTGTTTTCAACCTAATAATAATAAAAGTTTTTGAGCAGCAAATAAGAATATTAGAATGATTTCTGAAGGATCATGTGACTGGAGTAATGATGCTAAAAAATTCAGCTTTGAAATCACAGGAATAAATTACATTTTAAAATATATTTAAATAGAATATTAAATAGAATTAAATAGTAAAAATAAAATCATAATGTTACTGTTTTTGCTGTACTTTGGATCAAATAAATGCAGGCTTGGTGAGCAGAAGAGACTTCTTTAAAAAAAAACATTAAAAACCTTACTGTTCGAAAACTTTTGACTGGAAGAGTACAATTAAAATAGAAGACAGCACTGTAATAATTTCAGACTTTATTGTAGATGTTTTGATAGAGTGGGCTTTGCCTCACTCTCTGAGCCTGCTTCTGCCTCATCTTTAATGGAAGTATAAGTATTAGACATTTAATTTAATATTATACAGCATAAATTTATATTATAGCCTATACCAATATACAGCTCATTTAGAACATATATATTACATTTTTAACTATTATAGGCCTATTAATATGGTTTTAATAAAATATTATAAATGTGTTAGATTAGTAACTAAGTGATTATAATGGGAAATATACTTAATTACAAGAATTAAAGTGTGAGAAACTGCTAAATATTCTATATGATGATTTAGCTGCTGGCTTACTGGAGCTTTGACTTCATGTTTGCGATGTTGAACTGCCTTTAACAGCCTCTATGGGATCAGATTCCCGCCAAAAGTATTGCAGTCACGGATAAAAAAATAACAAGCGTGAAAACAAAATTTAAAAACGCAAGTAAAAATATATTGCACAAGATTTAAAAATTAAAGCAAAGTTTTCAGAATAGCAAGCAATGGTCACGAATCGAAAAATAATAAGCGTAAATAAAAAAATGAATAACGCATTTTTAAAACTAATAAGCATGAATCAAAACTTTAAACACATTTAAAATCATATTGCACAAAATTGAAATATTAATGCAAAATTATCTGACTTTCGCACATAATCTTGTTTTCCTTGGTTATATTTCTCTCTTTTTTCTGCTCTCATGAATTTTCTGCTCATATTTTTATTTTTTGTATGCTTATGCTGTTTTTCCCTTCCTGCTTGTTTCCATGTTCTGTGCTTGCTTTCCCAAATGTTGCGGTTAGAGTTTCATGTAAATCAGCTCGCGCGGATGAATTTTCTGCTCATATTTTTATTTTTTGTATGCTTATGCTGTTTTTCCCTTCGCGCTTGTTTCCATGTTCTGCGCTTGCTTTCCCAAATGTTGCGGTTAGAGTTTCATGTAAATCAGCTCGGGCTCAAGCGTCTTCATTGGTCCACTAGTTCTAGATTGACAGCTCCTCCTCAGCCAATCAGTCGAAGAGGGGCGGTGACGTCACTCCAGTGCGCCTCATTAGCTGCCGATGCTCAGTGTTCTGTTCACTTGTACAGGTGAAAATGGATTACTGTCAGCTGGGAAACATATTTCCGTACAGGACACTGTTATATGTGTCTGTCTGTCACTGCTGTACGCCTGCCTGACGATCTGTTAACGTTAAATGAGTAATGTAATGTTAAATGTAATGTTTTTGCATTGACTAGGCTAGATTTGACTACTGATCAATGAAAGCGATAGAGTTACAGAGGAGACAGTTACAGATGCCAGGTGGATTTGATATACACAATGATTCATTTGCATAAGATTCATTTGTATATTGTGTTTATTTACATAAACACAATATGCAACAAGTTACATATATAATTGCATAACACTATCATATTAATGTTTTAAATATATAAAGTTACAATACAGCAACAATATGAAAGTAAAACAGCCAGCAGGTGGCGGCAAGTATCTTTAGAGTAAGACATTAAATCATTCATTCAAACGGCAGATTCATTCAGTGAGGAATAAAGTGAATCATTCAATATGAAAGCTGCTGTGTGTTGCTTGTAGGTGCTGTTCTGCTGTGGCTAGGGATGCAACGATTATAGATTTTGCTGGTACGATTATTGTCTGAGAAATAATCACGGTTTTACGATTATGACGATTATTATGCATTTATACATTTCCCAACATTACTAATGTATAAAATCACATGAACACTCTTTAGATGTTAAAGTGTTATTTATTGCTGGCTTTTGAAACAGAAATAACACAGTAACCAACAATACAGCACAAAATAATAATAAACAAAAGACAAACAAAAGTCCATCTCTCCCATTAGAATTAAAAAAGGTGACCTCTGCTCTATAAACATCCATGACAGTAGGCTATTTCTCTTTTGAAAATAAGAAATGGAAATAGATCACAAAAGTATTTAATGTTTTCAGTTTGTACATTCTTTACATTTCTTTTGGACCTGGGGTAGAGAATTTGGAAACATGTTGAAAAAAAAAAATCTTGTTGGTTTTTACTTATGAATAATACTACAACAAGAATAGTAAATAAAGTTAATGGAATATTATTAATATACGACTAATATTAACTTTATTTATCCCACAGGGGAAACTGTTACTAACGATGGAAATAAACTGAAATATTATTGTAATCAACTGTCATCCATACGTATTCATTTTAATAATCTTTATAATAATTCATATGATTTTACATGTGGCCTGAGAACATCATGTCTATTGTTTTGGTTTGTGAGATCGGAGATCGCGCTGCGCACGTGTACATACATTCAGGAGGACACAATCTTCTTGAGAACGCTGCCCCGTGACTTTTATTAATAAAATAGATTAAATAGCCTACTGGAGAGACACAGATGCAGGTAGGCTAATTCACACAGGCAACTGTCACCTCTCTCTCTCGATCGAATAATTAATTCAAGTAGCTAAATATTATAATTAATTAATTCAAATAAATGTGATCTTACCGCACTATTTCATCTCTTTCTGATCTGAAGCGGGCATAATGCTGAGCTAACGAGCCGTAGCGTCCCATCAGGTGGTTCTTGCCTTCACGTTGTGCATTAAAATCGTTCAATGAACAACTAGCCGTGCATGATCCCTTATGCATTCGCTCTTTAGCAGCAGTTTTTTACGGCAATATTTAAATGACACCCTGGTCATTCTTGGTGTACCAAAAATGGCCCCACGCTATCGAAAGGCATTTCTCTGGTGGAAATAAAGCGTTGCTGTTTAGTCCCTCTGTCACTAATCTAATGCGTGTAGTAGCCTCCGTCTCTCTGATAAGCACGTCATTTTAAGCTGGTGCACCACTAGTGTAACTCTGTTTTCGTTTTGGCAAGCTGCAACAGTTCCGTTCCGTGCAAAAGAAACACTCGGTTTAGCGGAACCTTCACGATTAATTAACCGTGACGTTTTAAAGCGCGGTTAATAGCGAAACCGGTTAATCGCTGCATCCCTAGCTGTGGCTTTGTCAAAATAGAGCAAAATTAGAAAATAGTTACAATATTAAACTCACTCAAATTTTCCTTCTTGTTATATTGATTATACTACAGTTCAATAAAGATTTTCAATGGAGCTGATATTCGGGGAACACACTCTTCCTGATGTGATATTGCTTAATTGTATGTCATTTTCTAATCTCAGTGTAACACAAAATGTGATAAATCTTACAAAACCATCAACCTTATCAATTACATACTGTGCATGAAAGAAAACGCTGCAAATAGCTGTTTACAAAAAAACAATACATGACAAAAAAAAAAGCTAAATATTGCCCACATGAGCAATATACAGCAAACTAAACAATTGTGACTGGGATGTATTACTCTTACTCATATTATCCTCTCCTAACAGTAACCATAAGACTTATTATTAGTCAGGTATGGGCGAGCAAGACACGTATAACGGTGACTTCACGAGGCCGGTGCATATTGTGGCTGCTCCCTTTCGCGATGTGGCCATATAGGCGAATAAATACAGGTGAATATAACCACGACGGCTCATTTAACGTTAACAGATCGTCAGGCAGGCGTACAGCAGTGACAGACAGACACATATAACAGTGTCCTGTATGGAAATATGTTTCCCAGCTGACAGTAATCCATTTTCACCTGTACAAGTGAACAGAACACTGAGCATCGGCAGCTAATGAGGTGCACTGGAGTGACGTCACCGCCCCTCTTCGACTGATTGGCTGAGGAGGAGCTGTCAATCTAGAACTAGTGGACCAATGAAGACGCTTGAGCCCGAGCTGATTTACATGAAACTCTAACCGCAACATTTGGGAAAGCAAGCGCAGAACATGGAAACAAGCACGAAGGGAAAAACAGCATAAGCATACAAAAAATAAAAATATGAGCAGAAAATTTATGAGAGCAGAAAAAAGAGAGAAATATAACCAAGGAAAACATGATTTTGTGCGAAAGTCAGATAATTTTGCATTAATATTTAAATTTTGTGCAATATGATTTTAAATGTGTTTAAAGTTTTGATTCATGCTTATTAGTTTTAAAAATGCGTTATTCATTTTTTTATTTACGCTTATTATTTTTCGATTCGTGACCATTGCTTGCTATTCTGAAAACTTTGCTTTCATTTTTAAATCTTGTGCAATATATTTTTACTTGCGTTTTTAAATTTTGTTTTTATGCTTGTTATTTTTTTATCCATGACTGCAATACTTTTGGCAGGAAAATGATCCCATAAGCCTCCCTTTGCTCTTTCTCTCTCTGTCTCTTTCTCCTTTTTCGTGAACGTGAAGGCATTGTTTTTTGTTTTCTACAAAATGTGCCAACAACAGCAAATTTGGTGTTATTTTATATTAGATCTGATCGGGTACAATAATTTGATTAGACACTCTAAGAACGTGGATATTCTGTACAAGTTGTTACGACTTTTAGAAGATCGAGAGCAAATCATTACCGACAGAAATACAAAAACAAACTTCCAAATGACTAATTCAGCAGATCAACCACTGACTGCAATGTGGCTTGCAATATCTACCTGTTAACGCAACTACCTTCGGGAAGAACTGTCGTCTCCAGAGAGCCGCTCCCAGATTGTGAGTGATTCGCGGAATCAGTGGATCTGTAGCGGAGCGGTAAGTGAACGCTTTGAGCTGGGGAGATAGCAGGGGAGGGTTTGGTGAGAGGGGCACCTCAGCCGATGAGGGCAGAGGGGCCACCCCCCTGTGCACGGCCCTGGTTTTTGAGAGGTAGTATGCACGTTTGGTCTGTGTTCTCATTGCATTTACATAGTTTGCCCAGCAGGTGTCCCCACCGTGTAGTGCTTGAACCAAGTGAATTGTTTTACCAAGCAGTTGCAGTTGACTCAGAGATTCGAAAAGTTACTTTCTCCGTTGTTTAATAACATAAGTGTCTTAGGGATATTTTCCATCGCACCAATACAATAAACCCACATTTGCATAGCCTACACATTAAATGATCACGTTTCATTAAGACATGAAATTCACTGAGAGAGAGATTTTACTTGACAAATTCATTCTCCACAATTACAATGGTAATAGTCGTAATATACAAGACCACATCTTTACATATTTCTGATGTCAAACAATAGCCTAAGAATATAATAAAAATCACTCCCTCATTGAAACACGAGTAATTTAATAATGGCTGATTTTATATAGCCTATATTATTATATATTGTTACTGTTATTAATAATAGTATGATAAGACCCCTTAATTTCTCCTTTAGTTATGGAGTGTATAATCATCAGCCTTTTATCATGGCATCAGTGATGGTGGCATCTTTTTCCAGGTCCACCGTGATTTTCTTGTCAACCAGTTTGAAGATGTTCTCTGGTCTCACACCATGTGGTTCGGCACTTTTACTGTCAGCATGTCGAGAGAGAGTTAACGTCTCTCCCTTCTGCAGTGGTTTACAGGCCACTACTGACTTACCCAACTGTAAAGACATAAACAGTGATGCATTTAAATACATTTGATCTCTTTAAAAGCCACCTATTGCTATATCTGTCCAAATGAGTGTTGTATCTGACCTTGCTGTGACAGGAAGCCTCACAGGGCAGCATCTGTTTGATTGGCGAGCCCATTGCCATCTCAACCATCCTGATGGCTCTCACCAGCTCCGCCAACTCGGTCGGCTCCAGTGATGCTGCATGGTCACTTCCTTTCCAGCTCTTATCCAGGGACACATGACGCTCCAGAACCTTCGCCCCGAGTGCCACAGCAGCCACAGACACATGGATGCCCGTCTCATGTCCAGAGTAGCCTATGGGAATGTCTGGAAACTCCTTCTGGAACTCCTGATTTAGGTAAAGGGAAATAGAAAGATTCCACATGAATTATTAAGTACCTATAATTCTTGCTATCAAGACCATGTTTTTTTTTAGCCATAGTTTTTAATGAAAATATCATCTAAATTTAGTCAATATCTCATCATATTCATAAATTTTTATCTATCTAATCTTTTATCTAATTTTTATCATTTAATATTTTACAATGAAAATGACATCAAAATAAGTTTTTATTTAAGATTGATAATAATTAATAGAAAAACATATAACAATGAACAATAATAGAACTATGAACCAGTGTTATTTTAGTATCACTGATATACTATTTGATTTCATTTTTTATGGTTTTAATTAATGATAATGACCCTGAATTGAACAATGTAACAATGAACAATTCATTTTTGCAACATTTAACCAATTACTCAAACATTTATTCATTTAGCATATCAAAATTTAGCTTAAAAAAACAACAACTGAAAATGTCCTTATTGTAAAAACCTGATTTCTTAAAATACTATAAAAATGAGCAATTCTTTTTTGTTTAATTATTATATAACAATATAAGTAACAATGAACTAGTGTTTTTTTTTAGTATCATTGATATACTATTACAGTTCATATTTTGAATTAGATTAGTAGATATTAAGAGTAATAGTAATTTTTTGTTTTTATATTTATATAGTTTTAGTTATATAAATATATATTGAAAAAAATAATTTAAAATATAATTAATCGCCTTCATGCACATTTTTCTCATCATCAGTGGTGAAATCAAAAAACACTTTGTTATCTAACATTTTGGCCAGTAATTTATGTGGTTCACAAGATTACAGTGGCTTGTCTTACAGGGATCAGGCTGAGGTTGACGTGCTCTAGTGGCAGTGGATAAGCGCTGGTGCACTGCAGGAAAGTGAAATTGGGATTGTGCTTCTTGACGGTTTGGTAAACAGTGCATGGTCTCCATCGACTGCATTCCGCTAGATATCACCATGGGACGACCTACAAAAACAAGCCAAAATGTGAGCTTCAAGACATGCTTGCTTCTGAGAGCAAGTAAAGTTGGTGTTTTAGTCATTAATACATTGACTCTGAAATCAATTTTGAAAATCCAGAAAATCCACACCAGGATTTCTGTTTCATTCTCTCTGCTCTCTGGCCAATCAGCACCATCACTACCTAGTTTTTCTTATCTGGTACTCCAGAATAACTGACTTCAAATGCACATGGGAAGCTACTCAGAATCACTTCTCGGCTCTGCTTGTAATTTTCCCATTCTCACACTTGGGATAAAACCTGAAATTCTGTGTAAATAGAGGAACAGGTCTGATTTTCGATGGGCTCTTGTGACCGTGAGCAGGGGTGATATTTAATTTGTGTGAGGAGAGCAAGTTTTCAGCAAAACTCTGATTTTGTGTAACTACAACTGCTGAAAATGGACTTTCCTTTTCAAATGGATGTCAACTTCAGTGAGTTTTACCTTTTTTGGCGGTTTTCTCCAGGTAAGGGATGTTGTTGGTGTCCGCTGAGGCAACTTTGAAAAATGGCACATTTATTTCATGAAGAAATTCTACGGCCATCTGACCAAGGTAGGGAGAGGAAAAGTTAAGAGATGCATTTCAATCTACTTGGTCTTTGAGAGATATTTGAATATTTTCTTGCTATATATTATAAATATTCTGCATTTGTTCACCTCATCCATCCCTGATGCTGTAAAGAAGATGCCAATGTCATTGGCGTACTGCTGCAGTTCTCTGTACTGCTGGTGACTGAACTCTAGATGGTGCTTATGAGCTCCGTAGGTCGCTCCCCAGGCATGAGGAGATGTGTAGGGACGCTCCAGAGCATGTTTGGTGAATCTGTGTTCGATCTCACTCTTTTGAAACTTGGCACAATCAGCTCCACAGTCCTGCGTGGAGAAAAAAGAGGTGGATTTGGTTGAAAATAGTCATGATTTCTTAATGAAAAACAAATTTCACCATTAGGGTGGCCATACGTCATTCTTTATTTCCCAGACATGTCCTGGTTTGGATTTCTAAATTGCCTAAAATGTCCAGATTTTGGCTTTGTTTTCATATTGATATGCTCTCTACAGTTCTCTTATATGTACACATTTGCGTCGCTTTGACAGTTCTCTGTAGACTGTTCTCTGACCTTCTCAATGTCACGATTGGTCAGTTATGTACAGTGCCATGCACACTATTGGTCAACTTACTTTTCAGTCATTCAGTATGTATAAAAATGATAGGAAAACAGAGCCAAAACACTGACATTTTAGGCAATTTAGAAATCCAGGCCAGGACATGTACAGGAAAAAGAGCACGTATGGTCACACAATACACTTAAAAATAAAGCTTCTTTATTGACATTGATGTGTTCCAGGAAGAATCTTTAACATCCATGGAATCTTTCATTTTTAACATATGGTTCCACAAAGTAAAAAAAAAAAAAAAAAAGTTTCTTTAGATTTTTTAAATGTCTTTGTCTTAAAAAAGACATGGTTCTTGTAAGAATTTTTCACTGAAAGGTTCTTTGGGAAACCAAAAATGGCTGAAGGGCTAAGATGGCTCTTCTGTGGGATCACTGAAAAAAAAAAACTCTTTTGGTACCTTCATTTTTAAGAGCGTATTAGAAGCAGTGGAGCTGCCCTATTCAAATCTAAAAGTTAATTTGGTGTGATGTGTGACTGTTACAGCTCAAATCATTGTATAGGAAAATATACACACATATTTTCTGTATAGGAAAAAAACTATATTGAAATATATTAATATTATTATGGAGCATAAACATTGAAAAAAAATACTAGAAAAACTATTTTCTCACAGAAATTTCCCTTTAATTACATTATTTAATGCAAGCTGTGGTTTTGATGTTCTGCTAAAATTGATATCTACATATCTCACTTTCCCCCCCTGTGATTTGAATCACTACAAGAACTATAAACACAGTATCAGACTTCACATCTGATAAAGCAGTACTTTACCTTGGCCATTCGGATCATTTTTTTTGGCGATTTCTATGTCTCCTTGATGGTTCTGTCCAATCTCAGCGATGATAAAACAGGGGTTGGAGCCCCCGATTTTTCTTCCAGGACAAAGTTCAAACTCAGCAGGCATTTTATAGACTAATTGCTTAACTGATTTATGATTAAGAGGCTGGAGATGTGATCACTAGCACGCTGGCATCAAGCAAAGGGGCCGAAAAGGAGGGCTCGCTATGTTTTAAAGAGATGCAAGTGCTCCACCCAACTGCTGCCAACCCCCACCCACACACTACATCACATATCTCAAACGTAAATATATATATATATATACACACACACATTACATATATACATATATACACACATTCTTTAAGAGCATGCTGTTGAACCAGATTAACAAGCTGAGGAAATACATAATTACTTCAGTTGTTGTTGAATTTTGAACACATAAGGTCATGTAGCAAATATTTAGCAGCAAACTAGTATGTAGTACCACACCTGCCAATATACAGGAAATTTTGCCCACAGACGACTTCCTAAGAAAAACATACCACAAAGAGTCCATTTTACTGAGAGTGTTCTAAAAGATTTGCAGTTCAGATCACAACAGATCCGAGCTTACAAGAAGGAATTTATGAAGCCTTTATATAAATGATTACTGAAGTATGTTTTACTTCAAACAAGGTTAATTTAATGTTACTTGTAATTATTTGTGCTAGCAATTTTTGAGTGAAAACTACTCCAGTTGTTTAGGTATGAAAAGATCACGCTCCTCAGTGCAGGCAGTTTAAAGTTCTCTCTCCTCTCTGAATTACTTAATTTTCTTGTATTTTTACACACAAATTCCTGTCATATGGATAAGCAAAGTGGTATCGGCACACAGAGACCCACTGCCGTCTTAACTTGTGTGACATGAATGCTCTCTTTCACGTAAGCACTTCCAAACCAGCACTATTTATTAAAAATGATCAACCCAAATTAAATTTGTGAAATTTACTAGCAATTTCTGGGTGAAATCAACAATAGCAAGAAATAAATTCACAACTGAGATCTTTTTTTACTATGAAAAAATGGTCTTCCATGAGAACCGGTCCAAAACTTGTTCTGATTTCTACATTGTAAAATCAAAGATTATTGTAAGTTCTAGAAGAAAACACTGGGTTGGGAATGTGGATGTGAAAGAGACTGATTAATTAGACTGATTAAATGCAAGCAAACTTCCATGATCATCATCAAAAACATGCATTGAAATGTTTGGATGGCCAGTCAATTACAGGAGGCAATAACTGACAATGGGAATATCATGTCTTACGATTCACGATAAGATAAAATCTACAGCCATGGGAATGTACGCTAACAAAAATGCTAACAAAGATTTCCGTAGGAGGTAAGATGGACCCAATTTCAGGCTTTTACTTTCAGTGGTAGTAAGAAATTATGGAAAAGGGTTACATGCAAGACCGCCTCTGAAGATAAAATATATTTCTTATTATAAAGATATTTCTGTTATTGGGCTGATTAGTAAAGAGGAGACAGCAAGCTACAGTAATTTCTGCATAACCTGATGCACTTATAGATGTTATAGACAAGAGGTCTTCAATGTTTTTCAGGGCAAGGATCCCTTAGTTGATAGAGACATGGAGCAGGGACCCCCTGATACAAAATGTGTCAAGCAGAGCTACAGTCTTTTAGAGCGTGTTGTTGAACCAGATGAACAAGCTGAGGAAATACACAATTACTTCGTTTGTTGTTGAATTTTGAACAAGTAAGGCCGTTTTGCAAATATTTAGCAGCAAACTCGTATGTAGTACCACACCTGGCAATATACAGGAAATTTTGCCCACAGACGACTTCCTAAGAAAAAACGTACCACAAAGAGTCCATTTTACTGATAGTGTTCTAAAAGATTTGCAGTTCAGATCACAACAGATCCAAGTTTACAAGACGGAATTTATGGAAGCCTTTATATGTATTTCAAGCCAAAAGCTGGGTTGAGACTGTTGGTTAAAGGGGTGGTTGATTGCGATTTCACTTTTTTAACTTTAGTTAGTGTGTAATGTTGCTGTTTGAGCATAAACAATATCTGCAAAGTTAGGATGCTGAAAGTTCAATGCAAATGGACATTGTCTTTTAAAATTATGGCAGTTTAATGCCTACCAATACGAATGATAGGGACTACAATTACCGGGTTGGTGACATGACAAACCCTGAAATTTACATAAACCCCACCCCCGGGAACATGCAACAAAGGGGTCGAGGCCATGTTGCCCCTCTTTAGATAAGAGGAAGGGTTGTCATCTAAACTAGGGGTGCACGAAAAAAATCTATTCATTTATGAATCACGATTCTGTCTTCTAATGATTCTAATGGATTCACAAGTTTCATAATCAACGTTCTAAAGCAGCGGTTCTTAATCCTTTACCTCACGTTCCCCCTGCTGCACACGCTCTGCTCTGCATCTCTCTCTCTCATTCAGATCATCATCTCCATCAATGAACTGTGTTCCAATTGTATACTTTGTGTATAGACAGAGATATTTTTCATATAGCTACAAGAAGCATTAAACATGGACACGCACCAGTGGGGATTTCTTTAAGACTGCAAGGGAAGCTCGGCTTCCCCTATAATGTCAAAAAATTAATGGTCAAATATGTACTATTGTGTTAACATTTTATTGACTAAAAATGCGTTAGAACACGTTCATCTCGAAGACGAGTTCGTTCAGAATCAGCTATAGCAAGTCGGCTGACTCGATTTCCTTCTCATACATTCCCGTAGCGTCACAGTGTATTTCCCTGTTGAAGCCTAGCGTCCATTGACTTCAATGGCGCTGCTTTGAACAGTTTTTTTCAGTGCTTTGAAACTAGACGGTCATTGGATAAATGCTGCGATTATGTCCCGCCCACGGACACTCAGCGTCTCTGGGGGTGAATAGAGGAGTGGGATGGCCTGGACTCCGGGCTTCTGCGTGATGATTGGATGGTCTGTCGAAAGACTGCATCTCCTTTTGATTGACAGCGATTTTGTACTATAAAAAGGCGCTGACGTTAAAGCACAGTTGCCAAGTCCGCGTATTATACGTGACTTTGGGCTTCTTTTTTTGTAAAGTTGCGGGAAAAAATCCCTGGTCGCGGGTTGCGGTTTTTTGGGCTTATTAAAAAAAATATGGTTGCTTGTTAGGGAAATCTGACAAGCAACTGTTTCTTTATTTATGTTCGCCGTATTCTCCAATGCATTGATTGACACGCTGTCTGCTCGCAGTTAATAGCCAACCAGTGCAATAATATAAGAGCCGTAGAGTAATTTGCCAAATCTCCTCATTGGAGAAAAATCACATTCAAAAAGAAGGTGCTTGATGCTGTAATCCAAGCGATGATAGAAGTAGACGTAGAGGGGTGGGAGGACTTTCTTTTAGCCTAATTTTGACAATGTTTTTGTAATGTATTAATTATCACGGGCTATAATATAAAACAAGTAGTAATACTGAGTAAATACATTTGGTTCGAATAGCCTGGTATGGCAAGATGTCTTAAAATGTATTTTGTCTTAAGACAAATAAAGACATGTCTTAAAACAAATATTGCCACATTGATGGCTCAAGAAGGTGTAATTGTAACACATCGTTTCATTTTAAAATATAAAAAAAAATTGTAACCAAGTGTTTTTCAAGTGTAATATTTCTGTAAAGGCTAGGGACAGAAAAATTTACATTTCCATAGAATGACCACTATATATTTTAGGCTATAAATATGTGGCTCATTTATTGGTAATAAATAATTTATAATAAATAATACTGAAGATAATAAATCATAAAAAAAATATTGGGCTTGTTTTTGAAGCTGCGGTTGCTTATTTGGAGACTGAGGTCTGAACTTCAAGTCCTGTATTCAGATCAGGACTTGCAGGGTAACAGGGGAAATCTGTGTGATTACTTGGTGTTCCTTAAAGACATGGAGTTGGACAGTGCAATGCCTCAGCTTTACAAACTGTTCTCATTAGTGGCAACAATTGGAGCTACATCTGCAGGTGTAGAAAGGAGCTTCTCCTGTTTAAAGCGGCTCAAGTCCTACACCCGTAACACAATGGACCAAGGCCGTTTGGTAAAAGGAACGTAGGGCAGAATTTACGTATAAATAAATGGACAATTTTTATGATGTAGGCCAAAAATGAGCTTCCCCTCTTTGAAAGACCAGCAGCCGCCACTGACACGCACGCGGTTGCTGTGGTAGCGAACAATACTTGCTGGCAAACACTTCTTTCTGTTACAAAGTAAACAATTACTTTACAAAAATGCTACAACGCTATCAAGTATTTTGCTGTATTAAAGCTTTAATCACGATAAAACCGTATATTAAAATCTAACATAAGCAGTAGCATTTACAAATAACAGCTTATCTAAAAGTATGAAACAACAACAAACAAAAAAACATACCATTCTGAAACGTCCTGTAAGATCTGTGCTTGCACAGCTTCTGCACGATCCTCTAATATTCTCTGGGTCTCATTCGGGCTCAAATTGATAAGCAATAATGATGACATCATTGTTTACAATACAACTGGAGAGCATTCTGGGGTGAGGGGTGTGACGTTTCTGCACTAGGCAGTTTAGTGAATCACAACACACTGGGCCAGCTAACCAATCTGAGCCCATTGCGTATTTCTGAGGGAGGGGCTTCATAAAACCAGGAAATCACCAGAGCGGTCATAGGAGAAGGGACAGAATCAAAAACTATTTGAAATACAAAGACGATTCACTCCTATATTTATGAATAGGAGAAACTGCAATGTGCAATATGGCGGAATTGTCCCACCTTCTAAATGAAAGAGCCAATCGCTGATTGGTAAAGTCACTGCGTCACTGCAGTGGCCATTAGAATCTCCGGTTCCCATAGAAACCTGAGGCTAGACCAGCCAATGCGCGTGCGCAGTCATAACTGCACATGCGCATTGGCTGGTCTAGCCTGAAAAATACGTTTTTTAAACGCTATTTGAGCTTAAGAAACAACATTTATGGGGCAGTTCATGCCACACCTGTGAGGTGGATGGATTATCTCGGCAAAGGAGAAGTACTCACTAACACAGATTTAGACAGATTTGTGAACAATATTTGAGAGAAATAGGCCTTTTGTGTACATAGAAAAAGTCTTAGATTTTTGAGTTCAGCTCATGAAAAATGGGTGCAAAAACAAGTGTTGCGTTTATAATTTTGGTCAGTGTATATATATAATATAATATAAGTTCTGTTTTTAACCTAGCCATTGTACCCTGAACATTATAATAATAATAGATATTGATAATTTGGAAAGTGTGCTCCGATTGTTAGTAACCGACTTGATTAGCTTCACTAGTGGCTGCGACTAGGGATGGGTGGATCGATCCTAAAGTATCGATACTTTCGATACTGATGTTGTATCGAAAGGATCGATCCTAACATAAAAATATCGATTCTAAAGTGCATTTTTTTAACCACTAATTTTATTTATTAAGAAACTCGGTGCATAAAATAAGCTTCTAAATGGAAAAATAGACTATATTAGCGAACAATTGTGTTGGATAGAGATTTCTCCTGCTCATGGGAACACACGCAAATGCTGAAAGACAGAACCAATCACAGACAGCGTTCGCTGCTTTTTTTTTTTTTTTGGAGCATTTGTTTACAGGACCAAAGGAAGCCAAATTTCCTTACTTTAGCAAAGGAAAACCAGTCTCCTCTTGGCTTATATCGAAATCCTCTGACTTTTGTCTTTACAAATCCTCGTTTTGTGCTTCTAATTCGTGACTGGTGTTTTGTTTTGTTCTCTCTCTGTGTTTGTCACTAATCACGCAAAGCCGACGTCCTGCGTCATCCGCCGGAACGGCTTCCGTGTACAATAATCAGCGGAAGTGAGAAAAAATTGTTTATTACGTTTGAAATTTCTGTGATTGTGGCTCCTAATCCGTGATCCTGTGTTGTACAGTGAAAGAGGTTCAAAGGCGGCCGTTGTCACGGACTTGCGACCAAAGATAGCCTACTATCCGCATGGCGCAGCTGACACAGAACAGTATACTTTGTTTACGTTCAGTGGATACTCTCCAAAATGGCGCAAGGAGACAAATTGTTGAATAAAGTCGTTATTTTTGTTTTCTTTGCATACATAAAGTAATCTCGTAGCTTCGGAAAATTACGGTTGAACCCCTGATATCACATGGACTATTGTACCGATGTCCTTGCTACGTTTCTGTTCGTTGATCGTGGTAATTACATTGCTGTCTATGCAGGGTCAGAGAGCTCTCAGAATTCATCAAAAAATATCTTAATTTCTGTTCCGAAGATGAATGGAGGTCTTACGGGCTTGGAACGACATGAGGGTGAGTAATTAATGACAGAATTTAAATTTTTGGGTGAACTATCCCTTTAATCGAGAACACATGGACAAAATACAAGACAAATTAAATTTATTTGGGTGAATCTGGGTAAAAAAATATTAAAAATAACCCAATAAAATGACCCAACAAGCTGGACCCAGTAATTGGGTTAAAAAAATAACCCAGCATTTTTTTAAGTCAAGTCAAATCACCTTTATTTATATAGCGCTTTTAACAACACAAATTGTGTCAAAGCAACTGCACAATATCAAAATGGGAAAATAGTGTCAATAATGTAAAATGACAAGATTAAACACTCAATTTTCAGTTAAAGGCATTTCATTATTGAATTCAGTGATGGCATCGTCCAGCTCAGTTCAGTTCTAAAAGTTTCTGACTTCAATCAGAGTTTTAGAGTGTTTTTTAGAGTCATTTTAGAGTGTTGGGCTAACATGATGGTCATTTTTAATGAATTGATAATGTTTTAATCATAGCAGAAGATAAAAGCTGTCTGCCACAAACAAACAGTATTTTACAGTTGAGAGACAAGGATGTGCAAATCAGTCTAGTGAAGCTTAAACATCTTTTAGGCAAATTTGACTTTCATTGTGGGTCAAACTTTCAAAGTCAACATGAAAAGTTGACATGGGTTTGTGCAATTTTATGGGCTCAACTCGCTCCCATATTTACGATATTACTTTTGTAAACAGAACAAACTTGTTTTGTGTCAGTGCTCAAGTACACTGAAAATATACACTACAAAAAAACGTTACTAATATAGGGTTGATGTTTGTTAATAAATAGTGCTGGTTTGGAAGTGCTGACATGAAAGAGAGGATTCATGTCACGCAAGTTCAAACGACAGTGAGTCTCTGTGTGCTGATATCACTTTGCTTATCTGTATGAAATTGTGTAACAAAACTAGGAAATGAACTGAAGCGGAGAGGAGAGTGAACATTGAAACTGCCTGACCTTTAAACTAGCAACATTAAACACACATTTTGAAGTAAACCATACCTCAGTAACCGTTGCTTTATTTTCAACTCAGCTTATTTTTAAAACATTTTAACAATGCATTATATAAAAAAAAAGTAATAATATATAAAAACTGTCTCGTAACACTGGCTTGTTCTGTCACCCGGCTCCACTCAAATGTTTTAGATTGCATTTTCAAAGTTCCTTACTAAATTGTCTCAACACAGAATTTGGGTTGAAAAATAAACCCAGTGTTTTTGAAATTTACTAGCAATTTCTGAGTGACCTTTATTTTATTCCCAGTGTAAAACAGCACAATAACTAGAAATAAATTCACAGTTGTGATATGTCTTTTGCACTATATAAATTGGCCTATCATGGGAACTGGCCCAAAAATTATTGTAGTAGGTTTTAAAAGAAAATACTATTTGAGTCTTTCTACCTTAAAATTTTACATTTAAAAAGTAACATTAAAATAAACATTAATTTTGAAGTTAAACATACTTTAGTAATTGTTGGTTTATTGACATAAAAAAATCTCATAACACCGGGTTGTTCTGTCACCACTCAAATATTTTAGATGTGAAAAGATTCCAGTCTCAAAGTTTCTTACCCAACAGTCTCAACCCAGTGTTTGGGTTGAGTGTTTAAAAGTGTCAAATTATTTTATTGCACTAGCAGGGGTCACTAACTACACTGAAAAACAGGTTGGTTTATATAAAAAAAATGTCATTAAGAAATTGCTAGTAAACTTCACAATGAATTGCAAAGAAAAGGCAAGTAACTCAGTGAATTAAAGAGTTAGTTCAAACAAAAATGAAAATTAGCCCATGTTTTACTCACCCTCAAAGCATCCTAGGTGTATATGACTTTCTTCTTTCAGACTGCCTGACCTTTTCACACCTACACTGAAAACAACTGCTGAAAACAATTAGGCATGAATTTTTAAGTAAATTCCAGAAACCAATAAAAAAAAAAAAACTCTTAAAACTGTACATTACATATGTCTTAACAACCACTTATCACACGCACAAAATGGGTGGCATCATTGCTTGTGATAAGGTATACTGTAAAAATAAAAAGTTTTTTCAAAAGATTATTTCAGTATTTTTTTTACAAGAAAATGCAGTTTCAGTCTTTCAACTTAAAAATGCATGTTTAATTCAATGTTTCACTTGCCATTATTATTTGTGAAATTTACTAGCAATTTCTGAGTGAAAACTGATTGACCACCAATTTTTGTACTAACCATTGCAACCCAGAACTGATGTTTTTATCCATTATATTAAGTGACTGTTTCTCATTTAGGGTCATGAATGTGCATGCACATTTTTGACACAGATGAATTTTGGAAAGGCTATACAAATATTGTAACAAGTTTTGTGTTGGGGTCATATAAAAAACCAACCAACAGGAGCTGCAGTTACATTGGCAGTAAATAACTAATGTATGCCCTTAAAATAAACATAATATTATCATAATAATAATAATAATAATTTGTTACATTTATATAGCGCTTTTCTGGGTACTCAAAGCGCTTTACATAGAAGGGGGGAATCTCCTCAACCACCACCAGTGTGCAGCATCCACCTGGATGATGCGACGGCAGCTTACTGGTGGAGAGGAGACAGAGAGATGAAGCCAATCAGTGTATGGGGATGATTAGGAGGCCATGATGGACAGAGGCCAATGGGCAAATTTGGCCATTGGGCAAATAATGACCACAGAGAGTCAGGACCTCGGTTTAACGTTTCATCCGAAAGACGGTGCTTGTTGACAGTATAGTGTCCCCTATTATAGTTATCGTTATAGTTTTCATTCTTGGTGTAAATGGGCCTTAATTTATCATAATTGTGTTTTAATCGTAATAATTCCCTATAACTGAATTTCCACAGATGACTTCATGAAAAAAAGTCAATTTTATTGATAGTGCCCCAAAAGACTGTACAAGTGGGCGTTGTATCAGATCAGATCAGAATTTACAAAAAAGGAATTTATGGAAGCCTTCATAAAACAGACAAACTAACTAACAAAAAACTTTTTGTGAGAAGTTGCAATTATGCAGTTTTTTTTATTAGATTTTTTTGTTATGAACACTTAAAAAAGAATTGTAAATAAAGCAACAGTTACTAAAGTACTTCAAAATTCATGTTTATTTTAATACCACTTGTAATTATTTGTGAAATTTACTTGCAATTTCTGAGTGAAAATTGTTTCTACAGCAGTTGTTTTCATTATGAAAAGGTCAGGCAGTTTCAAAGTTCTCTCTCCTCTCTGCTTCAATTCATTTCCTAGTATTTTACTCAAATTAGTAACAGTGCTTTTGTAAGTCAGGTTGACAGAACAAGCTGGTTCTGTTTACAAAAGTACTATTAGCTAGAAACCAAATGTTGCATCGAAAATATGGGAGCGAGTTGAGCCCGTAAAACTGGACAAACCCATATGTCGACTTTGTAATGTTGACTTTAAAAGTTTGATCCACGATAAGTCAAATTTGTCAAACAGATTTGAGCTTCACTAGACTGATTTGCACATCCTTGTCTCCTAGTAAATACTGTTCGTTTGTGGCAGATGGCCTTAACTTCTGTTATGATTAAAAATAAATAATAAAAAATTGTCATCATGAAAGCCCTAGTAAATCTGGACAGCAGTTTTTGTTTCGGTATAAGGCCACGTGACACTGAAACTATGGAGATACAAGGAGCGTGAACTAATATTCTTGTTTTACAAACATTTCAGAAACCAAATTTCTCGTAAAACTGGCTTTTACTGTCACTACTCATGTGATTTACTTTAGGTGTGAAAAGATTACGCTCCTGGCTAAACTAAAAAAAATGTACAGCGTACAAATCAGAACAAGTTTTGGACCGGTTCTCATGAAAGACCATTTTTTCATAGTAGAATACTTTACATCTTACAACTGTGAATTTATTTCTTGTTACTGTGCTGTTACACTGGAAAAAGTGGTGTAGAAACAACTTTCACTCCGAAATTGCAAGCAAATTTAACAAATAATTACAAGTACATTAAATTACATTAATTTTAACGTAAAATGTAACAGGTAGCTGAAATTGTCAGCACACTGGAAAAATTAAATCAGACCAAAAATTATTTTCATATGAAAAAGTGACAAAAGTGCAAAGTGTCTTAAAAACAGACCAAAGAGCAAACTTTTCAGCCCATGCTTTCTTCAGTGCTCATGAGGCAAAAAAGCAACATCACACTTAAATAGGCATAATTGCAAATTGTTTACAGCTGATCTTAATCAATGAGGGATAATTGGTCAAGCCAACAATTTCCCTTCACAAAAAACATGCAAGATCCATCTCAAAATTTAATCCAGTCGGGTTAATGATTTCAACTTAAAAATCCAAAAAGCCTCTCTTTATAACAACTTTCTGTCTCGGTTACCACCTCTACTTTGCAGGAGAACCCTCTCAATGCCCAGGAATTTGAAATAAAAAAATAATGTTTTGCTGACTCAAAATGATGAAAAACCGGAGAAGTGTGATCTTGTCTCCTGATGGCACTCATATGTTCAACAATTCTAGTGTGCAATGCACGTTTCGTTTTACCAACATAAAATAAAGGGCAAGAACACATAATAATATATATCACATGTGTTGTTTTGCATGTGATCAATTGTTTAATTTAGTAAATTTTACCAGTTTGTGGATGTGTAAATGATTTACTTTTTAAATAATGAGAACAGGCAACACAATCCTTACATTGAGAGGGTCCCAGGAGTGGGGATTTGGAGGCTTGGAGTAAACAAAGAGAGGTAGATCAGTGAACAGGCCTGACAAATCACAATCACTCTGTATGATATGCCAATGATTATTGATTGCCTTTTTGATTGCTGGACTCAAGGGACTAAAGGTAGATTTAAATACACAAGAAAACAAAGTATTTCCCTGGCTTAATCGAGGTGGTATTTCTGTCAAGCCATCGCGTAAGGCTCACACTTCAGCCTCCAGTGGGGACAGTGATACGGGTTTTTTAACAGATCATTCGAGCGACGCAGACAATCATCGGAAAACCTCACGCCATTACAAACTGCGACGAAGAAGACCTGTCGGGGTAGACGGGCTGGCAAGAGGAGGAATGTCACAACAACTGACTCAAAAGAGGGCTGCTCGCCAAAGGACAACTTGATCTTCAATCTCACAGGCAAGGAACTCCAACCTCATGAAGCAAGTCTTTTGAACAAAGGGTTGAGTTTTGTTCCTACTAGAACAGCAGATCATTTTGATACGAAAATTGAACTGTTCAAATTTTTTGGATCTGTAAGACTGAGATGTTTCTATAAGAATGTGAGAACAGATCAAGACAATGTAACTACTCACAGTGATCATTGGAGATTTAAGTCGAAGAGCACCTTTTGTCCTCATGCCACAAATCCTTCAATGAATACCTTCTGCAGATTGGTGGAAAGAGATGTTGAAAAATTATTTTGTGACTCCCCTGCAAAGCAAAAGTTTAATCTATCGATATCAGAAAAAGATGCTCTTGATAAATTATGCAGAGACAAGGACATAGTGGTTAAACCTGCTGATAAAGGGGGTGGCTTAGTAACTCTTTATAATTCCGAAGTTTTTCGACAGCTACAAAATAGCACCTACTATAAAGTCTTAACATCAGACCCTACCATACAATTTCAAAGAGAAATTGAACATTTTCTTAAGATGGCACACTTGGAGGGTTTGATTTAAGAAAAATAATTACAGTATCTTTTCAACCGCTCTCCAACTAAACCCGTATTCCTTTATTTTACCCAAAGTCCACAAAGATCTAAAAAATCCTCCTGGATGACCTATAGTGGCAGGTATCAATAGTTTGACAGAGCCACTTTCTAATTTTCTGGACTTTATTTTGAGACCTTTAGTGACATCTCTTCCCAGCTTAGAGACACCAGAGACTTTCTTCAATGTCTGTCAGTCATAAAAAATCTAGATGAAGACATTATATTTGCTACAATGGATGTGACCTCTCTATGAGGTCACATGCAAAACAACATGTGACATATATTATTATGTGTTCTTGCCCTTTATTGTATGTTGGTAAAACGAAACGTGCATTGCACACTAGAATTGTTGAACATATGAGTGCCATCAGGAGACAAGATCACACTTCTCTGGTTTTTCGTCATTTTGAGTCAGCAAAACATTCTTTTTCTGATTTCAAATTCCTGGGCATTGAGAGGGTTCTCCTGCATATGAGAGGTGGTAACTGAGACAGAAAGTTGTTATAAAGAGAGGCTTTTTGGATTTTTGAGTTGAAATCATTAACCCTGACTGGATTAAATTTCGAGATGGATCTTGCATGTTTTTTGTAAAGGGAAATTGTTGGCTTGACAATTATCCCTCACTGACTACGTTTACATGGACATCAGTAATCTAATTATTTACCTTATTCTGAATAAGACAATATTATGATTAAGGTGTTTACATGAGTCGCTTTTAGAATAATCCTTTCATGTTACCGTTTTACATGTTATAGTACATAGATCGATTAATGGCATGTGTCATTACGTCACCACGCGACGCCATCTGACGTCCCCTCAAGAATTTCACGTATAAACATAGTTCGTCTTCATGATGATGCCATATACAGTTTTGGGTATTTCATTTTTCATTTTACGAAAGTTTCAAGTGCAGTTAATTATTTTCGTTCATACAGACGACGGTGGTGTTGAAGCTCTTTTATTTGCCGTCAAACGGTTGATCACTGCCGTGTGTGTGTGTCCTGTCGCAAAATGCGGCAAAAAGTCCTACACGACGGTAATAGTTTGATTAAGGTGTTTACATGTCTGTACCGCACTTCAGTAATGCGACTAAAACAGGAATACTCCACATGTCTTAATTCGATTTGTGTTTACTTCGATTATGACTTTAGCCGGATTAAGGTAATCAAAAATCTGTTTACATGGTAGACTCTTAATCAGAGTATTGTCTTAATCGTATTAAAATCAGATTATTGATGTCCATGTAAACATAGTCAATGATTAAGATCAGCTGTTAACTATTTGCAATTGTGCCTATTTAAGTGTGTTGTTACTTTTTTGACTGATGAGCACTGAAGAAACATGGGCTGAAACATCTGCTCTTTGGTCTGTTTTTAAGACACTTTGCACTTTTTTCACTTTTGCATATGAAAATTAAAAAAACATGTTTGATAGACCTTTTTTGGTCTGATTGAATTTTTCCAGTGTGCGGACAATTTCAGCTACCTGTTGGATTAAAACATTCTTCTTTTTGTTCTACGCACTTGAGAACTCATTGTTCTTTTTGAGCGCACACAATTCCTGTTTGATAAAGTAAAATGTACTTCAGTAATCATTGAAAAAATGTTTACAGTATAAAAAAATCTCTTAAAACTGTACTTTACACGTTTTAATAGCCACTTAAAGCAGGAACATTCACATGCTCAAAATTGACGTCACTGCTGGTGACAGTATACTGTAAAAAATAAATTCAGAATTTATCAAAATTCATCATTAAAAAAACATTTTTTTTTCAAAATCTGTGTATACCTGTATTATTTGTCCCTTTTAGTCATTTAGGGCCATGAGCAGGGCCGTGAACAGACATTTTCAATTCAATTCAAGTTTATTTGTTTAGCGTTTTTCACGATGCAAATCGTAGCTTTAAAGTTTCTACAATATATTTAATGTGAAGTTGATGTGCATATGGCAGAAATGTACGGTAAAAATCAGTTAATGATGTAATCAAACAGACGATGAGCACTACTAACAGCAATGATTATGTTGAAATCAAACTTATAGCAAAATTTGGTAGTTCTGTATGTTGTTTCAGGGTTGGCATCATCTGAGGTCCTCTGAGGGGTTGGCATCACCTCTTCTCAGGTGTTCTGGATCCAGATCCATTTTGAGGGGCAGTGGCCCAAACCAAAAAAAGGGACACTAAGGGGGTGGGTGCTTGTTAATATAAATGATCCAGTTGTTACAAATATACAATTAAAAAGAGAAGACGGCACACTCTGTAATAATGTCAGATTTTTTGTAGATGTTTTGATAGAGTGGGCTCTGCCTCACTCTCTGAGCCTGCTTCTGCCATCTTCAATGGAAGTATAAGTATTAGACATTTAATTTAATATTATACAGCATAAATCTATATTATATAAATAACTCATTTATATTACCTTTTTAACTATAGGCCTACTATTAATATTTTAAATATTATGTGTTATAGATTACTAGTATCAACTAAGACAAGTGATATTTTATTACAAGAAAATGTGTGACAAACTGCTAAATATTCTAATATTCTATGATTTACCTGCTGTCTTGCTGGAGCTTTGAATTCATGTTTGCAATGTTGAACTGCCTTTAGCTGCCTCCCCCTTCTCTTTCTCTCTCTGTCTTCTTTTTTGTGAAGGCATTGTTGTTTTGATTTTGTTTTTTTGTCTACAAAGTGAGCCAACAACAGCAAACTTGGTGTCATTTATATTAGATCTGATCGGGTAGCGACAGTAATTTAATTAAACATGCTAATTCTAAGAACGTGGATTTTTTTTTGTGGATTTAGGACTTTTAGAAGACTAGGAGCAAATGAATACCAACAGAAAAACAAAAACAAACTACCAAATTACTAATTTAGTGGATCAACCACTGATTGTAATGCATCTACCTGGTAATGCAATGACCTTCGGGACTATCGTCTCCACTCTCCAAAGAGCGGGCACACAGATTGTAAGTGATGCTGCTGGGTGGGCAGGAAAGCATGGAGCAGATTAACGCAGCGGAATCAATGAATCTTTAGCGGAGCGGTATCAGAACGCTTTGAGCCGGTGACACTTTTAGGGTGCATGCAAAGTGTTGACACATTCTGGAAAGGCTGTACAAAACTTTGTTACAACTTTTGTGTTGGAGTCACAGAAAACCCTCAAGGAGGAACATTTTTTTTTTTTTTTTTAATATGACACTCTGCAAAATATTTGTTGCTGCATTTGTGAAGAGTTGTAATGGAAACATTTCTTGCATGTTTCTCTTCATCACATTGTAACACTTGATGTTTAACCAGTACAGAAGCTGTATTACAGACACTTCAGAAAATCCTTGACCTGAGATTTGTAAGAAGTGTAATTACCACAGTTACTAAACATAGGAATCTGAGTGAAGATATTTCTTTAATAAAGCCCCTCTTTTTCTAAAAATGCTTCAGTGACATCAGCTGAATTTTCACTTCACTTGCCCAAGACCATATAATACATAAATCTTTAATATTGTTACAGGGAAATAATCGTTGGTATTGTTACAGTTGTATTGCTTTTGAGCAAACATACTGTCAAATTAATGAGCAAAACATCAAATGGACATCAAAAGTTATCATTGGTTTCATAAGCACAATAATTAACAAATATGAAATATGTACTTTATAATATATACCTGAAACCTTGCCTTAAGAACCATTGCTGTCACTGTTCCAGATTTACGAGAAGAAAAAATAATCAATTATGAAAGCTATATTAGTGACCCAGTTTAATATCAATACTGTGCATGAGTTTAAACCCATAATGTATCTTTAATATCTCTGAAGTAATAACTTTCTGAAAACAAAATAAAAACAACATTTTAATTTACCACAGTTATATATTATAAGAAGATCAGAAATATTTTGTAACATTATTGGCTTAATGTCTGTCATTTCTGAACAATTTAATGCATAATTACTGAAACTATCAGTTTCCCAGTTTCCTTATATAAAGACATTGTTTAAAGAAATATGAAATTAAAACTGGAATCTAGAAATTAGCCCTGTCAATGCGATCCTCCAACAAGCTCTTTTTCTTCAGCATCAGTATGTACTCGGCAAACTCACAAACTGCTCCATTTCCGGCGGGTCTCTGACACGTGTATTTCGCCGCGATGAGATTCGCCACAGGTGAGTCACACGGAACGCCATTCAGCCCCACCTGAGACAAAATCTCTCTGTCTTCAGCCTCTGAACCTGTGAGGGAAAATATCACACTCTGCTCACTGCAAATTCAGATTATTTGACATGTTTGCCAGTGGTTTTAGGTTTATTTACAACATTTGTTTGGACAATTCCAATGTAAAACAATGCAAAATTCTCCAGATTGCCACTTTACCTCGCAGCGTTAATTAATAAAAGAGCTCCAATTTATTTTTGTGATTACTTTTCACGTGTAAGTGAAAAGCATAGTAACAATACCAGGCAAAGTGAAATATGTGAAATATATATATATATATATATATATACATATACGTATATTTGGGATTTATATACAACCCCAAATCAGAAAAAGTTGGGACAGTATGGAAAACGCAAATAAAAAAAGAAAGTAGTGATTTCTAAATTTACTTTGACTTGTATTTCATTGCAGACAATATGAACACAAAATATTTCATGTTTTGTCTGGTCAACTTCATGTCATTTGTAAATATACATCCTTTCCTGTCATTCAGACCTGCAACACATTCCAAAAAAAGTTGGGACAGGAGCAATTTAGGGCTAGTAATGAGGTAAATTGGTTAAATAATGATGTGATTTGAAACAGGTGATGTCAACAGGTGATTGTAATTATGATTTGGTACAAAAGTAGCATCCAAGAAAGGTCTAGTCCTTTAGGAGCAAAGATGGGCCGAGGATCGCCAGTTTGCCAACAAATACGTGAGAAAATTATTGAAATGTTTAAAAACAATGTTCCTCAAAGAAAGATAGGAAGAGATTTGGATATTTCACCTTCAACAGTGCATAATATAATTAAAAGATTCAAGGAATCTGGAGGAATTTCAGTGCGTAAAGGACAAGGGCGCAAGCCTAAGCTGAACAACCGTGATCTCCGATCCCTCAGGCGGCACTGCATCAAGAATCGTCATTCATCTATAAGCGATATCACCACATGGGCTCAGGACTACTTTGGCAAACCTTTGTCAAGTACCACAATCCGTAGTTACATCCACAAATGCCAGTTAAAACTGTACTGTGCCAAAAGGAAGCCCTATGTTAACAGTGTCCAGAAGCGCCGTCGACTTCTCTGGGCTCGGAGGCATCTGGGATGGACCATCACACAGTGGAAACGTGTACTGTGGTCAGATGAATCAGTATTTCAGGTATTTTTTTGGAGTAATGGACGCCGTGTGCTCCGGACCAAAGAAGAAAAGGATCATCCAGACTGTTACCAGCAACAAGTCCAAAAGCCAGGGTCTGTCATGGTATGGGGTTGTGTCAGTGCCCTTGGTAAAGGTAACTTGCACTTCTGTGATGGCACCATTAATGCTGAAAAGTAGATAGAGATTTTGGAGCACAATATGCTGCCTTCAAGAAGACATCTTTTCCAGGGACGTCCATGCATATTTCAACAAGACAATGCAAAACCACATTCTGCACACATTACAAAGTCCTGGCTGCGGAGGAAGAGGGTACGGGTACTTGACTGGCCTGCCTGCAGTCCCGACCTGTCTCCAATAGAGAATGTGTGGCGCATTTTGAAGCGCAAAATGCGACAACGAAGACCCCGTACTGTTGCCCACCTTAAGACTTGTTTGCAGGAAGAATGGGACAAAATTACACCTGAAACACTTCATCACTTGGTGTCTTCAGTCCCTAAACGTCTTTTAAGTGTTGTGAAAAGGAATGGCAACATTACAAAGTGGTAAATGCTTTACTGTCCCAACTTTTTTTGGAATGTGTTGCAGGTCTGAATGACAGGAAAGGATGGATATTTACAAATGACATGAAGTTGACCAGACAAAACATGAAATATTTTGTGTTCATATTGTCTGCAATGAAATACAAGTCAAAGTAAATTTAGAAATCACTACTTTCTTTTTTTATTTGCGTTTTCCATACTGTCCCAACTTTTTCTGATTTGGGGTTGTATACCTGTATGTTAAGAGGCTCTCTGCCGTAGACATATCAAGCTTCAATTAGGTTTATCTGGATGTTTTATTGATCATATTGACATGACATTCTCACCCATGAAGGCCATTTTATCCCACTGCAGCTTCTTCTTTTCCATCAGCTGCTCCATCTCAAACCCTTTCAGCTGCTTTCCAAACCAAAGTCCACAGCCGGCCTGCTGGGCGACCTTCTTCAGGAGACCCCTGGAAAGCGGCTCATTCACGCTGGACATGAGGATCACCTAAACATACACAAGAACAACAGTTAACAAACAACAAACCAAAATGAACCCTATTTACTTTCTTAATACACATTCATGCTCTTAAAGGAATAGTTCACCTAATAATGAAAATGTACTCCCCCCTCACAGGCCATTCAAGATGTAGATGAGTTTACGTCTCCATCGGAACAAACTTGACAAATCAAGAACCGCTTACAAGTGAAAGAGTCCAAAACAGTTCTACACAAATATGTGGGTGGATTTTGATGTGAGATACAACAGGGGATGGACTTTTTCACTGGAGGAAGCATTATTATGGATTATGGATTTGTATTTTGGCCAGAAATGATGGTTTGAGGATAACGTTTCTTAATTTGTTTCTTACAAACACACACACAGCTTTTCACTTCATTAGATGTTAACTGATGAATTGGAGTGGTGTGAATTATTATTATTGTGATGTTTTTATCAGATGTTTGGACTCTCATTCTGACGGCACCCATTCACAACAGAGGATCCATTGGTAAGCAAGTGATGTAATGTTAAATTTCTCCAAATCTGATGAAGAAATAAACTCATCTACATCTTGGATGGCCTGAGTGCAAGTGAATTTTCAGCATTTTTCCTTTTTTGGATTGTTATTGGGATTTTGTTAAAAATGACTATATGTTGCTAGATACTGTAGGCTACTATACCACATTATTTGTACCAGCCTACATGACTTTACCTCTATATTTTCCCTCTGCAGCATCTGAATGCCTGCCACATCTCGAGCATGGATGGCCACAAGGTCCTCTCCTGAAACTGACGTGTATATCTGTCCGTTCGTCAAACAGCCAGACACTTTACACAGAAACAGCCTGACCGCTGCATTCTCCTCTCGGCCAAAATAGCCAAACCTGCAGAAAAGGGAGCATTTATATCGGCATCATTGTTTTTTGTATGGACACAGAGTTTGTTTAAACCGCTCACCTCAGAACCCTCTGCTCAGCGACAGGCCAGTCGATGTCCACGTCGATATCAACGCTGTACTCAGGCATCATTTCATAGTAGGCAATCTTGCCCAACTAAAACACACAGAGAACAGAACAAAATATCTGAAGAGGTTTCACACACAGCTCATTCTTAAAAGATTATTTTCTCCAATCAAAGCTTAAAAATAATGGTTCTTTATTGGCACCGATGTTATGTAAAGAAACATTAACATCAATGGAAACTTTCCATTCCATAAAAGGTTCTTTATAGTGGAAAAAAGTTATTTAGGTTTTTTAAATGTTTCTTTTAGGAACTTTACAATGAAAGGTTCCTTGAGGACCAATAATAATAAATAATAACTCTTTACATTTATATAGGGCCTTTCTGGGTACTCAAAGCACATGGAAGGGGGAATCTCCTCACCCACCACCAATGAGCAGCATCCACCTGGATGTTGTGACAGCAGCCATATAGCGCCAGAATGCCCACCACACACCAGCTTATTGGTGGAGAGCAGACAGAGTGATGAAGCCAATCAGTAGATATGGGGATGATAAGGAGGCCATGGTGAGGGGTGCATTTGGCCAGGAAGCTGGGGTTACATCCCTACTCTTTTTCGAAGGACATCCTGGGATTTTTAATGACCACAGAGAGTCAGGATCTCGGTTTAACAACGTTTTACAGTATAGTGTCCCCGTCACTATACTGGGGCATTAGGACCCACACAGACCACAGAGTGAGCACCCTCTGCTGGCCTCACTAACACCGCTTCCAGCAGCAACCAAGTTTTCCCAGGAGGTCTCCCATCCAGGGACTGACCAAGCTCAACCCTGCTTAGCTTCAGTGGGCAACCAGTCTTGAGCTACAGGGTGATATGGCGGAAAATAGTTTCTTCTACACCATCACTGTGAAAGCAGTGTTTATTTTTATGAGTGTACTTATTCACATCTTGACATTTGATTTTTGTTCTTTATTCTTATTTGATCCACAAATTATGAATTGGTTGTAACATCAGCGATTGTCAAAATCATCTCAAAATACAGCTACTTTTTTATTTTAGTACTGTTCAAACTAGAATCAATAAATTATAATATCAAAAAAAAAAAAAATCAATCAAGGGATAAACATTCTTTTCAAAAACTGTTTATATTGTTATTTTGATTGTATTTTTAATTATTTGGATCAATTTGTGTGTTGGTTTACTTAACCACCAAGAAAAAAATATTTAAAAAATAAATAAATAAATATAACTGTAAATGTCATACAATATATGACCCTGAAAAGAACAAAAAATACTCTGTGATTTTTGATCATACAGATAAGAATAAGGTATCATTTGAATCTGCAAAGGGTCTAATTGTATTTGTGTATAGTCATAATAACAAGAAAACAATGTGCTTTTGTAAAATAAAGAAAACAAACAGGATGCGCTCTCTGCCGTCTCGGTCTCGGTCTCATAAAACAACCTGAATCTCAGCGAATACTTGCCTCACAGACATGAGAAATACAGATGCTGGTCATATAATTAGAATATCATCAAAAAGTTGATTTATTTCACTAATTCCATTCAAAAAGTGAAACTTGTATAATGTATACATTCATTCCACACAGACTGATATACAACCCCAAATCAGAAAAAGTTGGGACAGTATGGAAAACGCAAATAAAAAAAGAAAGTAGTGATTTCTAAATTTACTTTGACTTGTATTTCATTGCAGACAATATGAACACAAAATATTTCATGTTTTGTCTGGTCAACTTCATGTCATTTGTAAATATACATCCTTTCCTGTCATTCAGACCTGCAACACATTCCAAAAAAGGTTGGGACAGTAAAGCATTTACCACTTTGTAATGTTGCCATTCCTTTTCACAACACTTAAAAGACGTTTAGGGACTGAAGACACCAAGTGATGAAGTGTTTCAGGTTTAATTTTGTATTGAAATGGAGTCGATCAGTCTGTGGCACTGCTCAGGTGTTATGAGAGCCCAGGTTGCTCTGATATTGGCCTTCAGCTCTTCTGCATTGTTGAGTCTGGCATATCGCATCTTCCTCTTCACAATACCCCATAGATTTTCTATGGGGTTAAGGTCAGGCGAGTTTGCTGGCCAATTAAGAACAGGGATACCATGGTCCTTAAACCAGGTACTGGTAGCTTTGGCACTGTGTGCAGGTGCCAAGTCCTGTTGGAAAATGAAATCTGCATCTCCATAAAGTTGGTCAGCAGCAGGAAGCATGAAGTGCTCTAAAACTTCCTGGTATACGGCTGTGGACCAACACCAGCAGATGACATGGCACCCCAAACCATCACTGACTGTGGAAACTTTACACTGGACCTCAAGCAACGTGGATTCTGTGCCTCTCCTCTCTTCCTCCAGACTCTGGGACCCTGATTTCCAAAGGAAATGCAAAATTTACTTTCATCAGAGAACATAACTTTGGACCACTCAGCAGCAGTCCAGTCCTTTTTGTCTTTAGCCCAGGCGAGACGCTTCTGACGCTGTCTGTTGTTCAAGAGTGGCTTGACACAAGGAATGCGACAGCTGAAACCCATGTCTTGCATACGTCTGTGCGTAGTGGTTCTTGAAGCACTGACTCCAGCTGCAGTCCACTCTTTGTGAATCTCCCCCACATTTTTGAATGGGTTTTGTTTCACAATCCTCTCCAGGGTGCGGTTATCCCTATTGCTTGTACACTTTTTTCTACCACATCTTTTCCTTCCCTTCGCCTCTCTATTAATGTGCTTGGACACAGAGCTCTGTGAACAGCCAGCCTCTTTTGCAATGACTTTTTGTGTCTTGCCCTCCTTGTGCAAGGTGTCAATGGTCGTCTTTTGGACAACTGTCAAGTCAGCAGTCTTCCCCATGATTGTGTAGCCTACAGAACTAGACTGAGAGACCATTTAAAGGCCTTTGCAGCTGATTAGAGTGTGGCACCAGGTGTCTTCAATATTGAACCTTTTCACAATATTCTATAGATACTGAATTTGGGGTTTTCATTAGTTGTCACTTAAATAATAAAATTAAAAGAAATAAACACTTGAATATATCAAATAATGTATACATTATACAAGTTTCAAATGGAATTAGTGAAATAAATCAACTTTTTGATGATATTCTAATTATATGACCAGCACCTGTATATGTATATAAAGTGTGAAACGTCTACTTTTAAAGGAAGTAAGTCACCTCACTCTGATAAAGTAATCTGTATGAAACCAACGCGAGCTCCAGTTTTTCCCATCTAAACTCATTATCTCTAATGTGGCCACATCCACGAGCAGCTCCGCTTTTCAAATTTTAAACATCCACGACACATTACTGACTGATGGCTCATTAGGGCGAGGCCCTTTGTCTCTCAGGTGTGAATCACTATCAAAGTACGCACATCCAAAAATGGCCATTGTCACTCTCTTGCATACGGCCTTTCTAACACAATTAATTATAATAATAAAGTCTTACAAAAGTTAAATCAATATATTGTCTTCTGTGAATGAGTTCTATAAAATATAAAACCACAAGATATAAAAGTAGTAAGAGTGTTTGCAGGATGATTTTCACATAATTTTGTAGCAAAAATTGCCGGGTTCAGTCCCGGAACGAGCGCTCTAATGCCGTAAAGGGTGTGTCGTAGTGATGACGCACTTTATCGTTCCTGTTTCACCGGGTGTTTTGAAAGTGAACCGGTGCGGTCTTCGACCCCAGAGTGTTAAATATTTTTCAAACGGGTTGTGTGTGAATGCACGCACATATTACGGAAAATCACTGGCAAATGCAGCAAATCTGTCGATCCGGGAACAAATGCCGGAACACATTACCCGTGTATTTTCTGGAATCTCTGTGTGAAAGGGGCTTATGTTAGAGTCTAAGAATGTTTGGCACAAAGGTGTGTTACTGTTCAAGTCTCAGTGTTTAGATCAGTATGTTCAATCATGTGTCCTTGACCTTCTCTGTGTATGTTTTCATTATACTGTGTTGTAAATATAAAATATATATTACTTAAAATACAAATAATCAAATACAAATAAACCCCCATTATTTTACTCTCCTCACAATCTTTGTTACCTGATTCACAGACACATTACTGACTGATGGCTCATTAGGGGAGGCCCTTTGTCTCTCAGGTGTGAATCACTAAATATTCATGGCCATTGTCACTCTCTCGCATACGGCCTTTCTAACACAATTAATGTCTTACAAAAGTTAAATCAATATATTGTCTTCTGTGAATGAGTGAGCTGATTTTCACATAATTTTGTAGCAAAAACTCTAGTCTAACACATCCAGGTGAACCAATCTTGTCGTCGCAGTCTGTGTGCCACGTCAATGTTCAGCGGAGTTGGATTCTTACCCTCTAATTAAAATAAAAGACAGAAATGGAAGTTGTGTGTGGCTTTAGAAGAAATATCTTATTTGATTCAACATAAAATGTATTATACATAAACATTTAGGCTACAATGGCCTAACAAACTATGTACCATAAAAGAAGATAATTTCAAAAACATCTCAGATTTTTTTTTGTTCATACAGTGGAAGTCATTGGAAAACAAAACAGCTTTGTTACCAACAGTCTTCAAAATACCTACTTTTAGGTTCCACAAAAGAAAGTAAGTCATTCAGGTTTGAGTAAATGATGACAAAATAAAAAAACATTGGGTGAACTATCCCTTCAAAAAAAAATCCCTCTTGTTTTAATGAAATAATACTCTAAATAAGAAACTAAAACTGGCAGAAGGTGGTGGTAAATGTTTTTATGAGTCTTTCATTAATTCGATTTGTTCAAAGCACTGATTCATTCAGGAATTCAGTAAACAGCTCACTTTATGAATGGGTCTTTGAATCATTGATTCACACGATTCCTTCAAATGCGGATTCATTCAGAAACTAAACTGTGTTGCTCGGAGATGCACAACAGTTCTGCAGTGGTTTTATAGGTAATATTTTTGTTGGCAAAACTGAGCAAGAACAGAAAATACTGTGTTTAAAATATATCACAATATTAACTTCTTATTTACTGAACTGTTGTATCAACTGTTGAACTGTTGTATCTGTTGTAATCACATTTGCACTCGTTATATTTGGGACAAACAGCACTCATGTGATGCCGCTTATCATGTGATATAAATGAGACAAAAACTCATACAGGAGCATTTTTGCCCCAGTATCTTGCATTTATGAAGTTGTTGCCCTGCATCACATTTGTCAACAGTCAACTGTATGAAATGTAAGATGACGTACAGGTCTGGGGCGGAGCCAGCATATTAACTGTGTTAAAATATTTTAATCGCGTTATTTTTTCATAACTAATTAAGTTAACACGTTAAACTGACAGCCCTAATTATGACATTTACTTAACATTACATAGCTACAGGATTGGGTGTCATAGAGATTCAAGATATGATAACAAAGTATATTAAAGCAGCCTACTTTTCATATGCTTTTAAGTGATCATGAAGGATTGTGTGTCATAAACATCAACTGGAAATTCATTATTTGCCCAGTAACAAAATATATATTTCATTCAAAGCAAAAATCTGCAATTGTTTGCTTATGAGATGTTTTCATGATACCTTTCTTGTCCACCTCCTCCCAGCGAAACTGGTGTCTGCGAACCACCGAAAAGACATAGTCATAACCCTGTTCGGTGATCATCTGCAGGGCATCTCTGATGTGATGAGGGTGGAGGCATGGAGACGTAGCTTGAATATGACAGACGATGTCCACCTCTGAAACATAGCCATATAATAAATGACCAATGCAATAAAGCTGGAGGCCTTTCTGGGTTTTTAATGTTGCCATTTTAAAAGGGTGAAGAGAATAAATATTTTTTTAATTACTTGCAACTGCTTTATATTCCAGCTCTCCCACTTTGTTACACAAATTCACACCAATAAAGACATCTCAACATTTCAGCAATATATTCTTTGTTAAAGCTGCAGTCTGTAAATTTTTTCCTCTTTGTCACCATCTCTGTTTGAAGCCTGCAATTGCAGTTATTTGCGGAATTATCATGATTACATGGGTTGTGCATCAGCACGGCTCCTCGGCGCAGATTAATCTAATGTTTTAAGGTGTATGTGTGGCTGTCAGTCACCGCACCGGTGTGGATTTTGTACTTAGGAAACACAGAGTCTTGGAAGTATGACCCAGAAAATCCAAATCATCAGTAAAATTATAATTAACACCAGTAAATTATGGAGTGCCGCAAGGATCTTTCTTAGGCCCTCTGCTATTTTCAATGTACATGTTGCCCCTTGGTAATATTATTAGAAAATATGGGATTAGTTTCCATTGTTATGCTGATGATACTCAACTATATATTTCAACAAGACCAGGGGCCTGTTCCATAAAACAAGTTTACCAAATAAGCCAGGCTTATTTCAGTAATTCTGACTTATTTTCACTTGATTTGGTTTCTGAAAGCAAAATTATCATAACTCAAGCTCAGTCACTGTGGCAACTTATGCTGGGAAACTAACCTGGTCAGGAGCAGGCTAACTGTCAGGCTAAGCTGAGCTCCTCTAACACTGACCAATAGGAAAGCATCGATATTACCACTGACTCTCTCACATACAATTAGTTGACTTTATTATTAGTCCAAAAATAAAAGTATACAGAAAATACACCTTAAATAAGCAAATAAATAAAAAAACAGGCTACAGCCAACTGTATTTAATCTATTGTGCCCAAAATGTAGGCTAATGACATTTTAACATAGTTGCTACTTGCGCATTCAGTTGATCAGTAGTTTCTATCCATGCAGCCTTTCTCTCTGAATTTATGACAGCTGTACCTTTTACGGTTATTAGAACATTAAAACATTACAATCCAAAATGGCTCTTTAATGCATTAAAAACACTAAATCAAAAGTTAAAAATCACTGAATAAAATTTTTAAATAAATAATAGAAATCAGACTACATTTTAACTGATAAAAGGAACACACATTTAACTAATTTGAGCTATTATGGCTGTGTTAGCAAAGCTTACCTTTGATTTACAGTTACTGCTATCATAAAAATACACTTATATGTGGGATTAAAATTCTATGCGTCACATTTAATGTCCAACATCAAATATTTTAGCAGTATATTTTATTCTGAATTCTTGCGCTATTATTCTATTCTGCTCCGTCTGTGTTGCGCGCATGCGCTCAGCAGCGCTCTTCATTTTTATTGAAAATAAATGCCTTTACGATGCGATATGAGATTTGAAAAGGGAGAGAAAAAAAAAAGATCGGCCAAAGGTGGGATCGAACCACTGGTCGATCACGTCAAAAAGACATGACTCGTGATTTACCACCTGTGCCACTGGAGCTGATGCTTCAGGTGACTCTGCTGTGCTTCTTCTGGTTCTGTACACCTTGATTGACAGATGTCTCATCCAGTCAGCGGTGAGTAATCTATTCCCAAACCAATGGCGCTGTCTCAAACTATACCTACCTCTTCCGGTTTGTCTGATTTGTCATCTGACTTGTTATTTTGTTTTCGAATTTGTCATTGTGTTTTCTGACTTGTTATAATTTGTCATTGTCTGACTTGTTATAATGTTTTCTAATTTGTCATTGTGTTTTCTGACTTGTTATAATGTTTTCGTGATTGTTGTGTTTTCTGAATTGTTATTTTGTTTTTTATATTTGCATTTGCGTTTGTAATTTGTTATTTTGTTTTCATAATTGTGATTTGTTTTGCACTTGTAGGCCACCGTACATTGCTTTTAATAGTGTTCACCATTTGTTTACATGATTACATGTCATTATCTAACTGCATGATGTGGACATCAAATTGACAGTCACCATATATATATATAATAAGGTGCAATCTCAATAAAAGTTAGAACTGTCATGACACTTAGTGAAACTTTCATATATTAATTTGATTAAAGTTATATTCAAAAAGTATCTCAGTCCGGCCCGAATATTTCATATAAAATGATGACCATCCAACATGTACACTGTAAAGTAAAACATTTCTGTTTTTCCCGAAATTCACCATCACCCAATCACACACACACACCAGCTCCTGAAAGTAAAAATCATTCTTACATACAAATATTACCGATTTGAGTTTCGACCTCCTCTCATCTGCTAGCTGTAGCATGACTAAATGTCATGCGTGCTCTGTGGATTATTCTCACAAATACTTTGCTCATACACACACACACTGCACACTCACGGAGTTTATCACGCATAGTTTCAGCCTCAATACTCGATACCATTACCCGGACTTTATCAATCCATTGCTGGATTATTTCTCTCTGCCTAGCCCTCTGCAAGACTTTTATCGTTGCGGTAAGATTTTTTTTGATTCGAGGACTATTCTCTCTCACCTTCCGTGATTCCGGCTAACGATGTCCGACTCAAATCACCTGTATGGTCACCATTCCTTTAATGCTTGGTTATTGATGGATCGCGCATGTCTCAACGTCTCTCCGCAGCCCTAACACAGCCGCGGTGTCGCGCTAGGCTTTCATGATCACACAGGCCCGGTACGCCACACGGCAGTATATTATATCCTCAAGCAGCGTAAAGCGAGAGGACCAAGTATCGATGCTTGCTGATTAAAGAGCCAATTCCATATGATTTTTTTTGAAGACGGCAAAACCAGTCCGCTCTGATCAAGTTAATCCGTGAGGGTCCCCGCTCATCTAGTCAGTCAAATGGACTATGCGTGAGAAGACAGCACCGCTGACTGTGGGTGTCGCGGAGGAACGATACACCGCACCCAGTCATCACGCCCACAAGGCGTCATAGCCACAGCCACACCCCGTTGAGCGTCATTGCTGCCAGTCACGAGCCAAGTCAGCCAATTCAAGCCACAGCCTTGAAAAAAGCCAAGTCAAGTCAAGCCGCTGATGTTAAGCCACAGTTGTCATCGTCATGTAAAAGCACAAGTCACCGCACGTCAAAGGACAAGCCAAGCCAAGTTGATCGTTAAAGGACAAGTCAGCCAGTCACCGCTGATGTTAAAGAACCACAAGTCACAGCCGATCAAGTCAAGCCAAGTCACACACCAAGTGATCGTCGACGGGTCCAAACCAAGCCACAGTTGACGGGTCAAGCCAAGCCCAGCCAGTTCTCGCGCTCCAGCCAGCCAAGCCACCACAGTTGCTCACAGTCAAGCCACCAGAACCAGTGTGATCTCACGTGGGCCATCCAAGTCCACAGTTGATCGTCACACATCCAACGCCACACACAGCGCAGGTCCCCAGAGTCTCGTCTCAGCGCTCCCAGCCAATGACACCCGTCTCTTTCCTGGCAGCTCATCATCAAGAGTCACGTCCAAACCACTGTGACCGATCATGACCACTCACCCAACTCACACTCCGCCAGACCACGTCTCAGCAGCCTGAGTCCAGCCACGTCACAGCGGACCAGAGTCCAGAGTCCGACCACGTCCAGCCAGACCAGAGACTCTTCACGTCACAGAGCCAGAGTCCGCCAGAGTCGTCACAGCTGACTCAGCGGAGAGTGCCAGAATCTGTCACAGCTTTACCAAGTTCTCGGTTGAACGTCAGTCTTGAGGGACCAGAGTCTGTACGCAGCTGCCAGGTCAGACAGTTATGACAGCCTGACCTCCACGTCCAGAGTCCACTCTCTTTACCCTGTCTGAAGCGTCACAGCTTCCCAGAGTTTGTGACTGTCACCTCACCCAGGGGAATCTGTCCCAGCGGTGTGCGAGCCCGCCAGAGTCTCTATCATGGCCCTGTCATAACTCTCACCCGGTCAGAGGTGGCGGCTGTTAACTGCCCTCCAGTGTCCGGTGATATCCAGCTATGGAGGCCGTCGCTTGAGCTCCTGTACCTACCGTCTGGTGTCCCAGCCTCTCCTATGACCCTCCTGTCCATGAACGGAGGGGTGGGGATCCGCTTTGTTGCGGTGAGCTTCACGGCCACCATACACACCTGGCACTGCCCCAGGAAGGCTCTCCCGGTCATCTACCGTCCGACGGCTAGAGGTCCCGTCAGAGGTGTCTCAGCTCCCTCACTCTGGTCAGGTTACCACCGTCCAGAGCTATGGAGGCTCGTCTGGCAACTGCAGTCTCACCTCCAGAGGTGTCCCACCTTAGTCAGCTCTCATCCTGTCCGTCACGGCTCTCATGGAGGCCGGAGCTCACCCCTGTCCCGGCGGCTATCGGAGAGCTCTCTCACCCTGTCCTGTCTACGCTATGAACTCACGCCCTGTCCTGCCCCGGCCATGCCGTCTGTGAGGCGCCCAGTCTATGAACTCTCGTCCTGTCCTGTCATGGCGTCGGGGATTTCCTGTCCTGCCCTGGCACGGCCACCTGAGATCGGCGTCTACGAGGCTCTCCTCTCTCCCTGTCTACCTCTCCTTGTTATGAACTGCCCGGTCTCTGTTTCCCCATGATCCTGCCCTGGCACGACTCTGGCCACCTGAGATCGACCTGTCTCGCCCTGCTCCGCCCTTGGCGGGCTCCTGTCCCTGTCCACCCTGTCTCTGGGGGCTCCTGTCTCCCCAGAATCTCGGGCTCTGTCACGTCCGTCACGCTGGGGGGCGGGCCTGCTGTCCGCCTGTCTCCGTCCCGGATGTATTAAGCATATTATGATATTCTAGGGATTGTTGTAATTCAAATATTATAGCAACAGTTTGGACCCTTTCTATCGAATACATTTCTATTCTACCATTGTCTCCTGATAAAGACAAGGTTCAAAAAGAAAATGAGGATTCAGTCATGTGGAAGAACTTGACTGGTCTGCATAAAACCAAGTCCTAATCCCAGTTTAAACACCTCTGTGTGACTGTAAATGCAGACCTTGAGACCAAAAAATCTTCACCAAACACCAATGACTGTTAACATACACTATATAGACAAAAGTATTGACACCCCCCCTTTAGAAACAGAAAATGCACTTCCAAATCTGTTGGCAACAACGATGGGAACATAATTCATGTATTTAAAAATTGTATTTCATCTCTCTGTTGCAACAGTTTTGTAATGTCTAAAATGACTGAACCCATATGTACAAGTCATGTGTTGGTGATGAGTTTGGGCTCAGGTCTGCATTTACAGTCACACCAAGGTGTTTAAACTAGGATTAGGACTTGGTTTATCAGACCATCAAGTTCTTCCACACTGACTGAATCAATCATTTTCCTTTTTGAACCTTGTCTTATACACAGAGACATTGTCATGTTAATATAAAAAGTCCAAACTGTTGCTATAATATTAGAAGCACACAATTCCTAGAATATCATAATATGCTTAAACATAAAGATTTGTACTCATAGAAATTACTAAGTAGTCAAACTGTTCATTAGAAGGGGGGCAATACTTTTGGCAATATAGTGTACATTTGCATAAAGCATCCATATTTTGTCGATGCCCATGTTGATTAAGTATTAAAAAATTTAAAAGGATTGATTTAAGGTACATTTAGAACAAATAAAAATGTGTGATTAATTGTGATTAATCGGAGTTGAAACTCAGGATAATCATGTGATTAATTGCGATAAAAAAATTTAATCGATTGACAGCCCTAATTTAATACACACACTACGGTCAAAAGTTTTGAAAAGTAAGATTTAATGTTTTTTAAAAGAAGTCTCTTCTGCTGAACCACCGCATTTTTGATCCAAAAAATACAGCAAAAACAGTACAATTTTGAAATATTTTTACTATTAAAAATAACTGTTTTTTATTTGAATATATTTTAAAATGTAATTTATTCCTGTGATTCAAAGCTGATTTTTTTAGCATCATACTCAGTCACATGATCCTCAGAAATCATTCTAATATTCTGTTTGCTGCTCAAAAAAAATTTTTTTTTTTATTATTATGTTGAAAAAGCTGAGTAGATTTTTTCAGGTTTCTTATGAATAGAATGTTCAGAATAACAGCATTTATCTGAAAGAAAAGTTTTGTGACATCATAAATGTTTTATCACTTTTGATCAAATTAAAGCATCCTTGCTAAATAAATATTTTCTTTACCAAAAAAAAAAAAAAAAAGATACTGACTCCAAGCTTTTGAATGGTATTGTCACGCTTCACAGGAACGGGTAGACGAGGAGACGCAGGTAGTACTCAAACAGACTTTAATAAACTCAAAAGGGTAAAACACACACAGCTGACACAACTGGCACTGGAAGACATTTAACAGCTACACAGACACTGCAAAACCTGGGCAGATATACACAGGATAAAGACTAAACTACGGAACTAAGGAAACACACCTGGAACTAATAATGAACTAATAAACCTAAACGGGACAGGACAGGAACAAAACCAAATATGGGCACAAAGAGGATAAAACACAGGACACAGGAAGACAGGACTGACATTACTCCCCCTCCCAGAAAGCGCGTCCCGCAGCCTTAACAAACATCCAACGGGAGGGGGGTGCGGGCGCTCTGAGGCCTCAAGGGACACAGAGACAGGACAGGACAGAGGCCTCCAGGGCGGCCCCGTTCCGGAACCCACGCAGAGCGGGAGCTCGGCGGGCCATGGCGGATCTGGGACTCGGAACCATGGCGGATCTGAGTTCGGGTGGCCATGGCGGATCAAGTGAATCAGGATTCGTAGCAGGCGGTTTGGGAGCGCGGACTCTTGGGCCTCTGGGAAGGTGGGCACGGAGGAACGGGCCTAAGAGCGGGCACGGAGGGCGCCTGGAGGCGTAGGCACAGCTAACGATTTCGAGGCTGGCACTGGAGGCTGTTGAAGAGCGGGGCTCTGGCTTGAAGGGAGCCGCGACCGGCAGGCTTGCCACACAACCACCGGCGGCTTGCCATACGGACACTGCTGTGGGCTTGCCACACTAACTCCCGCGGCCTTGAATTGCCGCTCGACGGGCGGCGGCAGAGGAGCGCGCGGCGCGGATGAACGCGTTGCTCTCCCCCCACGGACGGTGGCGGGCTTGGGTGAGCCGCGAACGGCAGCAGGCTAGAGTCTTGACTGGGGTTGTGCTGACGGACTGGACGGCGGGCTGGTTCTGGATGGTAATTTGCCCCGATCCAGAACGGAGAGTTTATGGTGGCGTCCTCCCACACCGTCGCCGCGGTGAGCCTGCAGAATTCCCAGGCGAATTCTACGAAGGGGAGATCTCTGCAGGCTAGGGCGACGAACTCGGCGGCGACCTCCATCGCCGCGGGGAAAAACCAGGAACAACAAAAAACTCTCCAAAGTGTTTTGTGGTGTTTGGTGATGAGTTTTTGGCTCAAGGTCTGCATTTACAGTCACACCAGAGGTGTTAAACTGGGATTAGGACTTGGTTTTATGCAGACCAGTCAAGTTCTTCCACACTGACTGAATCAATTATTTTCTTTTTGAACCTTGCCTTATACACAGAGGCATTGTCATGTTAGAATAGAAAAGGGTCCTGTCCAAACTGTTTCTATAATATTAGAAGCACACAATTTCCTAAAATATCATTATATGCTTTAACATTAAGATTTGTACTCATAGAAATTACTAAAGTAGTCAAACCTGTTCATTAGAAGGGGGAGACCCAATACATTTGGCAATATAGTGTGTGTATATATATATATATATATATATGATGTATTATTATATATTCCACAAATATATCTGTTACTACATTATTATATATTCCACAAATATATCTATATCTTTCAATTATTTTACAATATTATTATATTTTTTCACACATTTATTTTCTTTTTAATTTGTTACATTTAACATGTAGGCTATTATCTAGAAAGTGTGCACTAATGAATTCATAAACACTTCTGCTAGAAAATGACAGGATACATGACAAAACATTACACATTTTTTGTAATGATCATTTCATAGCCTACCAAGACTTTGCAGTCGTTCTTGCAGTTTCTACAAAACCTCATCTATGTTATCAATTCCATTTTACATATGTTTGAGAAGCATAAAAAAATTAAAGGTATGTCACCGGGTCTCAGTCGGATGAACTCCTGGATGGTCTCCAGTGAGCTGGACGAATCTTTGGAAACTTCAGGACTGCGCCGATGAACTTTTGCGCCCCAGACTTTTGCGACGCGCTCAATTTCATCGTGATCTGTGGAAACCCACACGCTGCCAAACATATCAACTATTTTATTTCTTGTTTTCTTTTCTTTTCTTTCTTAAAAAAAAAAAAATATATATAGCCTATTTTTCTCACGAAAAGACGAATTAAACGTTTATTTAATTCAAGATTTGACACAATCATAATCCTAATGAACAACAAAATCATATTAAAGCCATCATATTAAAACAAGAAAGAAAGAAAGAAAAATATAAAATGTACTTGCCTGTCAATGACTTCTGAATCTAAAGCAGCTCTCAGGACCCAGGCGATCAGAGGAACACCGGCCAGATTCTTGATGTTCTTCAGCGGGATTCCTTTACTGCCACCGCGGGCCAGAATCAGAGCCGCCCGGTGAGAGTGTCCAGCGGACGGGTAACCGACACCCGAGCTCACCTCTGCGCACCTGCTGCTCTCCATCGCCGCAGAAATGACTGAAGGAACAAAAACACTTCACGTTATACGTACTGGACACTCCTTTATGAGAATAACTTAATTTATTGATTCGATTATTATTTTGAGAGATGTTTAACAGCCTAAGGCTTCACACGAGACTCCCTGTATAGCAAAGAAACCGTCCTCACAGCTCTCAGCAATAATGACTCAGCCTACTCCAGCACTTTCACGTCTCTGAGTCTGACTTCTTTCATTTAAACCCGAGAAACGTAAATTACATCGCGTGTTGTACTTTAAAACAGCCACTGACAGTAAACATAAAACTCTTGATAGATGTCTAAGCTAAAGACTATCGAGAAAACTAAAGCATCGCTCGGAAAAAACAATAACTTAAAATAGAGGAAGTAACTTGAAACTTTATTAAACATATATTGAATTAATATCCTATTTTGGTGGCGTGTTCGTTTTGTTACGACGATTAAGTTGTTGGCTATGTTGTAATGTACTAATTTCTTAGCGGAAGCTTTATGATAATGAAATAATAGCCAGACGAACTGTTTTTTGTACCTTTTTACAGAATTTAAAGATCTTAAAAAAAAAAAAAACTTTGAAAGTGTTTTATGTTTTACATTGTATTTTTTATTATTTAATAACATATAATATAGGCTATAGGCCTATATATTTTTTTATTTTTATATTTGTATTGTGTGGTAACAGTTTTATAAAAGCTAGCAACTCGAGGCCCGTTTCACATTAGTAAGCTAATACATGGTTAAAACGCAATGAGTAATACTAGCTAATATGTAGCCTGTATATTTATTGATTTACTTATTGATTTATTTTGAGGGAGAGATGCATATTTTCTCATTGCACTTACAGTTTTGACCAGCAGGTCACCATCGTGTAGTGTTTCATGTGTGATGTGAATTATTTTACTAAGCAGCTGCTTCAGTCGACTCTTGAGTTTTGAAAAGTTTCTCCAGTGTTTGTTTTCAATAGAGTAGATAACTGAGACACAAAAAGGCGTCATTTCCATATTGAAGTGCGCGATCTAGCAGCAAACTAGATCTCTGGTTAAATAGAAGAACTCTGGTGTTCGTTATTTCGTCACACATACATTTATTTTGGGTAAAACAAAGACTGAATAGGCTAGTAGCTCAGAGACGTGTTCCATCCCACCAATATACAATAAACCCACATTTGTGTACACATTAAATGATCACGTTTCATTAAGACGTTCTTTGCATTCACAAAGAGTCAAAGTTGAGTGGAAATCAGCTGAGAGAGATTTTATTTGACAAAGCCTTCATTCTCCACAATTACAATGGTAATATAGTTGTAGTATACAAGACCTCGTCTTAACATATTTCTGATGTCAAACAATAATAATATAATAAAAACCACTCCCTCATTGAAACACTGAAAAGAGATTTAATAATGGCTGATTTTATAGGCCTATTTTATTATATAGGACTGTTACTGTTTACTGTTATTAATAATAGTATGATAAGACCCCTTAATTTCTCCTTTAGTTATGGAGTGTATAATCATCAGCCTTTTATCATGGAATCAGTGATGGTGGCATCTTTTTCCAGGTCCACCGTGATTTTCTTGCCGACCAGTTTGAAGATGTTCTCTGGTCTCACACCATGCGGTTCGGCCACTTTTACTGTCAGCATGTCGAGAGTTAACATCTCACCCTTCTGCAGTGGTTTACAGGCCACTACTGACTTACCCAACTGTAAAGACATAAACAGTGATGCATTTAAATACATTTGATCTCTTTAAAAGCCACCTATTGCTATATCTGTCCAAATGAGTGTTGTATCTGACCTTGCTGTGACAGGAAGCCTCACAGGGCAGCATCTGTTTGATTGGCGAGCCCATTGCCATCTCAACCATCCTGATGGCTCTCACCAGCTCCGCCAACTCGGCCGGCTCCAGTGATGCTGCATGGTCACTTCCTTTCCAGCTCTTATCCAGGGACACATGACGCTCCAGGACCTTCGCCCCGAGTGCCACAGCAGCCACAGACACATGGATGCCCGTCTCATGTCCAGAGTAGCCTATGGGAATGTCTGGAAACTCCTTCTGGAACTCCTGATTTAGGTAAAGGGAAAAGATTCCAAATTGATTATTAACAACCTATTATTCTTGCTATCAAGATCAAAAACATGTATTTTTTTTAGCCATAGTTTCTGATGAAAATATCATCTAAATTTAGTCAATATCTCGTCATATTCATTCATTTTAATTCTAACTTTAGTTTATCAAAATAAGGTTTTAAATGAGAATTGCAAAATGTACCAAATAATTTATAGATTGATTTAGCATCTCAAAATTAAACAAAAAGATATAACAATGAACAATAATATAACTATATTTTAACATCATTGATATACTATTTTATTTCAGATTTTCTATGGTTTTAGTTTTACTTAATGATAATAACCGGGATTAAACAATATAACAATGAACAATTTTTTTTGTTGATAAATTCAAAATGTAACTTAAAAACAACTGTCCTTGTTATAAAAACCTGTTTTTTTTAAAATATTATTTTTTTATAAAGTTTTCTGTATAATTAAACCAAATACAACAATGAACCAGTGTTATTTTAATATCATTGATATATTATTACTATACTATATACTATACTATTATATTTAATATTTTGAATTAGATTAGAAATTATTAAGATAGCAATTTTGTTTATTTTTATATCTACATGTGTATATAGTTATATACATTAATTATATATATATATATATATAAAAACAAATAAAATCTTAATAATTGCTGATAGTACATATGTAGTACTTTTTATTTCAAGTAATTATTAATTGAAGTAACTTTTTATAGCTAATTAACTAGCATATACAAATTTAGTGAAAACAACATCTGAAAATGTTTATTGTGGTAAAAAACCTGATGTCTTAAAATAATAAAACAATGAACAATATATATATATATAATTTTTTTTTTTTTTTTGCAAAAATTGAACCAAATATTAAAGCATTTCATGTATTATTTTGGCATATCAAGGTTTTGCAAAATTTAAAATTTATTTTTCTCATCATCAGTGGTGAAGTCAAAAAACACTGTTATCTAACATTTTGGCCAGTAATTTATGTGGTTCACAAGATTACAGTGGCTTGTCTTACAGGGATCAGGCTGAGGTTGACGTGCTCTAGTGGCAGTGGATAAGCGCTGGTGCACTGCAGGAAAGTGAAATTGGGATTGTGCTTCTTGACGGTTTGGTAAACACAGTGCATGGTCTCCATCGACTGCATTCCGCTAGAGATCACCATGGGACGACCTAAAACAAGCCAAAATGTGAGCTTCAAGACATGCTTGCTTCTGAGAGCAAGTAGAGTTGATGATTTTAGTCATTAATACATTGATTTTGATTTTTCTGCAGACTTTAAATACGCAGTCATTCACAGTAAGAATAAAAATCCAGACAATTCAAACTCTGGCCAATCAGCACCATCACGGCCTAATTTTATCTGGTACTCCAGAATAACTGACTTCAAATGCACATGGGAAGCTACTCAGAATCACTTCTCGGCTCTGCTTGTAATTTTCCCATTCTCACACTTGGGATAAAACCTGAAATTCTGTGTAAATAGAGGAACAGGTCTGATTTTCGATGGGCTCTTGTGACCGTGAGCAGGGGTGATATTTAATTTGTGTGAGGAGAGCAAGTTTTCAGCAAACTCTGATTTTGTGTAACTACAACTGCTGAAAATGGACTTTCCTTTTCAAATGGATGTCAACTTCAGTGAGTTTTACCTTTTTTGGCGGTTTTCTCCAGGTAAGGGATGTTGTTGGTGTCCGCTGAGGCAACTTTGAAAAATGGCACATTTATTTCATGAAGAAATTCTACGGCCATCTAACCAAGGTAGGGAGAGGGAAAAGTTAAGAGATGCATTTCAATCTACTTGGACTTTGAGAGACATTTTAATATTTTCTTGCTATATATTATAAATAATTTGCATTTGTTCACCTCATCCATCCCTGATGCTGTAAAGAAGATGCCAATGTCATTGGCGTACTGCTGCAGTTCTCTGTACTGCTGGTGACTGAACTCTAGATGGTGCTTATGAGCTCCGTAGGTCGCTCCCCAGGCATGAGGAGATGTGTAGGGACGCTCCAGAGCATGTTTGGTGAATCTGTGTTCGATCTCACTCTTTTGAAACTTGGCACAATCAGCTCCACAGTCCTGCATGGAGAAAAAAAAAAGGAGAAGTAGAGGTGGATTTGGTTGGCAATAGTCATGATTTCTGGATGAAAATTTATTTCACCATTAAGGTGACCCTGCATGTTTTTTTTCTGAGCATTTCCTGTAGATCCCACCTTCTCACATGCCATGATTGTTGATTATGCACAATGCTTGCATGCTATTGGTCAAACTACTTTTTAGTCATTTAGCAAGTATGAAAACAATAGGAAAACAGTTAAATCTGAACATTTTAGGCAAGTTAGAAATCCTGGCCAGGACATGTTTGGGGAAAAAGAGAACATATGGTCACCCTATTGAATATACGCTTAAAAATAAAGCAGCTTTATTGGCATTGATGGTGCATGCAACACCATGCAACACCCATGGAGCCTTTCAACACCCATGGAGCCTTTCAATCCAAAAAAATGTTCTTTAAAGTGGAAAAAAAAAAAGTATTTAAATTTTCATTATATATATATTTTTTTTCACACTAAGAAAAGTGGTTCTTCTTTGGGGAACCCAAAATGGTTCTATGGTATAACTGAAAAAACAAAAAAAACAAAAACACTTATTACCTTTATTTTTAAGAGCATTTAAGAAGCAGTGCAGTTTCCCTTCTGAAATCTAAAAATGTATTTGATGTGATACAATGTGTGACTTTTATAGCTAAGGTCATTTCTTCGGTTTAGGAAAAAAAAACACAATATTGAGTATTTCTATAACAATGGAGCATGAAAAAAAATTGGCAACAAAACACAGGAGAGAAACAATTATTCTATCTATATATATATTATATATATATATATAAAATAAATAAAGGAAGTGTAAGTAAATATATATATTACTTACATTTATTTTATTTAAATGCCCCCCCCCCCCCCAGACTCTAAAACATGGTAATGCAGTACTTTACCTTGGCCATTCGGATCATTTTTTTGGCGATTTCTATGTCTCCTTGATGGTTCTGTCCAATCTCAGCGATGATAAAACAGGGGTTGGAGCCCCCGATTTTTCTTCCAGGACAAAGTTCAAACTCAGCAGGCATTTTATAGACTAATTGCTTAACTGATTTATGATTGAGAGGCTGGAGATGTGATCACTAGTGCGCTGGCATCAAGCAAAGGGGCCGAAAAGAAGGGGATGCTATAATTTAAAGAGACAGAATTGCTCCACCCTACCCACTGCCAGCCCCTATCCACACACCCACACACTTCATTACACATGACAAAAACAAATATACATATAAACACATTCTTTACGAGCATGTTGTCGGACCGGAATAAGCAGCTGGGTAAAGGTGCAATTAATTCAGTAGGGCTGGCTGATGTGGCCAAAAAAAATAAAAATTGTCTTGATACGATTTTTAATATCAGTTGACATTGATAATTATCACAAAAAAATTCACATCTTTATTTCTTTCAAGCTTAAAGGCAGATTTTTAAAGGCAGTTGTTTTAAACAACTCTTTATCGTCAGAACAAGACACATGTTTTTAAATTCTTTACCACTTTTCAGATATTTTTCCTTAACAAAATAATAAAAACATTTCTTTCTTAATTTCTGCATGTTCTAATCATGATACAGGTTTGTGTAGCCAGACTTTGCATGATGTATATCTTCTTCAGCACAGTTTACAGTGCAGGCTGCAATATTAATATTACCTTGATTTGACAGTAGAGTTAGAATGCAGATGTAAATTTATGTTCATTATCAAAACAGTAACATCTGTAACAACCTCATTTTTATATGGTTTGAGTTTTATTAAAATTAACCATTGGTCTTCCAGAGTAGCATACATTTTTAGATCATGATAACAACATTTAAAACCACACATATAGCACTTTAAAGGGATAGTTCACCCAAAAATGAAAATTATGTCATTAATTAGTCAAGTCAAGTTGAGCTTTATTGTCATTCCGCTACATGTGGGGACATACAGTGGAACGAAATGTCGTGCCTCACGGGTCCACGGTGCTACATAAATACAGACACAACAATGAAGTAAAACACTATAAACCTATACACAACTAACCTACTGACAGATTTTACTAAGTATACTAAAAATAGTTTTCCCCATACAACTAAAGATAAAGATAAAAAATACAAACTATACAAACTATGCGAATGCTTCACATAAATACTGTACATGTGCAGAGAGAAACATTGTGAATCAAGCAGCTAGCTGGGGAACAGTACAAAATGATTTGTAGTGGTGCATGAGCATGTAAACATACATATATTGCTAAGTCTTTTGTGGGATTGTGTACACATAGCAGTGTTAGGAAAAGTGTCTAGTGCATAGAGGAGAGTGTGCTGCTACAGGTGGTTTGTACAGGCCCACTCACCTGTGTGTAGCACACTTGAATTGCACAAAAGTTCACAGTGTTTTCTTTGGTGTGGTAAGGTTGGAGGGTGTTGGGGGAGGGGGTCCATGTTTCAGGAGGTTGGGGTTTGAATGGGGTTTCAGAGGGGGGCAGGGTGATCTGAGTTCAGGGCTCTCACAGCCTGGGGGAAAAAGCTGTTGAGCAGTCTGGTGGAGCGGGCTCTGATGAATTACTCACCCTCGTGTTGTTCCAAACCCCTAAGACCTTCTTTCATCCTCATTTCATCCATTTTTTGATGAAATCTGAGGGCTCTCTGACCCTCCCATAAACAGCAAGGGAACTACCACGGTCAAGGCACAAAAAAGTACCAAGATGATCAACAAAGTAGTCCATGTGACATCAGCAGTTCAACTGTAATGTTACCGTGGTAGTTCCCTTGCTGTCTATGGGAGGGTCTGAGAGCCCTCAGATTTCATCAAAAATATCTTAAATCGTGTTCCGAGGATGAAAGAAGGTCTTACAGGTTTGGAACAACATGAGGGTGAGCAATGAAGAAGGAGCCTGTGTCATTTGCACTGTTCCTTTCTTGCGCTTAAGTGCGAAGTGTTAGTTTCATCTTGAGCTATTTGCACTGCTATAGGCTATTGGCTGTGCTAATTAAAAGGTGGCCACAGCTGTTTTCACTCTAATCTCTTAGACCAGGGGTCTCCAACCTTATTTCATTCGGGAGCTACTTTTTAAAAATGAAAGCGACTGAGAGCTACCAATGTTAAACAGTACTTAAATCTCTTAATTAAAGGGGTCATATGATGCGATTTCAAGTTTTGCTTTCTCTTTGGAGTGTTACAAGCTGATTGTGTATAGATAAGATCCCTGAAGTTGCAAAGACTAAAGTCTCAAAACCAAAGAGATATTCTTTATCAAAGTTAAGATTCTGCCACTCCCCCCTAAAACGGCTCATTCAAACATGCCCCCACATGTCTACGTCACGATGTGGAAATATTTGCTTAAAGCCCCGTTCACACTACAAGCGACACTCAGCGACAAAGCGACACGATCTGATTTAATTCAATGGAGAGCTGGCGATTTCCAGCAACACGAGCGACATCGACCGTTGGCGACCGGATGGGGTGTGTCCAGCGACGTGACAAAGTTCAGAATCCTTCAACTTTATGCAAATGAAGAGTGACTTTCGGGAGCGACAGCCAATAAGAAAGAAGACGGTTGAGCTCACGTGATCGTTCTCCTCTCAGCAGTAGATAAACATACACAATGGAAAAAAGTAGGCTCTGTTTCTCATTCATTTTTGTTTGTATGTCCGTATTTAATTTATATTCATGTCATATTTAGTCTTTTGCCTCCAAAATGTTTGTATTTAGCGGCAAGAAACCTGATTCGCTGTCTAGGCAACCAGTAGTGAGAAACGCCCACTAGCGACCTCATGGTAGGCTATTTTCCATCGACCGATTAAGATTTACAACAAAAATCTGGGGCCGTATGTATAAAACTTCTCAGAAATGCTCTTAAGAATAGTCTTAAGCTTTGACTTAAGTGTCACAAAATTCTTAGTAAAAAGTAGGACATTTATAAGAGTAGGAAACTTTTATAAAGAAGCTAAAAGCAACTTTCAGTAAAGTCTATGACTGAGGTAACACTTAAGTGTTGTGAACTAAGGACTACAATGATGTCAACACAAAATGGCTGACCTTGACCTCTGAATCAGCCAATAGTGAGCCTGCTCATGTAAAGTCACAGCAGCACAACGCCAATCATTTAATGTAACTACAATAAAATAATTTAATTAAGACACTGAAATATTTTTATATTTAAATGTATTTTTTTTAATGCTTTGCATTGTGCACAAATTATTACTGATGCTTTGTTTTCTATTGGTATGTCTCCTCGTTTACAGTTGGAGCAATAATGTGAACATGAGTTCCATCAATGGCTCCAACAACTCCAGGAAAGCCCACAATCCTCATAAAAGTGGCTTGTTTTTGCAATATGGTTTGGTGGTCAGTTGGAAAGTCAATAAACTGTCATATAGTAGTGGCCAAAAGTGATGTCTGGCCTAGGAAATTTGACATCTTCACCCTTAATAAAAAAAGGCAAGATTTTGTAAGCATATTGCATAGTTGCTTAGAGTCAATTGTTTTATTTGTGATAATGCAATGAAACATGCCAAATTGTGTGGTCATAATTTTTGGCCATGCTGTCATACAAATAAATTATGAACACATGCAAAAACAAGAGGACCAATGAAATGTAAATAACTTATGTTGTAGTCAATGTTGCAATTTAGTGATTTTGTCACTAGATTTAGTGACTTTTTCATCCCTTTAGAGACTTTTTTCAAAAGCCTAGCAACAAAATCAATTTCTTGGACAAACCTTATCTACATTCCGAGACTCTCCCATGACGTTATAAAGGCGAGTTCACTGATCTATATAAATATAGGCAACGGCTATTTGCACTAAGTGAAAATAGCATATTTAGCGATAGAGGCTATTTACACTAAGTGAAGATAGCTATAGATTCTATGTTAAAATAGCAGGACTTTGAGCTATTTATACTACTTATTGCAAATAGTGGCAATTATCTGCACCTCAGTATTGTAGTACATTAGAAAACAGTATGCAATAATAAGTTGGTGTAAATTTTCATTTTAATTCAAATTATTCAATGGATGCCACCTTATTGGGACAGTAAAGCCCTCCCTACCTACCCTAAGCCTACCAATAAATTAAATAAATTATTCAACTTTTTGATTATTCCTTCATTTTTATTGAAAATAAATGCTTTTCTGATGTGATGTGAAATTTGAAAAGGGAGATTTTTTTTTTGCCACCCCGGGTCAATCGCGTCAAAAGGTGTACAACACACATTGTATCATCTGCGCCACTAGAGCTGGCGCCTGGTGACTGTCTTTTGTAATTTTGACAAGCCTAATCACACATTGGTGGGCGGAGTTAGTGTAAATAGCCTCTACCAACAAGGCAGGCTATTTGCACTTAGTGTAAATAGACACTCGGATAAAGGCAAATATATATCAGTGAACTCACCTTTATGACATCATCTAGCAACATTAAGTAACCAGTTTTAGCTAATTTCAATAGAAAGCAGTTCACACACTAGTCTGTGTTTGTTGTGTATTTTGGTGGTTTAATGTCCCCATATAAAATTTGTGTTTTTATCACTTTGACAATTGGGGGGTTTAAAATAAAGGTGGGGGTATACAATAAAAAAAAAAAAAAACTTTTGATGTTAATCACTTGTGTTTGTGGTGGGGTTAGTGTGCCACAATATGTAAGACCCTGCTTTGTAATTACTACTTTCATTTCTGCAGTTAGAGCATTGACTTGTTGAGTGAAGAAGGTTATTAAACTTCTTACTATGTCAGTTACAAAAATGACTTTTTGATCTTGACAATCAAGTTTGCATCAATATATCAACTTCATGTTATCATATCCAAGTCCAATATGTTATATTTTCGCTGGAAAAGTGTTGTGTCCTCCTCTTTTGCTGCCATCTTGTACTAATAACTAGGTTAGGAGACCTATTCAGCTCTCTTAAATAATTTAGGAGCTGAGACCTAGTCTTAACACTTAGGAACCTTTATGAATCACTCTATTCTTAAGTCTAGGAATAAGAGTAAAATTACGTCATTCTTAGAATTGTGATACACTTATGACTAATAATTTTACACTGAGCGCGCTTTATACATACGGCCCCTGGTCTGATTTTCATATTTGTCTGAACACAAAATATGGCAGACAGACTGAATGAATTTGTAAATCCACAGTTTGACAGCAGAGGGCTCTTATGAACTGCAGAACAGTGCTGTTCTCACGGTAACCTCTGTAAACAAAGCTGAGCTGCGTTTCTAAACACTGCTTTATTACAAGCATTACATGAGGGAAGATGGAAAGCAAATGCAATCGAAAATTTTCTGAAGACAGTCGGTTTCCTATTATGCATTCACACAAATTAAATGGAAATTCACACAATGAAATCAAATATTCTTTCATATAATTTCCCTCAGCAGTCTGCTATTTCAGTCATGTTTTCACACAAAACGAAATTACTCTACGTGTTGCGTCTGCATGAGATTCTTAATAACTTTGATTAAAGCTGAACGTATTTACTGTGAGTTTTTCACAAATCGCGATAATCAAATACGGGTTTAATGATAATCAAAATACGTAACGGATCATTAAAATACCTCACGGCCGATATGTCAATATATGTTTGGCGAGCTACCTCCAATCAGGCCACGAGCTACTGGTCTGCATAAGCATTCAGCCCTCGTGTTCAGCCTCCTTGTGTGAAGACTGACGAGTGTAAAAACCTATGACTTTTTCCTGCACGACTTTAACTGAGAGCAACGAAACCGAGCACCACACATTGAGTATCATTTTATCTTCACTCACACACTCTCCTTTCCTGTCCTCTTTCTTTCCACCTCTATCATGTGGTTTCCAGCCCATTCCGGTTTTCCTCTCAACCACGCTCTAACATCACAGGCCAGACCGCAAAGTAAATCCTGCTCTAACCTATGCTCCACCTCTCTCTCTACTATCCTCTCCTGCACCTCTTTCTTTCTCAGTGGGTCTCTGGTCTCTTTCTTTACAATCCACACTCAGCCTCTGGGCTTGACAGAGACCATGATTCATCCAAAGACACAGCAACCCTTACCAAATTCTCTTTCTCTCACACCCCAGTTGGCCGGGGTGGGGGCACTGGTCTGCTCATTTCAAACAATTGGAAATACTCAACCCACTCTTCCCTATGCAATTACAACTCATTTGAATCTCATGCGATTACTTTAAAAGCTCCTATAAAACTCCAGATTGTGGTCATTTACCCCCCGCCCCCTGCCCAGGCAAATTCTAGGCACCTTCCTAGAGGAGCTGGACGGGCTGCTGTCCTCTTTCGTGGAGGATGACACTCCACTCTTAGTCTTTGGCGACATCAACATTCATCTAGACAAGCCTTATGCTACAGACTTCCATTCACTCCTTGCTTCATTTTATCTCAAACGCCTTACCACTACAAGCACGCACAAATCAGGCAACCACATTGACTTAATTTACACACGCAATTGTACTGCAGATAACAGTTTTGGTACAACCACTACATATCTCTGACCATTTCTTCATTACATTTAAATTACATCTTGCTACTCGTCTGCCACAAACCCCTTTTAGACGAAACCGGTTACTTTTAATGAAACCTACGCTCACTTTCTCTCCCTCTCATCTTTCCTCTGTAGTATCCTCCTCTCTTCCCTCACCTACCCATTTCTCATCTCTGGATGTGAATGCAGCTACTGACACTTTATGCTCTACTTTAACCTCTTGTCTAGACGACATTTGTCTCTCCTCCAGGCCAGCACGGGCTGCCCCTTCTATCCCCTGGCTATCCGATGTTCTTCGTGAGCATCGGACCAAACTCAGAGCGGCAGAGAGAAAATGGCGCAAATCAAATGATCCATCAGACCTGACTAGGTATCAGTCTTTGCTCATCTTTTTCTGCTGAAGTCCACACTGCAAAATCCTCATATTTCCACAACAAGATCAACAGCGCTCCAGACACACGTAATCTCTTCAAAACATTTAATTCTCTCCTCTGTCCCCCTCCACCACCTCCCACCACTTCTATAAAAGCTGATGACTTTGCCACTTTCTTCACAGACAAAACTAGAACAATCAGTAGTCAGTTCTCACCTCCACACACTCAGGACCTCCAACAAACCACATCCACTGCTAAAACTCACATCTTCTCTTTCTGTCCCCTCACTGAGTTGGAAGTATCCAAACTTCTGCTCTCCAGCCATCCTACAACATGTCCTCTAGACCCAATCCCCTCACCGCATCTCCAAGCAATCTCTCCCACACTCTTACCAGCACTCACACACATCAACAAATCCTTCCTCACAGGCATTTTCCCCACTGCGTTCAAGCAGGCTCGGGTAACCCCACTGCTCAAAAAGCCTACATTAAACACTTCTCTTATAGAAAACTACAGACTTGTCTCTCTCCTTCCATTCATAGCCAAAACACTCGAACAAGTTGTCTTCAACTAGGTATCATTGTTTCTTTCATAGAACAACAAACTGGACGCTAAACAGTCAGGTTTCAGGAGTGGCCATTTAACTGAGACTGTGCTACTCTCAGTCACTGAAGCCCTGCGAATTGCAAAAGCTGATTCCAAATCATCAGTCCTCATTCTGCTGGATCTATCTGCTGCTTTTGACACTGTCAATCATCAGATCCTCCTGTCCACCCTCTCATCACTGGGCATCACTGGGATTCCACTTCGCTGGTTTGAATCCTATCTCACTGGTAGGTCTTTCAGGGTGGCCTGGGGAAGGGAGGTATCCAAAGCACATCAACTGGTCACTGGGGGTCCTCGGGGATCAGTTCTTGGACCCCTCCCTCTTCTCCACATACACTACATCCAGGGCCGTGCACAGGGGGGTGGCCCGGTGGCTAAAGCTGGCTCTGCCCTCATCGGCTGAGCTGCCCCTCTCACCAAACCCACCCCCGCTATCATCAACGCAGCTCAAAGCGTTCAGTTACCGCTCCGCTAAAGATCCACTGATTCCGCGAATCCGCTCCATGTTTTCCCGCCCGCTCCGGAGCATCACTCACAATCTGTGTGCCCGCTGTGTTCACGAAGGTCGTTGGATTAACAGGTAGATGCATTACAATCCACATTACAGTCAGTGGTTGATCCTCTGAATTAGTCATTTGGAAGTTTGTTTTTGTATTTCTTGCAGTAATGATTTGCTCTCTGTCTTCTAAAAGTCGTAACAACTTGTATAGAATATCGTTTTTAGAGTTAGAATGTCTAATCAAATTATTGTACCCGATCAGATCTAATATAAAGAACACAAAGTTTGCTGTTGTTGGCACACTGTGTAGAAAAACAAAAAAACAACGCCTTCACAAAAAAGGAGAAAGAGACAGAGAGAGAAAGAGCGAATGGAGGCTGCTAAAGGCAGTTCAACATCGCAAACATATTCAAAGCTCCAGCAAGCCAGCAGGATATAGAATATTTACATTTACATTTAATCATTTAGCAAACGCTTTTATCCAAAGCGACGTACAAATGAGGAGAACAATAGAAGCAAATCAGACCATCGAGAGAGCAACAGTATACAAGTGCCATGACAAGTCTCAGTTAGACTAGCACAGAACACGTAGCTAGGATTTTTTTTTTTATTATTAAATAGAATAGGTAAGTGTTAGTATTAGTTAGTCAGGTGCTGGCGAAAAAGATGTGTCTTTAGATGTTTTTTGAAAATGGCTAAAGACCCAGCTGTTCGAATTGAGATCGGGAGGTCATTCCACCAGCTGGGCACAGTCCAGGAAAAGGTCCGTGAGAGTGATTTGGTACCTCTTTGGGATGGCTCCACAAGGCGTCGTTCACTTGCAGAACGCAAGATTCTGGAGGGCGCATAAGTTTGAACTAGCAAGTTTAGGTATATTGGTGCAGTGCCAGTTGTGGTCTTGTAGGCAAACATCAGTACCTTGAATTTGATGTGAGCGGCTATTGGTAGCCAGTGTAACCTGATGAAGAGAGGGGTAACGTGAGCTTTTTTTGGCTCATTAAAGACCACTCTGGCTGCTGCATTCTGGATCAGTTGCAGAGGCTTGATAGTACATGCCTGAAGGCCCGCCAAGAGAGCATTACAATAGTCCAGTCTGGAGAGAACAAGAGCTTGGACAAGGAGTTGAGCGGCTTGCTCTGACAGGAAGGGCCTAATCTTCCTAATGTTGTATAAGGCAAATCTGCAGGCCGTTGTAGCAATATGGTCTGTGAAGCTTAACTGATCATCGATCACAACTCCAAGGTTCCTGGCTGTCTTGGAAGGAGTTATGGTTGATGAACCCAGCTGTATAGAGAAGTTGTGGTGAAGTGATGGGTTGGCTGAGATCACGAGCAGTTCTGTCTTAGCAAGATTGAGCTGAAGGTGATGGTCCATCATCCAGCTAGAAATGTCACTCAGACAGGCTGCAATGCGAGCAGTTACCGTCGGATCATCTGGTTGGAATGAGAAGTAGAGTTGAGTGTCATCAGCATAGCAGTGGTAGGAAAAGCCATGCTTCTGAATGACCGATCCTAATGACGACATGTAGATGGAGAGAGAAGTGGTCCAAGCACTGAGCCTTGAGGAACTCCAGTAGCAAGAAGTTGTGACTTTGAAACCTCACCCCTCCAAGACACACTGAAGGACCTATCTGAGAGGTAAGACTCGAACCACAGGAGGGCGGTTCCTGAGATGCCCATCTTTCTGAGCATGGACATGAGGATCTGGTGGTTAACGGTGTCAAAGGCAGCAGACAGATCCAGCAAGATGAGTACAGAGGATTTGGACGCTGCTCTTGCCAGTCTCAGGGCCTCTGTAACCGAGAGTAGGGCAGTCTCAGTTGAGTGGCCACTTCTGAAGCCAGATTGGTTGTTGTCCAGAATGTTGTTCTGTGCAAGAAACAGAGAGAGAGTGGTTGAAACACAACTCGCTCAAGTGTCTTTGCAATGAATGGAAGAAGGGATACCGGTCTGTAGTTTTCTAAAAGTGCTGGATTTAGAGCAGGTTTTTTAAGCAGTGGGCATACCCGAGCCTGCTTAAATGCTGTGGGAAATGTACCAGTGTGAAGCGAGGTCTTGATAATGTGAGTAAGCGCAGGTATGACTGAAATGGCTTGAAGGAGGTGAGTGGGGATAGGATCTAGTGGACAAGTAGTGGGATGATTGGAAAGGATGAGTTTGTAAACCTCCGTCTCCGAGAGAGGAGAAAAGGAGGTGAAAGATTGTGTATTTGTCGTTATGAAGTTATTATTAGTTTGTGGTGTGAGGAATTGGTCACTGATGGTTTTTGTTTTATTTGTGAAGAAAGTTGCAAAGTCAGCTGTAAGAGTTGATGAAGGAGGAGGGGGAGGAGGACAGAGAAGAGAAGAGAAGAGAAAGTTTTGAAGAGTGCGCGAGAGTTGGAACAGTTGTTAATTTTGTTGTGGAAGTATGTCATTTTAGCAGTGGAGACATTTGCAGAGAAGGAAGAGAGGTGTGACTGATACACACTAAGGTCGGTAGAGTTTTTGGATTTGTGCCATTTCCTCTCTGCAGCCCTTAGTTTAGCACGATGTTCACAGAGAACATCGGACAACCAGGGGGCAGAGGGGGTAGCGTGTGCTGGTCTGGATGAAAGGGGGCAAAAGTTGTCTAAGCAAGATGTTAGAGTGAAGCAAAGAGTGTCAGTAGCACTGTTTGTGTCGAGTGCTGAAAACTGAGAGGGTGAAGGTAGTGCGGATGAAACCATTGAGGATAGGCAAGAGGGAGAGAGCGAGCGTAGGTTACGCCGAAAGGTGACCTGCGGAGGAGCGTGTGCTATGTCACAGCATTAGAGCATTATGCACTCCTGGTTGGTCGAGCTAGCATTGCTCCCCTCTCTGTAGAGGGTCACATATGAGCATGCCACTCCCTTCTGAAGCGTCTGAGTTCCCTCTCATGCTGAGAGTTAGGTTCTCCGCTCCCCAGAGCTCGGAATCAGCAAACTTCAGGTTGTTAGGCCTCTCTCGGCCTCCCTGTTAAGCTGCTCGCTGTGATTCCCTAAAACGGAAAGAAAATCCATGTTATGTAAGTGCGCACGCTAGTCTCTGGGCACTTTTCTAAAAATCCACATTGTGGTAAGATCGCACATCAAGTGGTTTTGCGTTCTTTCTAAAAATCCTGTATGGTAGGGATTACGCGCTGCGGCTTCGTGCCCTTTCTTTGAGTGGCAGGCCCGGTTTCGCCTTGGGCCCACTCTACCTATGTATCATAGTGATACTGACTTGAACAGGGTGTTGCTACCAAGGGTCTGTTGAGACAGTTCCCTCATTGAGCTCATGCAGAGCAAGCGGTAGCCCCTGGGTGACAGGCCAGGACCTAGCTACTATCCTAGGCACTTGGCCGTATCCCCTTAAAGGAATCTTTTCTTATGATTCTAAGCCTTCGAGCTCTACCCTGGGTCCAGGAGATGCTTTTATACTTTTGTACTTGTAATTTGTGACCTGTGTTTTGTTTTGCTCTCTGTCCTCTGCACTTCTGTATTCGTCTGTATAGTGAGCCTGCTCATGTAAAGTCACAGCAGCACAACGCCAATCATTTAATGTAACTACAATAAAATCATTTAATTAAGACACTGAAATATTTTTATATTAAAATGTATTTTTTTTAATGACAATGACAATTTGTGCACAAATTATTACTGATGCTTTGTTTTCTATTGGTATGTCTCCTCGTTTACAGTTGGAGCAATAATGTGAACATGAGTTCCATCAATGGCTCCAACAACTCCAGGAAAGCCCACAATCCTCATAAAAGTGGCTTGTTTTTGCAATATGGTTTGGTGGTCAGTTGGAAAGTCAATAAACTGTCATATAGTAGTGGCCAAAAGTGATGTCTGGCCTAGGAAATTTGACATCTTCACCCTTAATAAAAAAAAATAAATGTGCAAGATTTTGTAAGCATATTGCATAGTTGCTTAGAGTCAATTGTTTTATTTGTGATAATAATGCAATGAAACATGCCAAATTGTGTGGTCATAATTTTTGGCCATGCTGTCATACAAATAAATTATGAACACATGCAAAAACAAGAGGACCAATGAAATGTAAATAACTTATGTTGTAGTCAATGTTGCCAATTTAGTGATTTTGTCACTAGATTTAGTGACTTTTTCATCCCTTTAGAGACTTTTTTCAAAAGCCTAGCAACAAAATCAATTTCTTGGACAAACCTTATCTACATTCCGAGACTCTCCCATGACGTTATAAAGGCGAGTTCACTGATCTATATAAATATAGGCAACGGCTATTTGCACTAAGTGAAAATAGCATATTTTCTTAGCGATAGAGGCTATTTACACTAAGTGAAGATAGCTATAGATTCTGTGTTAAAATAGCAGGACTTTGAGCTATTTATACTACTTATTGCAAATAGTGGCAATTATCTGCACCTCAGTATTGTAGTACATTAGAAAACAGTATGCAATAATAAGTTGGTGTAAATTTTCATTTTAATTCAAATTATTCAATGGATGCCACCTTATTGGGACAGTAAAGCCCTCCCTACCTACCCTAAGCCTACCCAATAAATTAAATTATTTTCAACTTTTTGATTATTTCCTTCATTTTTATTGAAAATAAATGCTTTTCTGATGTGATGTGAAATTTGAAAAGGGAGATTTTTTTTTTTGCCACCCCGGGTCAATCGCGTCAAAAGGTGTACAACACACATTGTATCATCTGCGCCACTAGAGCTGGCGCCTGGTGACTGTCTTTTGTAATTTTGACAAGCCTAATCACACATTGGTGGGCGGAGTTAGTGTAAATAGCCTCTACCAACAAGGCAGGCTATTTGCACTTAGTGTAAATAGACACTCCGATAAAGGCAAATATATATCAGTGAACTCACCTTTATGACGTCATCTAGCAACATTAAGTAACCAGTTTTAGCTAATTTCAATAGAAAGCAGTTCACAACACTAGTCTGTGTTTTTTTTCCTTGGTATTTTGTTGGTTTAAGTGAAATGTGGGGGTCATAAAAAATAAAAATAAAAAACCTCCACATCACTTTTGGCCACTGTTGTGTTTGGTGGGGTTAGTGCCACAATATGTAAGACCCTGCTTTGTAATTACTACTTTCATTTCTGCAGTTAGAGCATTGACTTGTTGAGTGGAAGAGGTTATTAAACTTCTTACTATGTCAGTTACAAAAAATGACTTTTTGATCTTGACAATCAAGTTTGCATCAATATATCAATTTCATGTTATCATATCCAAGTCCAATATGTTATATTTTCGCTGGAAAGTGTTTGTGTCCTCCTCTTTGCTGCCATCTTGTTACTAATAACTAGGTTAGGAGACCTATTCAGCTCTCTTAAATAATTTAGGAGCTGAGACCTAGTCTTAACACTTAGGAACCTTTATGAATCACTCTTATTCATAAGAGTAAAATTACGTCATTCTTAGAATTTTGACACATTTAGGACTAAAATTTTACTCTGAGCGGCTTTATACATACGGCCCCTGGTCTGATTTTCATATTTGTCTGAAAAAAATATGGCAGACAGACTGAATGAATTTGTAAATCCACAGTTTGACAGCAGAGGGCTCTTATGAACTGCAGAACAGTGCTGTTTCCACGGTAACCTCTGTAAACAAAGCTGAGCTGCGTTTCTAAACACTGCTTTATTACAAGCATTACACGGAGGGAAGATGGAAAGCAAATGCAATCGAAAATTTTCTGAAGACAGTCGATTTCCTATTATGCATTCACACAAATTAAATGAAATTCACACAATGAAATCAAATATTCTTTCATATAATTTCCCTCAGCAGTCTGCTTTCAGTCATGTTTTCACACAAAACGAAATTACTCTACGTGTTGCGTCTGCATGAGATTCTTAATAACTTTGATTAAAGCTGAACTGTATTTACTGTGAGTTTTTCACAAATCGCGATAATCAAATACGGGTTTAATGATAATTAAAATACGTAACGGGATCATTAAAATAACCTCATGGCCGATATGTCAATATATGTCTTGGCGAGCTACCTCCAATCAGGCCACGAGCTACTGGTCTGCATAAGCATTCAGCCCTCGTGTTCAGCCTCCTTGTGTGAAGACTGACGAGTGTAAAAACCTATGACTTTTTCCTGCACGACTTTAACTGATCAACGAAACTGAGCACCACACTTGAGTATCATTTTTATCTTCACTCACACACTCCTTTCCTGTCCTCTTTCTTTCCACCTCTATCATGTGTTTCCAGCCCATTCCGGTTTTCTCTCAACCACGCTCTAACATCACAGGCAGACCGCAAAGTAATCCTGCTAACCTGCGCCCTATCTCTACATCCTCTACTGCACCTCTTTCTTTCTCTGTGGGTCTCTGGAATTGTCAGTCGGCTGTCAACAAAGCAGACTTCATTTCTGCTTTTTCTTTACAATCCACACTCAGCATCTTGGGCTTGACTGAGACCTGGATTCGTCCAGAAGACTCAGCAACCCCAGCTGCTCTCTAACAATTTCTCTTTCTCTCACACCCCAGGTCAAGTTGGCCGGGGTGGGGGCACTGGTCTGCTCATTTCAAACAATTGGAAATACTCAACCCACTCTCCCCTATGCAATTACAACTCATTTGAATCTCATGCGATTACTTTAACAGCTCCTATAAAACTCCAGATTGTGGTCATTTACCCCCCCCTCCCCCCCAGGCAAATTCTAGGCACCTTCCTAGAGGAGCTGGACGGGCTGCTGTCCTCTTTCGTGGAGGATGACACTCCACTCTTAGTCTTTGGCGACATCAACATTCATCTAGACAAGCCTTATGCTACAGACTTCCATTCACTCCTTGCTTCATTTGATCTCAAACGCCTTACCACTACAAGCACGCACAAATCAGGCAACCACATTGACTTAATTTACACACGCAATTGTACTGCAGATAACAGTTTTGGTACAACCACTACATATCTCTGACCATTTCTTCATTACATTTAAATTACATCTTGCTACTCGTCTGCCACCAACCCCTTTTAGACGAAACCGGTTACTTTTAAATGAAACCTACGCTCACTTTCTCCCTCTCATCTTTCCTCTGTAGTATCCTCCTCTCTTCCCTCACCTACCCATTTCTCATCTCTGGATGTGAATGCAGCTACTGAAACTTTATGCTCTACTTTAACCTCTTGTCTAGACGACATTTGTCCTCTCTCCTCCAGGCCAGCACGGGCTGCCCCTTCTAACCCCTGGTTATCCGATGTTCTTTGTGAGCATCGGACCAAACTCAGAGCGGCAGAGAGAAAATGGCGCAAATCAAACGATCCATCAGACCTGAGTAGGTATCAGTCTTTGCTTTCATCTTTTTCTGCTGAAGTCCACACTGCAAAATCCTCATATTTCCACAACAAGATCAACAAGCGCTCCAGACACACGTAATCTCTTCAAAACATTTAATTCTCTCCTCTGTCCCCCTTCACCACCTCAGACAAATCACCTTCACCTTCTTCACAGACAAAACTAGAACAATCAGTAGTCAGTTCTCACCTCCACACACTCAGGACCTCCAACAAACCACATCCACTGCTAAAACTCACATCTTCTCCTTCTGTCCCCTCACTGAGTTGGAAGTATCCAAACTTCTGCTCTCCAGCCATCCTACAACATGTCCTCTAGACCCAATCCCCTCACCGCTTCTCCAAGCAATCTCTCCCACACTCTTACCGGCACTCACACACATCATCAACACATCCTTCCTCACAGGCATTTTCCCCACTGCGTTCAAGCAGGCTCGGGTAACCCCACTGCTCAAAAAGCCTACATTAAACACTTCTCTTATAGAAAACTAAAACTCTCCTTCCATTCATAGTCAAAACACTCAAACAAGTTGTCTTCAACTAGGTATCATTGTTTCTTTCATAGAACAACAAACTGGACGCTAAACAGTCAGGTTTCAGGAGTGGCCATTTAACCGAGACTGTGCTACTCTCAGTCACTGAAGCCCTGCGAATTGCAAAAGCTGATTCCAAATCATCAGTCCTCATTCTGCTGGATCTATCTGCTGCTTTTGACACTGTCAATCATCAGATCCTCCTGTCCACCCTCTCATCACTGGGCATCACTGGGATTCCTCTTTGCTGGTTTGAATCCTATCTCACTGGTAGGTCTTTCAGGGTGGCCTGGGGAGGGGAGGTATCCAAAGCACATTAACTGGTCACTGGGGGTCCTCGGGGATCAGTTCTTGGACCCCTCCCTCTTCTCCACATACACTACATCCAGGGCCGTGCACAGGGGGGTGGCCCGGTGGCTAAAGCTGGCTCTGCCCTCATCGGCTGAGCTGCCCCTCTCACCAAACCCACCCCCGCTATCATCACCGCAGCTCAAAGCGTTCAGTTACCGCTCCGCTAAAGATCCACTGATTCCGCGAATCCGTTCCATGTTTTCCCACCCGCTCCGGAGCATCACTCACAATCTGTGTGCCCGCTGTGTTCACGAAGGTCGTTGGATTAACAGGTAGATGCATTACAATCCACATTACAGTCAGTGGTTGATCCTCTGAATTAGTCATTTGGAAGTTTGTTTTTGTATTTCTTGCAGTAATGATTTGCTCTCAGTCTTCTAAAAGTCGTAACAACTTGTACAGAATATCGTTTTTAGAGTTAGAATGTCTAATCAAATTATTGTACCCGATCAGATCTAATATAAAGAACACAAAGTTTGCTGTTGTTGGCACACTGTGTAGAAAAACAAAAAACAATGCCTTCACAAAAAAGGAGAAAGAGACAGAGAGAGAAAGAGCAAATGGAGGCTGCTAAAGGCAGTTCAACATCGCAAACATATTCAAAGCTCCAGCAAGCCAGCAGGATATAGAATATTTACGTTTACATTTAATCATTTAGCAGACGCTTTTATCCAAAGCGACGTACAAATGAGGAGAACAATAGAAGCAATCAGACCATCGAGAGAGCAACAGTATACAAGTGCCATGACAAGTCTCAGTTAGACTAGCACAGTACACGTAGCTAGGAATTTTTTTATTATAATTAAATAGAATAGGTAAGTGTTAGTATTAGTTAGTCAGGTGCTGGCGAAAAAGATGTGTCTTTAGATGTTTTTTGAAAATGGCTAAAGACTCAGCTGTTCGAATTGAGATCGGGAGGTCATTCCACCAGCTGGGCACAGTCCAGGAAAAGGTCCGTGAGAGTGATTTGGTACCTCTTTGGGATGGCACCACAAGGCGTCGTTCACTTGCAGAACACAAGCTTCTGGAGGGCGCATAAGTTTGAACTAGCGAGTTTAGGTATATTGGTGCTGTGCCAGTTGTGGTCTTGTAGGCAAACATCAGTACCTTGAATTTGATGCGAGCGGCTATTGGTAGCCAGTGTAACCTGATGAAGAGAGGGGTAACGTGAGCTTTTTTCGGCTCATTAAAGACCACTCTGGCTGCTGCATTCTGGATCAGTTGCAGAGGCTTGATAGTACATGCGGGAAGGCCCGCCTTCCCTTAAATGTGAGCCTAAATCATCACAATTAAAAGAACCAAAGACTTAAACTACTTCAGTCTGTGTGCATTGAATTTATTTAATACATGAGTTTCACAATTTGAGTTGAATTACTGAAATAAATTAACTTTTCCACGACATTCTAATTTATTGAGATGCACCTGTATGTGTGTGTGTAATAACCCTGTTTCCATCTATTGTTGCAGTTTTAACCAGTCTTAAACACCTAGACAACCCTCATTATTTTACATTCATTATTTATTTATTTTATTAAATCATCATTACAAAAATATTTTTTTTATAGATTTATAGATATTCTCAGTAAGATATTGCTATCTGGCATTAACAATGAAGAAATACAAAAACCATCAAAGCAGCTTAACAGCGCAACAACCTTAAACACAAAGGGGATAGTGGAGTAGAAGTTGTAAATCTGCAGTCTTATTACACATAAAAAAAAAAAAACTGGTAGCCAGCAGTTAAGAGCTTATTGTCCTAAACTTTTGAGGCATAAAGGTAACACGCAATTAAATTTGAACATGTTGTCAACGCTTGAATACTGTTCTTTCGTACCGTTTCATACTGTTAATGTTGCTTGTTTATTGCTAATCTGCTGTCCTGTTTTACTGCATCCGCACTGAGGAAGTAATAATTAGTTTGACGTAATTAATCTCCAATCTTTTCTTGTACAATCATCTCATTTTCATTAGTGCAAGGACCCAATTCATAAGGGAAACATTCATCCTTTTAATGTCTTTTTAATTACTTTTGTTTTTACGTTTTTGCTTTGAGCTCCTGACAGGTGCTTCCTTCCATCCATCGTGTACATTTTTGTGCAGTTAATGTCATGTTAACTGTATTTTGAAGCGATGAGAGCATGTTAACTTTCACTTCTCACTTTCTAGAAGTCACAGATTTTAATTTAATTTTACTATATTATTAGTTAGTGTTCCTGTTTGTAATAAAAATAATTAAAAAATAATTAAAAGTCATGATTTGGGTCCTCCTAGCATTCTGGGTTTATATGCTTAGACCCAATTTAACATTACTTGTACATTTTTGTGAAACTTTCTTAATTTCTGAGTGGCATTTTTTTCATTGTGGTTTTTTGAAACCTTGAAAACTGTAAAACTGCCTGCATTGAGGAGCGCATTCTTAAAACCGGACCAGTGACTGTCCTGAGAGGAAACTGGAAAAACAAGAATGGCAGGTGAGATGAGCCTATCAGTGTTTGCGAAGCTTATATCAGGAATATGTTGAAAATAATTAAAACTGTATTGAAGCAGAGGTGAGAGATAATGGTAACAATTTACAATACTGTCCCATCATTAATGAATAACTACACAGTGTTTTGGATCTGGATAATGATATTGCTATTTACCTGTTTCAATGTTGTATTATTTGCTTGTTTTTATGTTAAAAAGGCCATATGATTTGATGTAAAAAAATCATTGCACTTTTTTGTTTGCACTTTGCAGTACTTGCTTTGTTAGGATGAATAAGCAACAACTGTGAAAGTTAGATATTCAAGTTTGAAAATGGTGAAGAAAGCATGTTGCAACATCAAGCGGAGGTGAGCCAAATGAAAATTACGACGAAGAAGAGGAAGACTACTAGACACAGACAGAAAGTAAGCGACAGAGGAAGGACATCCGTCATGAGTCACAGATATTGATGTGTAATTGGAAATACCCATAAAGTAGTATAAAAGATCTGAGGAGTAAACCATTCTTCAGATGTTGCCTGCATTAAGCGTGAAGGACACCTGATACCCTAATGAGGGGCGCTTAACAGATTCTCCAGTATTGCTGCTTAGAGTTTGATTATAGAACTTGTTCTATTTTTGCTTTATTTTTGCATTAACTGCTTTGTATTGTAACCAATAAAATAAGTGATTTTATTGTTACTATTGCCTCCCGTGAGACTTTACTTTTAACTACAAACTAAGCCTCAAACAAGAACAGCCACAAGGGAGTCTTCTACGTCATTCCTGAAGGACTTCAACCTGCGGGCGGGTGAGTGCTTTATGGTTTAGGCTAGATTTGACTGTCCTTACCCTACCTGAATAATCATAGGGTTAAAGGTGTAAGATAAAAAGACACACCAAGTAACAAAAGGAACAAATGACTAACATAATATTAACACTCTAGTAACCACTATTAAAGGGTTAGTAACCCAAAAATGAAAATTACCCCATGATTTACTCACCCTCAAGGCATCCTAGGTGTATATGGCTCTTTATTATGGCAGTGAGCAGGTGTTTTCGTTAAACAGTCCAAAACAAGTCCCATAAAGCGCAATCCATTCCGGGCTGGATGACGTAGGACGTATGCACCGGTGAGAATATGCTAGTCTCACGAGAACCAATGCTTGTTTACAGGAGCAAAGGAAGCAAAGTTTCCTTACTTTGGACAGCTTTCCTGTAGCTCAAATGGTAGAGCATGGCGCTAGCAATGCCAAGATCGTGGGTTTGATTCCCAGGGAAAGCAAGAGCTGATAAAATGTAAAACTGTAACTTGAATGCAATATAAGTCGCTTTGGATAAAAGCGTCTGCTAAATGCATAAATGTAAATGTTTTTTTAGCAAAGGAAAACCAGTCTCCTCTTGGCTTACATCGAAATCCCTCAACTTTTCTATCATTTTTTTTTTTATTATACAAATCCTCGTTTTGTACTTGTAATTTGTGACCTGTGTTTTGTTTTGCTCTCTGTCCTCTGCACTTCTGTATTCGTCACTTCTCAGTCACATGCGCTACGCATACGTCCTTCGTCATACGCCCGGAATGGCTTGCATGTACGATATAGCGGAAGTTAGAGAAAACTGTTTCTAATGTTTTAAATATGGATATTTTTCAAAAACGCATAAATTCGCTACAGGAAGCCTTTATTCACCCTCCGGAGCCGTGCGAGGTACATTTTATTGTGGATGGATGCGCTTTATTGGACTTTTTTTTGGACTGTTGAACGAAAACACCTGCCCACTGCCATTACAAAGCTTGAAGGAGCCAGGACATTTTTTAATATAACTTCGATTGGATTCGTCTGAAAGAAGAAAGTCATACACCTAGGATGCCTTGAGGGTGAGTAAAACATGGGCTAATTTTCATTTTTGGGTGAAATATCCATTTAACTAACTGATGAATTACAGCCACAGCCATATCACCCTGCAGCCCATAAACTGGTGCTGCATTGCGGACCAATTGTAACCGCTCCATAGATGAACAACTAATCTCATAATAAAGAGAATTACAATAGTCCAAGCAAGAAATTATCAATGCATGAATTACTTTTTCAAAATTCTTTGTTGATAAGAACGATTTCACTTTAGCCAGGCAACGAAGATGAAAAAAACACAACTTAACTTTAGGCCCGAGTCAAACCAAAAGCTTAAGTTTTTTTACACAAGGAGTAACCCACAGATGCAAATGACCAAGGTTATAATTACTAGCATTAAAAGCATCACTGGGTCCAAACAAAATTACTTCGGTTTTACCTTCATTTAACATCAGAAAAAATTCTGTAAGCCGTATTTTTAGTTCCTGGATACATGCATACAGATCTCCTAGTGCATTTACTCCATTTGGTTTAAAAGAAGGATACAACTGTATATCATCAGCATATACATGCAAAGAGATGCCATATTTCTTGAAAATCAACCCCAAAGGTAATATATATAACATAAAAAGAGTCGGACCCAAAATGGAGCCCTGAGGAACACCACAAGACAGAGGGGCAGTGGAAGAAGTGCTTTACCAGCAGCATTTCCAGAATCTGTGGCTAATAAAATGTCATTTAAAACTTTTATGAGGGCAGATTCTGTATTATGCAACTTCCTGAAACCAGATTGAAAAGTTTCATAGATGTGATTGGAACACAAGAAAGTTTGTAACTGAATTAACACCACTTTCTCCAAAATTTTTGACATAAAGGAAGATTCGAAATAGGTCTAAAATTAGATAAAATATATGTATTTGAATTTGGTGTCTTTAGAACTGGAGTAATAGTTGCGTGTTTTAAGTTATCAGGGACCATACCAGTGCTCAGACTCAGATTTATGAAGGAACAAATATCAGCACCAACAATATTTATAACTTGTTTTAAAAAACGGGCAGGCATAACATCATGAGCACCCTGTGGGTCTTAAATGTTCAATTATATTTGTATACAGATAGAAAGAGTAACAGGGTCAAAGGTCAAATAGCAGGGCTCCATGGTGTCTCATCAGTATCAAGATTGGATTGCATCTCTTCTCTCCACCTGTTGCTGGTGTGTGGTGAGCGCACTGGCGCCGTTGTACTGTGACTGCTGTCGCATCATCCAGGTGGATCCTACACACTGGTGGTGGTTGGGGAGAGACCCCGCACATGATTGTAAAGCGTTTTGGGTGTACAGCAATACACAATAAAGTGCTATATAAGTGCATCATTCATTCATTCAATTAGTGTAATAGCACAATAGAAACACAAAAGAGTAATAGCATGTTTTTTTAAAAAATGTTTAATTCAATATTACTTGTAATTACATTTTCTGAGTAAAAATTGTTTCTACGTTAATTTTTTGTGTATTTCTTTACCCCTGCTAGCACACTAAAACTACTATTTTTAATCACTCTAAAGAAATTCTTTCAAACCCGAGTTGAAACATGAGTAAGGACGCTGGGTTGATTTGACCAGATTTGGGTTGATAAATATTCTTTTTTGCAGAGCTTATGACAGGGACATTTGGAAAGTAAAAGAAAACAAACTGAAGCTGTGAGGAGCGAGGTTTGAAAATAAGGGTCTGAATGATTTCAGTTTCTGAGCAAAAATTGTTTCTGCACCATTTGTTTTAATGTAGTTTTTTTTACTTCTGCTAGTGTAATATATCACTCTAAAAAACACTGAAACTATTAAGTAGGGAAGCTGGGTTGATTCGACCCAATCTTGGTTGATACTTGTTCATAATCAGTAACCCAGTGGTGCTGGGTTGAGAACGCAGACTTGAAAGAGATAACATCACGCATGTCATGAAAGTTCAAAAGGCAGTGGTTCTCTGTGTGCTAATACCTCTTTGGTTTTCCGTGTTTGTAGCATGTAGGACAGGAATTTGTGTGTAAAAATGCAAGTAAAGAATTGAAGCAGAGAGGACAGATAACTGTAAAACTGCTTGCATTCAGGAGCACATTCTTTTCACTGTCGTGAGAGGAAACTGGAAAAACAAGAATGGCAGTTGAGAGGAGCCTATCTGTGTTCATGAAGCTTATATCAGGAATATGGAATATAAATAAAACTATATCAAATCAGAGATGAGAGATAATGGTAACACTTTAGAATACTGTCCCATAATTACTGAATAAGGAACAAATGAACAACATAATATTAACACTCTAGTAACTACTCAATTAACTAACAAGAAACTCTGATTAATGAATTAATAGTGTTAATTTTTTTTTATCAAATTTGTTTAATTTAATGTTACTTGAAATGGCATTTTCTGAGTGAAAATCGTTTCTCTATATATACTTTGTGTATTTCTTGACCCCAGCTAGCACAGTAAAACTACAATTTTTTATCACTCAAAAAAAACGCTGGCTTATTTTTCAAACCTGAACACTGAGCTGAAACTGTTGAGTAAGGACGCTGGGTTGATTTGACCCAATTTGGGTTGATAATTGGTTATTTTTTGCAGAGCTTATGACAGGAATATTTGGTAAATAAAAGAAAACTAAGTGAAGCAGTGAGGAGAGAAGTTTGAAAGTTTTTTTAATTTCTGAGCGACAATTGTTTGTGCAACATTAAAAAAAAAAAAGTTTTTGTCTCCTGCTAGTGCAGTATGATCTTCTCTAGAATTAATTATACATTTTCCCTTATTCACATTAATTATTAACCTGTATACAGTAGTTCTTAGTATAGTTCTCTGGGGGGTATGAAAACTGATTTGCTAATAGTTAACTACCACTTTTAGCTTATTAATTTCTTGTTTCTTGTTAGTTAACAGTAGTTACTAGTGTTAATATTATGTTACTCATTTGCTCCTGTGTAGTTACTCAATGATGGGACAGTATTCTAAAGTGTTAACATTATCTCTCATCCATTCCTGATATAAGCTCCACAGACACGAATAGACTCGTCTCAACTTCCATTCTTGTTTATTCAGTTTCCTCTCCCGACAGTCACTGGTCAAGTTTTATAAGAATGCACTCCTGGATGCAGGTAGTTTTAAAGTTATCTCTCTTCTCTGCTTCAATTAGTTTCATTTTCCACACATTTCTGTCTTAATCTCCGTGAACACAGACAGGCTTGTCTCAACTGACATTCTTGTTTTTTTCAGTTTCCTCTCACGACAGTGAAACGAATGTGCTGAAGTTTTACAGTTATCTCTCCTTTCTGCTTCAATTAGTTTTCTTGCATTTTTACACACAAATTCCTGTCCTACATGCCACAAACACAGAAAACCAAAGTGTACATAGAGGCACACAGAGAATGATTGCCAATTGAACTTGCGTGAGGTGACATGCGTGATCTCTTTCAATTCCGCATTCCCAAACCCAGCACCATTGGGTTACTGATTATGAACAATTATCAACCCAGATTAAGTCAAATCAACCCATCTTCCCTACTCAGTGATCTTTTATTGATGCCCTTGACATTTCATGATTTCTTTCAATCACATATCAGCTGAGCAAAAAGAACAAAACCATGTTGGGATACCAAGAAGTCTTTCTAAATGCTTTGCAAAAAAGTTGCAGAGCCTTTCGACCTTCAGCAGCTCAACACCATAGGTACCCATAAATCAAGTAACCAACTTAATCTCATTTTTACATGCAATTTTATCACAGATAAGTTGGTCAAACTTTTACACGTCTCGGATCATTTCATTATCACTTTTAATCTACTTCATAGTCTGAAATGTCTAATGTTGTGTAACGCAAGCCTGCATGATTGTATTGTTTTTGCAATATGATCTTTAAAGTTCAACTGATCGTCAAGGATTGCCCCAAGATTCCTGGCCGAACACGATGAGCCTAACTGGAGGGTAAACTGGTGCTGTACTGATGGGAGGCTGGGTAGATGAGAAGCTCAGCCTTTGTCAGGTTCCTTCATCCATGCCGAGATGTCTGTCAGGCAGTCTGAGATCCATGCAGGTACCATCAGGTTGAAATGAGTGGTAGAGCTGCATGTCATCAGCATAGCAGGGGTAGGAAAAACCATGTGTCTGTATGATTGGTCCCAGTGATGTAGTGTATGTTAAGAAAATGAGGGGTCCTAGAACTGATCCCTGAGGACCCCCAAGCAACTCTGAATGACATACCTGTGAAGTAAGACTCAAACCAGTGAAGTGCAGTTCCGGGGATGCCTAGTTACAAGAGGGGGGAACAGAAGGATTTGATGATTAACAGTGTCAAAAGCAGCATATAAATGTAGCAGAATGAGTACTCTGTAGCGATTGAGTAACTGCGTTTGCATGGACCCTAATAATCTGATCGTAATAGGACTAGAAGCACAGTCAGAATAAAAAAGTCACAAATCAGATTGAATTGGCCAGATGCGATTAAAATTTCGATCAGATTGTAAGGGAGGGTTTTTGTAATCCGAGCGAGAGGACATGTAAACACTTGTTTGGATTGAAACTGAAACTGGAATGTACTGCACATTTGCAGTGAAAAACAAAATAGCGTAATGACGTATGATGCGTGCAGTGCAGAAACTCGCATTTAGTTCAAGTCATTGGTGTCTCCTACCTCTGCGTTCTAATTGCCTCCTCCTAAAAAAATTAATAAAATCAAACCTATTTCTTTCACTTTTTCTTTACCTTATTTTCCCTTAATATCTTCCTGTCCTAGATTTTATTGTTTTGAACGATCACTGAAAACTTGTATAACAGTTTATTATAACAGTTTATTGCAATCTTGTGATGAATCGCTTGTTGTTTTCCTCAACTGTAAGTTACTTTAGATAAAGCATCTGCATCAATCATCCCTGCCTATCATCAACAATCCCTGTGCTAAGAACAATATCGTCCATGGCCCTCACCCTCTTGCCTGATGATGACTACGTCCAGTGGCCCTCACAAGCCACATCAGCTCATAGTCCATGAAGGTTTTTTGAGAGACTTGTTAAGAGCCACATTTGCTTAGCTCAATCCCTGTTACTTGGCCCTCTTCAGTTTGCTTATCCTCCAATGACTCAACTGATGATTGCCATCTCCATACTCCTCCCTCACGCACATTGACAGCAAATGGTACTACTATGCAAGGCTATATAGACTATAGCTCATTAATAGTCCCCGTCAAGCTGACTAATAAACTCACAGACCTCGGCCAAACTTCTAACCGCGACTGGATAATTCCTCACCGGCAGATCATTCTAGGCTTTGAACGTTCTGAGTCCCCTGCTCTACTCTCTCTACACACATGACTGTGTGTCCTCTCACAGCTCCACATCTATTATCCTGATGATACTGTGGTTCTGGCCTCATTTCCAACAATGATGAGACCGCATTTGGATGAGGTGGAGAGACTAACATCATGGTGCCAGGACAACTCTAAACGTAAGAAAAACTAAAGAGCTCTGACACCTGCTGCCCTAAAGAATGTGGAGAGAGTAAGCTGTAAGCACTTGGAGGAACAAGACTGACCAACGGAGCCACATTATCACCTAAAAAAGTGGACTTGTGCATCTCAGTGTGGTATGGAAATAGCTCCAGCCAAGACTGCAAGGCCCTGCAAAGAGTGTTTAGCTGAGCGTAAGGACATCTAATCAACGCTGCAGAGCTGCTCACCAAGGACTCAATCACCCTGGAAACTTCCACTGCACAATAAACTAAGATTCAGAATATAAAAATATAAAGTATAAGAGAATGTGCACAGTATGCTGTAGAATTAAATATTAAGATATCAAAAACAGGTAGAACATCAGAGAGCAATCACAAAGAATAAATATTTCAAGGTGTCCTTCAAGCGCTTCCGCTGCCTGACACACTCAGGAGGAGCTTCTTCCCCCAGGCCATCAGGCTCCTGAATTCAAACTGGACTAATTGATGACCTCACTTACACATCTCTTAATATACTCACACCCATTATCATCTACCTCATACTGACCATTGTCATCTAGATCTTGCTATCATATTTATTATTTATTCTTTGATTGCTGCTCATGTCAGCTACATGTACAGTCACACTGCTTATCTTAATATTTAATTCTACAGCAACTGCATGTTCTCTTATTTTAATTTTATATTCTGTACTTAGTTTATTGTTGTATTCTACAATTTTTGCACTCCAAGCAGACCTGATTCACATTTCACTGCTGGTTATACAATCTCTGTATAGTCGTGTATGTGACAATAAAACTTGACTTGAACAAATGAATAAATGTAAATCTAAATAACATATGCATTAAATTTAAATCTATATGAATGTATAGAGAAAAGTATATTTAGATTAATATGATTGGTCACCATTAATTCATTTCCTTTGCAAATCACCTTTTGCTTTTATCAGTCGTGTCTGACAAAAGAATTACTGAAGCAAGGAACAAGTGACAACGGGCCACATATTCACCTTGGGTGTGTGCATTATGCTTGATTCCACTCACAGATTTCTATCTTTCCTCTTTGAAAGCATTCACAATCTTTCTCAGACCACAGCCAAATCATTCTAAATATAATGCAATCTGAAACATTGCCCAAACCAATTAGGAAACCATATAAAATGTATAAAATTATGTCATTCTCACACTGTAAGGAATTGTATCTAATCAAAAAACAGAAAATCAGGACATTTGCCTTCATTTTCTGTGAGGCACTAAAACTTTAAGCACAGTTTTTGCAAAACCAGTTTGAAAAGATTGAAAACATCAATAAATTCACACAAATTTTGCACTAAATGGAAATTATTCTACAAATCAAATCAAGAAGTTCTGGCAATCCAAAATGGGGTGAATTCCAATTCTATAAGAACTATATAGCTCAAATGAATTTCAAAATTCTAATCAAAATAACAATTTAAAAACCAGACAATTTAAAAAGATCAATAAAAGATCTTTGATTTCACCATAACATTGAAAGAATCGGAAGACAAATTACGGGTCCTTGAGCCCAAGAAACTGTATTGCATACTACATATACAGTACACATACAAAAACTTTTATTTTGGATGCCAGTAATCATTTGACAGCACACATATATATGAACAAACTATAGTAGTCATTTGAATTGTTGCAACAACAAAAATGTATACAGTATAAATTACAGTATAATACAGAAATACAGTATAGTCAACATTTGAAGTGGATCAAAACCTTTCAACAAAGTTGTCCTAAAACCTAAAATGCATTCTTGTCTTAGGACAACTTTGATGAACTTTTTTGATCCACTTCAAATGTTGACTACTCTATTTCCATGCTCATTTTGTTTTGTTGCAACAATTATGTTGTTGGCTATGTTGTAATAGATTATTTTTCTTAGCAGAAGCTTTAGAATAAGGAAACAAAGCCTGGCATATAAAACAATAGTCAGAAATTGAAAAAACGTAACTTTTATACAAAATTAAAAAATCTTTACAAAAGTTTGAACATGTTTTATGTTTTGTGTTACAACCCGAATTCCAGAAATGTTGGGACGTTTTTTAAATTTGAATAAAATGAAAACTAAAAGACTTTCAAATCACATGAGCCAAAATTGTATTCACAATAGAATATAGAGAGCATAACAAATGTTTAAACAGAGAAATTTTACACTTTTATCCACTAAATGAGCTCATTTCAAATTTGATGCCTGCTACAGGTCTCAAAAATGTTGGCACAGGGGCAACAAAGGGCTGAAAAAGGCAAGGCAAGGCAAGGCAAGTTTATTTATATAGCACATTTCATACACAGTGGTAACTGAAAGTGCTTTACATAAAAGAAAGTAAAATAGTAATTAAAAAAAATAATCACAACAATAAAAACAAGGAATTAAAATAATAATAATAATAATCACAACAATAAAAACAAGGAATTTAAAACAAACATTTTCAAGCTTTGTTCAAACTCTTCCGCACTAAGTGAAAAAACCTTCCAAAACACCTAACTATTTCACTACGTCACCCCCTACTTACTTTGACCATCATAAACCAAACAAATAGAACTCAGAGGTCCTACTTTCAACTGATTAACCAACACACTTGTCTTTCTTTGCCCACATTCTCTTTACCATCACAGCACTTACTTTAGCCTTCTGTTTAAACTTTTAAAATTATAGAAAAATTGATTTAAAATTAATTTAAAGCAGTTAAGAATAGAAAATGGTTATACATAAAATACAGTGCAATCAGTTTGGATGTAGCACAGTCCTCATTCAACAAAGCTAAACAGATGAGTTTTGAGTCTGGATTTAAATGTGGCTAATGTTTTAGCACATATGATCTCTTCTGGAAGCTGATTTCAACTGCGGGCGGCATAATAGCTTAAAGCGGACTCCCCTTGTTTTGTGTGAACCCTTGGTATTTCTAACTGACTCGATCCTAATGATCTGAGTGGTCTATTAGGTTTATATTCAGTGAGCATATCTGCAATGTATTTAGGTCCTAGGCCATTGAGTGATTTATAAACGAGTAAAAGTATTTTAAAATCAATCCTAGATGTCACTGGAAGCCAGGGTAAGTACCTGAGGACTGGTATGATATGCTCAGATTTTCTGGTTCTAGACAGAATCCTGGCAGCAGCGTTCTGGATGAGCTGCAGCTGTCTAATGGTCTTCTTTGGAAGGCCGGTGAGGAGACCATTACAATAATCCACCCTGATTGTGATAAAGGCATGAACAAGTTTCTCCATGTCTTGACTGGAAACAAAACATCTAATTCTTGCAATGTTTTTGAGATGATAGTATGCTGATTTAGTTACTGCTTTGACATGACTACTAAAACTAAGGTCTGTCTCCAGAATCACCTCAAGATTTTTGACTTGATTTTTTAGTTGTTTGACCCCTAGAGTCAAGGTACGCATTCACCTTGAGAACTTCATCTTTGTTTCCAAATTCAATGACTTCAGTTTTCTCCTTGTTTAACTGAAGAAAGTTCTGGCACATCTGGCACACACAGATAAGGCTAGGTAAATCTGGGTATCATCAGCATAGATGTAATGTTCTTTCTCATTATTTGACTTAGTGGGAGCATATACAGGCTAAACAACAGCAGTGCAAGAATTGAGCCTTGTGGGACTCAGCATGTCATGGACGTCCACTTAGACTTATGCTCTCCTATACTCACATAATAACCTCTCCCTTCTAAGTATGACCTGCACCATTTGAGTACCATCCCAGAAAGCCCTACCCAGTTTTCCAGTCTCTCTGGAAGTATGTTATGATCGACAGTGTCAAACGCAGCACTACAATCTAGTAGTACCAGCACTGATATTTTGCCAGAATCAGAATTAAAGCGAATATCATTTATTATCTTAATGAGTGCTGACTCTGTGCTGTGATGCGCTCGAAAACCAGATTGAAAATTGTCCAGGTATCCATTTGAGTTTAAGTAGTTGTTCAGCTGATTAAAAACAACCTTTTCAATAATCTTACCTATGAAAGGAAGATTTGATATTGGTCTATAGTTGCTCAATATGGTGTTATCAAGATTGTGCTTTTTCAGAAGGGGCTTAACAACTGCAGTTTTCAGGGAGTTTGGAAAAGTCCCAGAAAGAAGAGAGATCTGCTTCTAAACAGTTAAGCACACTTTTGAAAAAAAAACTTTTGTTTACCGTCGGTGAACACAATCTGCAGTGCCATCTGAAATAGATGCCAACTAAAACTCTATCATGCAAAAAGGAAGCCATATGTGAACATGGTCCAGAAGCGCCGTCGTGTCCTGTGGGCCATGGCTCATTTAAAATGGACTGTTTCAAAGTGGAAAAGTGTTCTATTGTCAGACGAGTCCAAATTTGACATTCTTGTTGGAAATCACGGACGCCGTGTCCTCTGGGCTAAAGAGGAGGGAGACCTTCCAGCGTGTTATCAGCGTTTAGTTCAAAAGCCAGCATCTCTGATGGTATGGGGGTGCATAAGTGCATACGGTATGGGCAGCTTACATGTTTTGGAAGGCACTATGAATGTTGAAAGGTATGTAAAGGTTTTAGAGCAACATATGCTCCCCCCAAGATGACGTGTATTTCAGGGAAGGCCTTGTGTATTTCAGCAGGACAATGCAAAACCACATACTGCAGCTATTACAACAACATGGCTTCGTAGTAGAAGAGTCCGGGTACTGAATTGGCCTGCCTGCAGTCCAGATCTTTCACCTATAGAAAACATTTGGTGCATCATTAAACGAAAAATACGACCACGAATTCTTCAGCAGCTGGAAACCTATATCAGGCAAGAATGGGACCAAATTCTAACACCAAAACTCCAGAAACTCATAACCTCGATGCCCAGGCGTCTTCAAACTGTTTTGAAAAGAAGAGGAGATGCTACACCATGATAAACATGCCCCCGTCCCAACTATTTTGAGACCTGTAGCAGGCATCAAATTTGAAATAAGCTCATTTTGTGCATAAAATTTTAAAATCTATCCGTTTAAACATTTGTTATGTTATCTATGTTCTATTGTGAATAATTTTAAAATTATTGGCTCATGTGATTTGAAATTCTTTTAGTTTTCATTTTATTCCCGTTTAAAAACGTCCCAACATTTCCGGAATTCGAGTTGTAAATTTGATGCGTCAAGCTTTATTGCTCATATAGGCCTACATATAGTAAAAAATAACATTAATTCATAGCCGACTCCAGGAGGCCCAACTAGGCAAAAACATGCTTATAAAAAAACTCAAAAGCCGGACGCATCATATTTGACTCATTTTAACATTTAGAGTTATACTAAAAACCCTTTTACCATCAATCAAACCATCTATCCTCTAAGAAAAAAAAAATACAAGAGCAGACACTGGAACTGTATCCTTTCAAAAGGTGGCAATATGTACAATTTAGGTAAGAATATGAACACTAGGTAAAATATACGTACCTTTAAGGTACTAAAATGCACCTTTTAGGGGTAAATGGGATGCAAATGTGTACCTTTTGAAAGGGCACCATCCCAGTTCTTTTGTACATTTTTCCTGATCTATTTAGTAAACAAAAAAAATCATATACCGTCACATATCCACTAGCTCACCACACGAGGGCAGCAGTGTAACGTGATTATTTTCTTTTACATGAAACATCCTGCAGCTTTTGCTGGGTAATTATAAGGTTACAGACAGCAATAACTAATGTAATTCATGTAGTTTTTGGCTGGCATGTTCAAAACATCTACAAACTGACGCATACACAAATAATAATATAAATATTTAATGACGAATCTCAGATTTTTGCATGGTTTTGCACAATCATATAAATCTAATAACATGTTTTAGTAAAACGTTATATTTCCATTCAAATCTATCTCAGAATCTGGAGATTACAAGTTTAAGTTTTTCCTTAAATAAAGGAGGTGGTTTAAAGACAGACGAGAGCTGATGCGTTTGATCTTCTCTCTTAAATTACAGGAAGGATTTGAGCTCTGTGCTGTTGCAGACGGGAAAGACAATCTGTTGGATTGGTTGGGTATCAGAGGTTGTGATCTTCACTCTCTTCTCTGATGTAAACTTCCGGTAACATCAGCTTTTTTATATCCTTCCGTCTCTATTAAAACAAGTGTTTGCTGTCCATTCTCTCTCCCTCTCCAAATACTTCTGCTGCGAAACCAATCAGCTCTTCACAACGGTTTGTGATCAGATAGCGGTGAGCAATTTATTTAGAGCAAACTGTCAGCCAAACATTTCAGTGCTGCGCCCCCAGTCCCATGAAAAGCAATTTATTAGCTGCCAAGAAAAGAGAATCGGTCGCTTTTAAGAAGTAAAGGAAGATGTGAATCTCCTTATAATCTCCTATAGGGCTACATATTTAATATCCGGCGTGAGAGAGATTCAGATCTTCTGGATGTCAGGAGTGCGTCCACACTAGACCTTTCTGACACACTACATTGCAAGACACCACGTCTCTTCATTCGCAATGAAGATGCAACATTTCCTGGACCTTGAGAAGCCACTGTGGCAGTCCTGGTTCACTTTGTACTTTAAAGGACATGAAAAAAAAATGATGGACCAAATTTAGATATGTAACCTTGGACATCTTTTTGTATCTACAACAATAGTGCAATTGTCAATGCATACAAATCAATCAATCATATAATAAATTAAATGTTTTAGAAAGCAAACATCCTTGAACATTTATTTTGTATCTACAAAATATTAAACATGTTTAATTAAAAAATAATAATAATTTGAAAAGCAGCATTAAAAATATTGAACAAATTTAGACCTTTCAATAAAAAATGTAATAAGATAAAGTAAAATAAAATTAATTAATTTGAAAGCTGCATTTAAAAAAAACAATTGATGGACCAAATTTAGACATCTAATATACAAAAATATTAAATGTGTTTAATAAAAAAAAAAAAAAAAAAAAAAAAGCTGTGTTAAAAAAAATGTAGGCCTACCAAATTTAGACATGTAACCTTGGTCACATTTTTGACCTACAATAATAGTTAATACAATATAAAATAAAATAATAAAATAAAATAAATAACATTTAATTTGAAAGTCACTTTAAAAAACAATTCATGGAACAAATTTAGACATATACTGTACAAAAATGTATTTTCAATAAAAAAATGATTAAATCAATATTTTAACAAATACAAATTTAATTTGAGTGCACTTTTGCAGAAGGTACAACACAACTGATGCTATTTTCAATACATACCAATAAAATATTAAAAAATATATGTGTGACCAGTAAGTGACCACAAAACCAGTCATAAGGGTCATTTTTTTAAATTGAGATTTCTGAAAGCTGAATAAATAAGCTTTCCATTGATATATGGTTTGCTAGGATAGCACAATATTTGGCTGAGATGCAACTATTTGAAAATCTGGAAACTGAGGGTGCAAAAAAAATCAAAATATTGAGAAAATCACATTTAAAGTTGTCCAAATGAAGTTCTTAGCAATGCATATTGATATTACTAATCAGCAATTAAGTTTTGATATATTTATGGTAAGAAATTAACAAAATATCTTCATGGAACATGATTTTTACTTAATATCCTAATGATTTTTGTCATAAAAGAAAAAGTATTGATAATTTTGACCCATACAATGTATAGTATTGAGAAAAAAATTGACACCCTGTTGAGATTTGGGCAAAGCTCTATATTATTGGTATCTATTTGTGAATTCAAACTAAAAACTAATTTGCTAAAAGGGATTTTGTGTCTTCAAAGTTAGATTTTCCTTTGAGCTTTTTTGTCCATACAAGCAGATGTCATATCAAAACCTTCCTATGGAGTAATATTTCATCCTAAAAAACATGTATAAAGTGTTTACATTTTCAATACATAAAAAATAACAAAAAATAAAATAGTTTAAATGTTTTAAAAAATAAAAAATAAATTAAAGCTGCATTTAAAAAGAAAAAAGAACTGATGGACCAAATTCAGACATCTACAATAAAGGTATAGCAATTTTCTAAAATAAAATAAATTTGAACAAATTAAAATTTAATTTGAAAGCTGAATTAAACACAAAAAACATTGATGTAATTTTCAATACATACCAATAAAATAATAAAATTCAAAATTATATTAATATATAAAATTAAACTATAATATATATATATATATATATATATATATAAAATTCTCTCTTTCTGTCTCTATATATATGCATTTACTATCTAGACTATCATCTGAGCAAAATCCTCAAACTATTATGTTCTGTTAAAATATTTTATGGTTATGAATATCAGTGAAGACGTTTTCTATGAGTGCCATCGGAGTCAAACCAAGTTTAGCTGAACAAATATCGCTGTGGTGAATTTTTCGCTCTCTGCGGTGGCGAGAGTTTTGGTGGTGGGCGAGAAACTGTGAGAAATTTGTATTGTGAGACACCAGTTGCTAAGGCACTCGGGAAGAGTCGACATCCATCTGTGTACATGTGTATTTATATCACACATGAATAATTTGCTGAAATAGAAGGAAACAGAGATTCTGAAGCACTGGACTGTCACATTAGCATATGTGTGTCAAAATATAAAGAGTTAAATAAACTCATTCTGCCAGCGCTTCTATAATGAATCCCGGAAGAGAAAAGCTTCTGTTTAATTCTATGTAATAATAACATAAATCCATCAACACAAATATACAGAAAGGACAGTCCTTACAGAAAAATTATTATTTTTATTTATTTATTTTATAAGCTTTTCAGTCCCTAGATAACAATTGCAATCTCGCAAGAATGCTTAGTATGTTGATAGAAATCCACACTTTGCATCTATCAGTCATGCCATGACCTTTGACCCGTGGTGTAATTTCATCAGGATAATGAATGATGCATTTATATAGCGCTTTTATTGTGTATTGCCATACACCCAAAGCGCTTTACAATCATGTGGGGGGTCAATCCTCAACCACCACCAGTGTGCAGCATCCACTTGGATGATGCGACGGCAGCCACAGGACAACGGCGCCAGTGCGCTCACCACACACCAGCTACAGGTGGAGAGGAGAGAGAGTCATAGAGCCAATCGAGTGGATGGGCCATGATTGACAAGGGCCAGTGGAGGGAATTTGGCCAGGACACCAGGGTTACACCCCTACTCTTTACGAGAAGTGCCATGGGATTTTTAATGACCACAGAGAGTCAGGACCTCGGTTTAACGTCTCATCCGAAAGACGGTGCTTTTTACAGTATAGTGTCCCCGTCACTATACTGGGGCGTTAGGACCCACACAGACCACAGGGTGAGCACCCCCTGCTGGTCTCACTAACACCTCTTCCAACAGCAACCTAGTTTTCCCAGGTGGTCTCCCATCCAGGTACTGACCAGGCTCAACCCTGCTTAGCTTCAGTGGGCAACCAGTCTTGGGCTGCAGGGTGATATGGCTGTGGCGATAATAGCTCACGCATTTCCATTAGTCTTGATTTTCTCTGTGTAATGCAGAGGTACTGCCTCCCTCCTAAAATACCAATTCCCCTTTATAGACATCAAAAACTATAAAATCTGTTTTACAAATATCTATTGTATATGAAGATAAATAATAATACATTACATTTATGATTATATTTAAATAAAAATAATACTGAAACCTCAAGTTAATGTAAATAAAGGAAGCATATCACACAGATACCTTTATTAAATATTATAGTAACAAAAAAGTTTGAGCAGCAAATCAGCATATTAAAATGATTCCAAGGATCATGTGACTCTGAAGACTGGAGTAATGATGCTGAAAATTCAGCTTTGATCACAGGAATAAATTCTAATTTATAATATGTTCAAATAGAAAACAGTAATTTTAAATTGCAATAATTTTTCTATCGTATTTTTTGATCAAATAAATGCAGCCTTGATGAGCAGATTAGACTATAAAAAATTATTTATAAAACTATAAAATATATAAAACAAAATATTACACATTTTATTATATATAAATATATTATATATAAACCATTAATAAAATATGAACAAAAGCATATTAATAATAAAATTCTTATTATAAATTATAACAAATCAAAAATAATACATGCATCACCATAATAAAGTATACCTTAAATATTTTTTTCAAATGCCATCTTTATCATTAAATACTATCCAAGCCACTGTTACCAAAATCATCACCAACACCAACACCTTTATTAAATTATGATTTTTTTCCCCCTTAGATTAAAATGAGCAATATAGCCATTCAACATATATATATATATAAGTAGGCTAATAATAATTGTATAATTAAAATCTGTATTGGGTCGCATGTATACTGATCAATAACATTTTCTCTCTACTGTCTGGAGGAAAATCACTGAGATTGATCTGGAGTCCTGAGTGGCTCCCAGACCAGGCTTGTGTTTAATTGGACCGGGTTTCCAGTTTGCTTTGGGGCTGAACTGGCAAATGAATCCCGCTGATGAGTCCCAGTAAACAATAACACAAACTGACATTTGCCAGTGAGGATCCTGTTGTCAAGATTTTCAGTGGCAGAAATAGACAAAGGTAGCCTGTTTATTTAACTTAAATGTCACAGTAATCATGTTGAAGATGCTCTAGTCCCCTCATCAGAACAGATGCAGAACAAACGAAGTGAACTTTAAGAGCTCTCAGGAGAAACTGCTTGTGAATGAACACCAGCCGGCTAATAACACATTAAAAACACACTATAAAAATCTCTCATCCACAACATTATTTGAAGAAAACTGAGAAAAACACCCCAGTATATTTACAAGCCACCTATAGGGCTTCAAAAAAGAGTCACAGTGTGTTATTTCAGTTTTTGTTCATATTTTGAATTAGTTTTTATATTTATACTTTTTTAGTTCTTATTTTTGTTTAGGGTTTTTTGATTGTTTGTTTGTTTGTTTCTAAATGTCTATATAGTTATTATTTTCAGTTTTTAGTTGTTTTAATATATCAAGTTAAAGGAACAGTTCATCCCAAAATAAAAACTTGCTGACAATTTACTCACTCGCAGGCCATCCAAGATGTAGATGTGTTTGTTTCTTCATCGCAACAGATTTGGAGAAATGTTCCATTATTGTGATCCATTCCATCAGTTGCTCACCAATGGATACTCTTTAGTGAATGGGTGCCGTCAGAATGAGAGTCTAAACAGCTGATAAAAACATCACAATAATCCACATCACTCCAGTCCATCAGTTAATGTCTTGTGAAGTGAAAAGATTTGTGTTTGTAAGAAACACATAAATCATTAGTGTTTTAACTGTAAACAATCTGGTCAAAATATAAATCCATATAATCCATAATATTTCCTCCAGTGAAAAAGTCCATCCCCTGTTGTCTTCTCACATCAAAATCCAACGACATATTTGTTAAGAATGGTTTTGGCTTGTAAACAATGCTTGATCTGTGCATATTTCTCTCCTGATTCAGATAAGATGACTATTTCACAGAAGAAAGCGATATTATGGATTATGTTAAATTACCCGGAAGTGACAGTTTAAAGTTAAAATGTCTTAATGATGTTTTTTTTTTTTTATTACAAACATGTAGCTTTTCACTTCACACAACATTAATTGATAGACTGGAGTGGTGTGGATTACTTGTGGATTATTGTGGTGTTTTTATCAGCTGTTTGGACTCTCATTCTGACGGCACCCATTCACTGCAGAGGATCCACTGGTGAACAAGTGATGTAATGCTACATTTCTTCAAATCTGTTCTGATGAAGAAACAAACTCATCTACATTTAGGATGGCCTGATAGTGAGAAATTTCTCAGCAATTTTAAATTTTTGGTATGAACTATTCCTTTAACTAAATGAAAATGAGAAACGTTGCTTTAGCAACTAACTGAAATAAAGAAATTAAGTCGCACAAATGTTTTTTGATGGTTTTAGTTTTAGTTAACTATAACAACTCTGGCTCAGAAACCAAAATCTACCACAAATGTTCCTCATGGCCTTTTTTCTGAGGATCCCAAACACTCGGAATGGAGGAAAATCCAGCATCCATGACTCAGGCGACTGAAAAGGATTTCCAGCTATTAAGGGCAGATGTGCTGTTCTAGCAAGCGTGGGTTTTCACGGATGCTGGGAAAATGAAAACTGCAGATTAATACTTTAATTTTAACTTTTAAAAAAATCTATTCAAACGTGTCTGGCTTGTCTAAACTCAAGAGCAGGAGCTCCTGCAGCTCCGGTGTTTATTCTAGCAGAACCACATGGCAGTGCTCAGATCTGGCCTTTTAATCCCATTACACAGACAGACGAGACACAATCCAGAGACGTCCATTTCCTGTTCCTCTGAGCGTCTGTGATTGGATTCTGATGGCTGGAGGCTGTGCTTTGTTGTTTATGCAGATTTTCTCCGCTCTGTCTTCTCATTGTTGATGAGTCCAGGACTGATATTCCACCTCATCTCTACATTACAGCCATCCATATATCCATCTACCCAAACAATAAAATTTAAGTACAGCGTTTGACAGTGGCATCTGCTGAAATCAAATCCATAAATGGTTGGGGTCTGCAGTGGTTTGATGTATTATTGGGCTGTGTGCTAACAAAGCAATGCTATTGTTACTGATTAAATAATCAATGCAATCTACTTCAATTCCAATTTAATCAAATTCAACACAGAAGCACAAATTGCAACTAAACAGTTGGCTTCATTTTCTTTAGTTGTAGATTTTCAAATAGCAAAAGTTGTTTAATCAACTTAATGTAATATATAAATGCTTTTTTTATTAAGCTATGATCACAGTATTTTTTCCATTTTCTTTAGAGAGAAATTTTACTGATTAAAAAAACTAATATGTTTTTAATATTCATGCACACTAACATTCCAAAGTTAGGGGTCACAGTTTTTTAATACAGGTATTGGTGTTGGTGATGATTTTGGGGATAGTTGCCTTGAAAGTACTAGATAAAGATGCCATTAAACACAATATTATTTATAATATACTTTGTTATGGTGACCATTAAACACAATATTATTTATAATATACTTTGTTATGGTGACATTTAGTATTTTTAATAATGTTTATATATATATATATTAAAATGTGTAATGTATTATATTTTTATATATATATTTTTTATGTTTTTAATGAAGTCTCTTTTGCAATTAAGTCTGCAATTATTTTATAAAAATACAGTAAAAATAATATAATCATAAATAATAACAATCATATTATAAATAATGTAATATCTGTGAAATTTTATTACTATTTAAAATAATAGTTTTCTATTTGAATACATTTTAAAATGTAATTTATTCCTATGATGAAAAGCTGAATTTTCAGCATCATTACGCCAGTATTTAGTGTCACATGATCCTTCAGAAATCATTCTAATATGCTAATTTGCTGCTCAAGAAACATTTCTGATTATCATCAATACTGAAAACAGTTATGCTAAATAATATTTTTGTAAGAAATCTTTTGTAACATTTTAAATGTCTGTATTATCACTTTTGATCAATTTAATGCTGAATAAAAGTATTAACTTCTTTAAAAAAAATTCAAATAGCAAAAGTTGAAAAGTTGTTTAATCAACTTATAAAATAAAAAAAATAAAAACTTTACTGACCCCAAACCATTAAACAATAGTGTACTTGAAAAAAGTTCAAGACCTATAAGTCTTTATTTAAAATTATGAAATATTAAAGTTTGAGAAAATAAATGCCTCTAGAACGTTAAAAGTGGAAATTTTGTTACCACTTAATATCTAATTGCTCAATTTGCCAAAGCACACATCGTACTCCATGCACAAGTAGAGGCGCCGCTGGTTTTTACACAAGCCAAGCAAATTGCCATTTGCTGCTAGTTATCAGCGAAGATAAAGTTGTTGTTATTAGTGAAGCTACATGACGGTCTGACGCTCGAGTGATCTGGCAGTGTGAGCGCCGACCTGCTGGTGCACCTCTTAAGATAATGAGCTGTGGGAATTCACATGCTTCTGATTATCCAGAGCAGCTGCTTGATCAAAGACACCGCACAGCTCACTCCAGCCAATCACTGAGCGGCACACCTACCCTCAGCCAATCACAGCCCTGCACAGAACAGGTACTACCATACAGAGATTCCCCTGAGACACCCTGGTCCTAATTAAAGCCAGAACCAATTTTACTGTATTTTTAATGAACACAGAGAGCTTATACTTTTTGTGCAATATGTAAATTTAAACATTACCATATAAATATAACTTCAAGTAAATCTAATCACGTCTGAACAGTGATATAAAATTCCTCCTGACATCTGACCCGTTCCAGGGGTTCAGATAACAAAATACTCACTAAAGTCAAGCCGTATCTTCAGACTCATTTATAAATAGAGAGAGGAGAGATTAGACACTAGCCCCCAACCACAGTAACTCCTGATAGCTGCAGCGCTTGACCACGTCTCCACAAAGATTAAACCACTGTGTGATTTCTTTGGATCATTTCAAACCCTGCTGGAATAAAACAGCCCAATGTGGTCACTACTACAAGATACAAGAAGTTACTTTTTCTAATTAGTGCTGTTATTGTTACCTAAAACTATTTTTTTTTTGTAATTGCAGTAAATCTAAAATAAAATAAAATTAAATCATTAAATAAATAGTCAAATAAAACAAAACAACAAAACATATTAAATAAAAAAAAATGCAAACTGAAAATATAAAAATAAAAGCCAATTAGATTTTTTTTTAAATTATATAGAATAAAAGAATAGATAACATTAAGGTTATTCTATAGTATTTTGAACTAAACTAAATTAAACTAAACTAAAATAATAAAATAAAGTAAAACAGTCGCTTCAAATGCCAGAGGTGAATTTAAGAATTTCAATTATAGTTCAATTATGTGCATTGATATTTGCTAAATATCATATTTAACATTATTATTCAATTGTTAGTGTTTTTAAAGATTAATTCTAAGTGAGCGTAGATGACGGCAAATGTAATCAAAAAAAATTTAAAAACTGGGGAAATTTGTTTAAAATATTTGCAATGGTCAGTAACCAATATGGTACAGACATATTGTGCATAATAAAGAAATGTGCTCAAATGCCCACTCTTATTTGGGAACTCTGATTCATATCAGTGAATTGATTCATGCAGACGGTTGATTGTGAATCAGTTAAAATGATTCATATATTCATTTAATGCTACCCAGGATTTTAGGCCTTTGTAGTGATTTAATTACAATTATTGTACAGCTGCATCTCAATAAATCATTTTTTCTTGTAACTTATTTCAAAAAGTGAAACTTTCATATATTTTAGATACATTACATGTAAAGTAAAACATTTAAAAAAAATTGTTTTAATTTTGAGGATTAGAGCTTACAGCTCATGAAAGTCAAAAATCAGTATCTCAAAATATTAGAATATTTACATTTGAGTTTCAATTAATGACCATCCATACAGTATAAATTCCGAGTATCTCTTGTTCTTTGAAACCACAATAATGGGGAAGACTGCTGACTTGGCAATGATCCAGAAGATGAACATTGACGCCCTCCACAAAGAGGGTAAGTCACAGAGGGTCATTACTGAAAGGTGTGGCTGTTTACAGAGTGCTGTATCAAAGCATATTAAATGCAAAGTTGACTGGAAGGAAGAATTTGGGTAGGAAAAGGTGATGACCGCAAGCTTGAGAATACAGTCAAGCAAAGCTGATTCAAACACTTGGGAGAGCTTCACAAGGAATGGACTGAAGCTGGAGTCAGTGCATCAAGAGTCACCACGCTCAGACGTCTTCAGGAAAAGGGCTGCCAAGCCACTTCTGAACCAGCGACAACGTCAGAAGCATCTTACCTAGGCTGTGGAGAAAAAGAACTGGACTGTTGCTCAGTGGTCCAAAGTCCTCTTTTCAGATGAAAGTAAATTTTGCATTTCATTTGGAAATCAAGGTCCCAGAGTCTGGAGGAAGGGTGGAGAGGCACAGAATCCATGTTGCTTGAAGTCCAGTGTGAAGTTTCCACAGTCAGTGATGATTTGGGCTGCCATGTCATCTGCTGGTGTTGGTCCACTGTGTTTTCTGAAGTCCACAGTCAACGCAGCCATCTACCAGGAAATTTTAGAGCACTTCATGCTTCCTTCTGCTGACAAGCTTTATGGAGATGCTGATTTCATTTTCCAGCAGGACTTGGCACCTGCCCACACTGCCAAAGGTACCAAAAGCTGGTTCAATGACCATGGTGTTGGTGTGCTTGATTGGCCAGCAAACTCACCAGACCTGAACCCCATAGAGAATCTATGGGGTATTGTCAAGAGGAAGATGAGAGACACCAGACCCAACAATGCAGATGACCTGAAGGCCGCTATCAAAGCAACCTGGGCTTCCATACCACCTCAGCAGTGCCACAAACTGATCACCTCCATGCCACGCCGAATTGAGGCAGTAATTAAAGCAAAAGGAGCCCCTACCAAGTATTGAGTACATATACAGTAAATGAACATACTTTCCAGAAGGCCAACAATTCACTAAAAATGGTCTTATGAAGTATTCTAATTTGTTGAGATAGTGAATTGGTGGGTTTTTGTTAAATGTAAATCATCAAAATGTAAATCATAAAAAATAAAATAATCTTAATCTTAATCATCACAATTAAAATAACCAAAGACTTAAACTACTTCAGTCTGTGTGCATTGAATTTATTTAATACACGAGTTTCACAATTTGAGTTGAATTACTGAAATAAATGAACTTTTCCACGACATTCTAATTTATTGAGATGCACCTGTACAAAATAATATGTTATTCAATCGTATGTACTGTATGTACTCTCTTTTCAAATGTTATTTAGCCAAATTAAGATTCTTACTGTATATCATCTCACAAGTTTATATTTAAAAAATAATGCACACCCAATTGAGACATTGACTTTTTAAAACTGAAGTTATTTAATAATAAAATGTCAAATACGATGTGGAGAATGTTGTTTGCGTATGTATGGACGTAGCGCCGCAGGTTTGTACAACGGTTCTTCCTCATCTCATTAACACTCTGACAGTAGTCCTATTTGATGAGCCTTAATTACTCACATTAATGATCTCATCAGGGTTATTTCAGCTCTCGTTAAAGCTGAGAATGAACAAACTGTAGGAAGTGAAATTAAAAATTAGAGAACAGGGTGAAACACCTCAGCAAACCCAATTAAATGTGTGAGTTTCCCCAAACTTCCCAACAAATAAACATCAGAGAGCCATCCAGCATCTGCTAAAACCAGAAATGATGTTTTGTAATAATTACAGAAGATGTTAATGGTCAAACTAAAACATTTGAGTTAAAACATGAGCACAGCTATATAATCATATAATAATCAGATGCCACGGGGTCTGCAATAAACAATACAATCAGCCAATCTCATGATCTCAGCTGGGTACCTATAAGTAAAAAGTGATGCTACTTACTAACTAACTTAGTTTGAAGGAAGAAGACGAAATACAATTATTGATGTCTGATTAATTGTAGTAAATTAGTTCCAAGGTTATTATTGCTATCTAAATATAAAACCATAAGAAACACTACCATTACTTGATTAAAAATCAACACTAACTGAAATAATATATAAAAATATATTGAAGTTCTTTTTTTTATTTCATCTAGCTGCCAAGGCAACATTTCTCATTTTCATTTAAGTTGTAGTAATAAAATAACTAAAATTGAAAACTAAAAATCTATGTAGACATACATTCTTACTATTAGTAATAAAAATTACAAAATGCACAACAAAAGTACCAAAACTTTAATTAAAATGAAAACAGAACATAAATATTAACTGACATAAATATTAAAATATGTATATATGTGTAAAAAGATTCAACTTATTTCAAGGCAACATTTTTCATTTTCATTTCAGTTGTAATAAAATAACTAAAACTGAATAAAAATGATATAGACATAAAAATCCTTAATAAAATAATAATAAAATAAAAATGTTATTGAAATTAAAACATAAAATATACAAATAAAAAATATGAAATAGTTTTAGTAATAGTTTAAAAATAATAATAATGCAAACCATATAGATATTTGAAAAAAATGTAAAAGAAAATGAAAATGAAAACAGAAAATCTAAGTCAAAATATTAATGAAATTAAATAAACTAAAATGTTAAATTTAATAAACACTACACAGACTTTTTAATAATAATAAAAATGACAACAAAATTACTAAAATTTTACAATTAAAATTAAAACAAAAAAATATAAAAAATATTCATAATATTAACAAAAACTAATATAGTGTATCAACAATAAAATGACACTGCTTGGTTCATAAAATTGTTCAGAGAAATAGTTAAAACATATTTTTATAAAAAAAAATTACAAAATATATGGCTTCAGTAGCTTGTAGAGTATCTAACTGCTTTTACAAAAGAGTATCTTAACCTTAGTCAAAACAATTTAAAACCGCTTCATGAGTAACTTGTAGCTTGACAGACCAGTTTTACAGTAGTCTCCCCAACACAGGTCACAGTATCGTTCAAGCACCAGAATCAGCCATGATTTCAAATGAACAATATCAAAGAGCACTTCTTAATTTCTTTCAGGAGAGATCTGAAGCTAAAGTGATAAGAGCTCAACAGACAGGTTTGTGCAGCTCGTCTCTGGAAAGATCAAGTCAAGTGCAGCAGCGAGCACTAATGCCCTCGATGGGCACGGATGAGGATCTACTGCTGTGCTCTGCTGACTCCACACACTGCAACTTACCCCATTTACACTAAAGACAACATGGAACCACATTCACAAGACATTTAACTTGTAATACCACAGTATTTTAGAGAATATTCAGCATAAAATAATCTTGAGAAGCACCTGATTTTATAAATTTGGTTTGGATTGCAATGTCACAGGGTAAAAATACCGGCATATCATTGGTTAATATCATATTTCCCCATTTGAGTAGCTTTGCGCTGTCTTCAAGTCATGTCAGAATGATTGCATTTACAAAATAAGCATGTAAACACTAATTCAATGTAATTTCGAATGAGATACCTCAGATTTTCTTTGGCTGTCAATTGAAGAATCATGTCAGAATCTAACTGGTATTGATCATAAAGTAAGTTACAGTAAGTTACTTATGTTTGTAGGACAAATTGGTTTATTCGCATACGGCAACACTACATTTCCCATCATTTTTTTGTGGGAGCATCAGAATGCTAAAATTAACATAGATTAACAATGCGTTAATCACAGTCCTAATGCACCGTTTACTCTTCATTTTGGTCGCATTTGCTCTTAAAAGCTTCCTGGCTTTGTTAGGAAATTAACAGTTTTGTACGACACAACATTTTATTATAATGAAAATGACTTGAAAGCATATCATAATTACAGTTTCCAAACTCGTAAGTAGGAACTTTGTAGGAGTGCATTGATTGTGTCTGCAGAAAGGGAAAATCATTTCAAAGCCAGAGAAAGTTATTACATTTTGATCAAAGATAATGAAACCAATCTTTTTTCCTTTTACAAAAACATGCACTGATGAATCATGCAAAATAAGAACAGGAATATTTCAATTTCAGCTCACTTTTAGATACATCCTACATTTCAATAAATATTCAAATTATTAGAACCACATTTTGGCACCAGAGAAATTCAAAAAGCCATGTCCACACGGCAAAAAAATGATGATCTTGCTCAGTATTTTTGTCTTGTTTTCTATAACAAAAAAATACTTATATTAAGCCTTTTTTTGTAAAAAATAAATAAAAAAATGTTTACGCTTAATTCAAGAAAAAAATCAGTCAGTTTGTGCAGAAAAAAATAAACTTAATTCAAAGGAAAAACAAGATAATTTTTTGCAATTTTAAGCAAAAAGGTATTGATTGATTGATTGATTGACTGACTGACTACTGAAAAAAAAGCCTTAATATCTTTTATCATCTTGGGTCTCATGCCTTTATTGTTTAGATATTTGTTAATTATCATGTGACAACTGTATATTATCACATACATATAAGTGTGTGTGTGTGTGTGTGTGTGTGTGTGTACATACATAATATGCTTTTATATGTACTGTAAATGTGTGTAACTGCATAATTATATGACTATATGAAAGGTTATATAAAAATATATGATTTAATTTGTTGTGATTAGTTTTTAATTGTTATATACATAGATATACAAATTAAATTATAATGTAATATATATTAAAACTATATATTAAAAGAGTGGATTTTTTAACAAATCCCTTCTTTAAGTTTAAAAATATAAATTTGTACTCAAAAATAAGAATTTTTTTTTTTTTTTTTTTTTTTACTCAGTGCTCAACACCACAGATTCAGATTAAATACACCAAAATGAGTTTAAATACATTTTTAAAAATGGATTTTGGTCAAACTCTTAATGAAGTGTAAATCCATTAATGGGATCTCTGATGGCGTGTTGCCCTGGGGAACCTTTCAGAAGGCGCACCAGGACACTCAATATCCTGCAGTTTCTGTAGAGCTTAATGTATATTTTACAGACTCAAACAGAAGGAAAACTCGCCTGTGACCAAACGTGGAGAGGAGAACTGCTCCTTCATTTTTTACGTCCTTAGTGATGAACAGAGGTCAGCGGATGCTGGATTGACAGCATGACTCTGGAGGAAACACGGTAACAGGAAATGGTAAATGTAGTGAGGTGGAAAGCACATACACACACACACACACACACACACACACGATCTCCCACACAGCCCGTGGCATCACCAGACAAAGCTGTCTGACTAACCTAAACTGATGTGTTTCTCTCTTCGGGGCGTCCTGTCAGTCTGGCCCACATGTTCACTCGTTCACTGGATGAGTTTCAGAAGAAAGTGCATCATCTTCAAACTCCTGTAAACACACAGGAACTGAATTCACCTCTGTTAGTGAAACAGCAGCTCCAAATGTAGCGAGTTGCCTACTTAGACAGCACTTTAAAACATCATAAGGGCACACAAATGCTACTCCAAAAGGCAGCAACATTATCTTGCCTTGAAACACATTTTATGTCCATTACAGAAAAGACAATCCCAGAATTCATTGCAACAAACTCACTGAAAAGAATTCATTCAATATCTGCACATCTGTAAAAATGTCAATTTAAAATCAATATATGATAAAAGTGTATGTATGTTTATATATATTATAATATATAGATAGATATAGATAGATAGATAAATAGATGTAAAATCAGTATTATATGATTAAACTAATTTAATTAGAAACTAATCAACTAATTACATTAATCATATACATACAGTATACAGTGTGATATATTACACACATTTAACAAATAATTTAAAATATATATCTTAAATTATTCTATTATACACTCGCACACACACTTAATTAGTGTTTAAATTGATATATGTCAAATCAGTATTACATAATTTAATAACTAATTTAAAAACTAATCAGCTACTTACATTAATCATATACAATATTTATACACACACAAACTCATATAGTCATAGCATCACAAATATTACCAAGTCACATTTAATACTTACTATATTAGCGCAGCGATGTTTTTAGCTTAGCAACATGCTAGCATCAAACTATCAGTTGTTGAGCCTCCAGAGCATTTCTCATGAGAAACACTATTTGTGTGTGTGAAGAGAGTTCAGATCAGTCGATATGAGGTTTCATGATAACTTTTGTAGACGATATAAAAGCAAGGCACTCCGTTTTGGAACAGAGCTAAACAAGACCAACATTACTGTAGAAATATTGTGGCTTAATTACCTGGGGTAAAATCCTAATGAACATGAGCGCACTAAAGAGCTAGCTGCACATTGGGCACTTTGTTTTTGTTGGGAATCATGACTTTTTGCTGTGCCAACACAGACTGTGACTCTCGAACTGAACAAATCACGAGGGAGCCGCGAGACCCCGGCGTCTGTACGCCAGTTCAGTGTTTGACGCGTGATTCACTTCATGCTGGAAAATGTTTCACAGACAGCAGGGAATACGCCTTGTCTTTCACATGGCTAACTGAGTAAAGCTTGAACAGAAGCCATTCGCTCAAGAGTAAGAAAAGACGAGCAGTGTATGTTTGAATGAATATTTGAGACCTAATATTACAAGTGGTGTTGCTAACACAAGAATCCTTACTATTTCACATCTATGGCTTACTGTATATTGAGGACTTGAGAATCAGCTAATAACCAACAACCTATAATACTTTAGGAACATGCTAAAAACTGCTCAAAGGGTCAAGATTTAGCTAGTTAGCTTTGGAGGTTAGTCCCTGCTGGTAGATATTGTAATTAGTCATAAATCTGAGCAAAGAGCATGTTTCTTTACGATGCTCATTCAAATGTAGACTTGTATTTTAATAAAACTTCTTGCAAACAACATATAAAAGCAACATTTAAAAAAGCTCAGTTACACTGGTATTTTTGGAAGTCAAACGGTTTGAATATAAAACTTTTAATATTACTACTACTACTACTACTACTAATAATAATAATAACATTACTTTCATTATTATACAATACAACAACAGTAATAATAATATTTAATGTTTTATGAGTGTTATTTACAATTAATAACATAATAATAATAATAATAATAATAATGATAATAATACTGATGATAATAATATAAAACCCCAGTTTTACAGATATTAATATTATTTTTAGCCTTTAATATATAAAATTCCTGTCTTATAGATATTATTATTATTATTATATACCTTAAGGCAATAATATAAAATAAATGTAAATGAAAAATTCATATTTCATAAGTTTTAATTAGTTTCTATAGTACTGTATTTTATTGTACTCATATTTTAATTTCTTCAGCTTTAGAGTTCCTGCAAGCTCTGTGAAAACAGGTTTACAGATGTGTCTCATTACAAATCAAGTGAAATTTTAAAATGAAATTTAGTGGGGGAAAATCTAGTGAAATGTTACAAATTTTGCATCTATGAAAATAAAACTTCAGCGGCAAACAATAACTAAAAACACAAAAAATAAAAGCACAAAAATTCACTGTAGCAGATGCCAACTTTTACTAAAAAAAAAAAAAAATTGGGAGGGAACTTAACAGAGAAATAGACTTTCAAAAAAAAGAGAGCGAGAGAGATGGAGAGAAGTTTAATAAATCTGCACTTGACGTCTACAAGAAACATCTTGGTCTTTATCTAGAATCTGCTCTCGGATCGCTTGAAATCCTGAAATCCGTCTCATTAATGAACATGTGGGTGGAAATCCTCAGATCTGCTCTTACTCTGCTGCAATTACTCTAGTGTGGAAAAATCCAGAGATAAAACACAGACACCTTAAAACATAAAACAAGCTGCAGTGTCTTTGAGGCGCTCGCTAATAGCTTCCATCGTGATGCAGGCCCATTAGACTGTGCTTTTAGCCAGATGATCAATAGTTTCAACTCGACCTCCTAAACGCATAACAAGCCAATCAGATTTTGAAATCCATCACCACGGCAATAGAACATCGTCTCAACAACGAGCCGCTCTCGTTAGCGATGACTGATGACTATCAGAACCTGAAGAAAATCAAACGTAATTAAGTCTAGCCATTCGATCGATGAGCTCAATTTAGATCTCCTAGAGGGAAACGATCCGCTGTAGCCAAGCGTACCTCGAGGAAAATCTGACCCTTACAGTAAATAGAAATCTCCACCTCCTGGGAGGAAGAATAAATTTAGACTCTTACCATTTCTGAAGAAAATGTGAAGTAATGGGAGAACAAAGGAATCACAAAATAGAAAATTCTCTGTTTTTCTTTTGAATTTTAGAAAGTACCCTTTTTTAAAGGAAACTCATGTGTAAATTCACAGGAGCTTTAAAGGTTCCCGAGGCCTCCTGCTGTTTTTAGCTTATGACATGTCCTTGTGAAAAAGGCAATAAAATAATTCCAGTTGAGCTAATTAAGAGAAAAAGGAAGAGTTTCCCAGCCCTCAGGCGCTGATGGGGATCCTGACACCTGCACCGGCTCTCACATCAGGACTGTGTGTGTGTGTGTGTGTGTGTGTGTGTGTGTGTGTGTGTGTGTGTGTGTGTGTGTGTGTGAGAGAGAGGCATTAGATTAGACTTAGAGCTGGTAATATATTCTTCTCCAGTCCTTGGCTATTTTTTTTTTTCACCCACATGGAAGTAAAACATTTTTTGTAAGTGCTGGAGCCGAAAAATTTAAGTAAACACACATATACTTAAATACTACAATGCAAGAGTTTGGGGTCAATTTTATTTCAATGTAATGAAGTCTGCCCACCAAGGCTGCATTTATTTGATATAAAATATAGTAAAAACAGTAATATTATGAAGTATTTTTGACAATTTAAAATAACTGTTTTCTATTTGAATATATTTTAAAATGTAATTTATTCCTATGATGTTAAGCTGAATTTTCAGCATCATTACTCAACAGCATTTAGTGCCCCGTGATACTTCAGAAATCATACAATATGCTGATTTGCTGCTCAATAAAAAAATTATTACACTTATTATTAAGTCATTATAATGCTGAAAAGATTTGTGGAGCTTCATATTTTTGTGGAAACTGCAGAACATTTTTTTAGGATTCTTTGATATTTTCTCACATTGTGTTTACATTTTTTTAATATATATATATATATATATATATATATTTTTTTTTTTTTTTTTTAAAGTTTTTTTCAAACTTTTGAACTGTATTATAAAATAATATAAACCACCTCTAATAATGTCCAATTTATAAATAATTAAGCTTCAATGAATCAACTGAATGCATCACAAGGTCCAAATATATATATATCATATGAATATTAGTTCTTTATCGTGTTGTGTGTGTGTGTGTGTGTGTGTGTGTGTATACGTGTATGTATGTGTGTGTGTGTGTGTGTGTGTGTGTGTGTGTGTGTGTGTGTGTGTGTGTGTGTGTGTGTGTGTGTGTGTGTGTGTGTGTGTGTGTGTGTGTGTGTGTGTGTGTGTTTGTGTAATTACGGCATGTACCGGCACTGACCTCCTTGGCCATGCTGAATTATTGAAATGAACAATTCAACTGAATTAGTCCCAGACACAATTCTACAGAACTCTGTCTCCCTACAAACTCATTTCTCAGGTGGGTTTGTTCAGGCAGAGTGGGCTTCTGTTTAGGATGCTTAAAACCTCGTCCACATGCACCCAAACATGAAATGGCAAGCACAATCTTGCCAAAGCAATGTCTCTGTCCCGTCAAGCGCAGACCCAGCACTCATGTGTGCGAAGGTCAGGTTACTCCTTTAACCGGCGAAAGTGGAGGCCGACCCTGGCAGCTATGAGCCTATTCATAACACACAAGCCATCACATGAATAGATGTGTGGGAGATAATTCACATCTCGTTCAAAGGTCACTCTCAGCCTGCAAAATGCCTTTCAATTTCCAAGCAAATGTCAGCGCACTGAGAAGCTTCTAAAAAGTTGGGCTTTTCTTTCAAACCGCGGCGTAATAGCTCATGTCCTTTTCATTCACTTTTCAAAAGCATACTCAAACGACTCCATTTATTCCCCGAACGAGGGGTTACCAGCATCGTCTTACAACCACAGCTATTTCAGATGGTGATTCTACTGTACTGTAACCTTACAAACTTCTGCTGGTGACTTTCCTGTTGTCTAAATGTTAATGGTAATTACATAACATTAGTGCTGAAGACAGAGGCTCCCCTGATGGCCCTCGCAGTAATTCTGCTTGTATAAAAGCCAAAGCGTGAAATGTGCTTTCATTGCTATCGTTGCTAATTCCTCTGCCACACGATTAGGTGCTAAAACGGGCATAATTCCTCCCATAATGAGCAGTGTTCTATTGAAAAGGGTGCATGAATGTCAAAGATGGCACATAATCTCCTATTAGCCGTCAAGAGTTCTGGAAGCCGTCTGTGACGAGACTCTGCTCACTTATTTCAATAAATTACCTATGCATTATTGAAGGATGTGCTTGTTTTCACATTAACAATGGTATAATTTTAACCTCAGGCAATCAGATCTTTTAATCTGATGGAGAAAAGCAAAGAGGATCATGCAGAAGATTTTTTTGTTGTTGTTTGACTGTAGCACATTGGTTTTATGGACCGTTAAGAACAATGGTTCTATTAGTTAACATTAGTAAAAACATGAACTAACGATGAGCAACGCATTTGTTACAGTGCTTATTAATCTTTGTTAACATGAAATCAAAATGCATCTGTTTCTTTGATAGTTCATGTTAGCTAAGGTCCATTAAATAATATGAACATATATAGGTTTTGATTTTAATAACGTATTTGGAAATGTTGACATTAAGTAAGATTAATAAATTGCTTTAAGTAATTTTAATTATTAATTTTTGTTGTTAACTAACTGACGAGTAAATAAAAATAAATAAATGCATAAAAATAAAAAGATGCATATCAAATAAAAAAATGAATGCATGAATGAATGCATAATGCACATGTAAATTAATATGCATTAATACATAATTTGCATATGAAATAAATGAACAAATGCATAAGCAAACAAAAAAAATGAATGAATGTCACAAAAAAGGCTGCAAAAAAATAAATAAATATATCTCCATATTTATCCAGGCTATTTTCTGTGCAGGCTTAAAAGAGTGTTTTTATTTTTTTCCCCAATCCGAGGAACTATCCTTTCAGCCAAACAGTCACTGAAGCCAATTAGATTAATGGTTTAATGCAAGACGAAAAACAGTAAACACCTAAAAATAATAATGTTTCCACTGGCTGAAAAACACAATGTTCTCTAAATGAAAGAACGATGCTGAATCATTTCAAAGTACCAATATAACAATAAACAGCCATATTAACCTAACCCTACATTAATTTTTACTAAAACATTTTAATTAATGGAAAATTGTCTTGATGTATTTGAGTGATGATGGAACATGATTAGTGATTAATGCAAAACATAATTATTGAACACAGGACTAGCTTCTAGACGGTTTAAATTACTAGATTTGCACTATAATAATTGCAATAATTATGGTATTTTGACAGAAACTATAACCATGATACGTTTTTGTAAGGGTCATGACCAGCTAAGATCTGCACAAGAATCTATTCTCTATGTGGGTCATATTTACAATTGAAGAAAAATAACTAGATGCAAAATGCAGCACTGAACACTTGAGTCGGGCTCTGAAAACTCTACAGGACTCTACTTTGTCAGGCGTCATGAACGTGGACTTGAGGAGGTCAGGACCGGATCTGTGACCACGCAGCCGGACCACGGCTCTATTGTGAAATGAAGACGCGCACCTGGAAAAACCATTATTAAGCTGTCATGCAGCACAGCGACAGAAGCCGGCTTGGCATTTAGCGATCAGAGGTCTTGCTGAGCCCATATTATCTGTAAAACAGAGAGAGTTTGTGAGAAAAAACCTTATCAAAGATTTGGTACCAAACAGAAGTGGCATGCATTCGTAACCTTTGTGATGCTCTTTGGCTCTTGAGTTACATTTTTAATCACATTTATTCAGTGAAAAACATCCTTATCTTCTACTTTTCCTCTCTCTCCAGTCCTTTCTACAAGCTATCAGGCTTGAAACATCATTATGCAATTTTTACGAGGAGTCACATTCCTTACTGGTTGCCCTTTAAATCCATTTCCTCTGAGACCTGGTTCTGGAAGAGCCCACAGTTAAACAAGTCTCTCTTTGTCCATCGACACAACAGCCTGGAGGAGGATACAGAACACAAACAAGTACTTCAACAGTCTGAGACCTACATTGTGCTGGTTGTTATGTCACAACTTCCTGGATTCTTGAATATTAATTAGGCTAATTAATATTAGTCAGCCCACTACCAAAGATGGGTAGTAACTGATTACATGTAATCGGGGTTATGTAATCAGATTCCAAAATTAAGAACTTGCAATTAGAAATTACATTTTAAAATGCTCGTAATCAGATTACAGTTACTTTTTATTACTACTATTCACACAATGGCAGCATATTATTCATAATTTATTGATTCATTGTTGTTGTTTTTTCTAAATGAACCCACCACTTATATACAGTTTGGGAAACCCTGCTCTAATAAAATGTTTAATGCATTTCTTCATGTTGATGACAAAAAAATGAATATATTTCTTTCTCTGTTTTTTTATTGTTTTGTTTTATAAATATGGCACACAATAATCCCATTCTATGTGATAAATGAGTAATCAAAAAGTACTCAGACTACATTACCTAATACACGTAATCCATATTAAGTTACAAACTACAGTTTTTGTCATGTAATTTGTTATCAGTAATGGACTACAGTTTGTAAGTAATCTACTCACTACTGAGATATAATACCAGACAGAGCAGTTTTATGCTCATATATTTGAACACTTTTCATTATTTTGATAAATAGATAGTCTATATGATGCAGTATATGAATTTTAATAAAGCATTTGCTTTTTACAAAAATGTCAACAACTTAATGACATCATGATTAAAAATAAAATGTGCAGTCATGGAAACAGCGATATGAATCCCACATTTAATGACTATTTTCATTAAATTAATCTTAATTCTCATTTTTATTTTTTATTAAACCAAAACTAACTAACAAGCGACATACATACAGATACATTTTGACACTTTTTACAAAAATATCAACAACTTATTGACATTACATTAAATCAATAAATGCAAAAAAGGGAAAAATAAATAAATAAAACAAATAAATATCAGGGGACATTGACAGTTGTGCCAGATGAACACAAACTCCTGATGTTTTTGTGGTTTTTGGCAAATCTTTGAAGAAAACCAGTCTCCCATCATTATTTATATATTTAATTATAAATTATAAAATTTTTATCCTTTGTTTGATCTTAAAATAAATAAATATCAAGAGACTTGAGATCTTACATGGGACATGCACGGTTGTGCCCGATGAACACAAACTCCTGATGTTTCTGTGAGGAAAACCAGTCCCCATCTGTCACTGTGCTTTCAGACGCTCTCGCTGCTGTCGGTCCACGGCCGACGTCTTGAAAGCATTTTGTCATAAACAGTCAGAGATGTTACCAAAGAAAGTTTAGTGCGTCTTCAATCTTCCATGAAATCCCACAACGATTACGAACAAGCCACCTGCAAAAACTAAAGACGTTTCATCAACGTTCTTAACAAATGCTTACTTTAAGATGCAGAAGTTATTAATGACAGTAATCAATAAAGGTATGATATTGGATGTGGGTTCGAATCCAGCCAGCAAAAGGCCTGAAAAAGCAAGCATTAGCGGTTTAATTGCTTATAGACTGAACTTCATGTCGCTTCATGTACTGCACCATGCTGCAGATGAGTGTCTAAAGATGTATTTAAGACTGTTTATGTGATGAATTTGTAGTATGTGATATAACAAACACATTATGTGCAATAGCAGCAAAGCTGATGTCATTATCAGAGCAGCAAACATCTGTTGTAGATATCAGAGCTGAGATGCAGCATCTGAGAGCTGACAGCACACATGTAGGGAAGCCGTCGATACCCTCAGCAAACCGTTAAGGATTCTATTCATATTGTGCCGAGAGAGAGAGAGAGAGAGGGAGAGGGAGAGGGAGAGGGAGAGGGAGTCCTCAGCGCTCCATGAGAGCCATCTTCCAACAATGCCATCAGTTCCCGCTGCATGCCTGTTGCCATGGAAACCCCTCCGATAGCAGGTGAAGATCAGAACAGGGAAATCTCATGACTTATGAGAGCTGTGGGTGTGGCCGGTTGCTAAGGTGTTGTTATCCAGTTGCTAGGATGTTCTGGGTGGATTCTAGGGCATTGCTAAGCAAGGTGGTGGCTTATTGGTTCAAGTCAAGAGAGAAATTATGTTATTTAAATAAAGCATTTATACATAATGGTATGTGTGTAGTGCTGCCTATATTTCACAAATTTTAAAAAATTAAAAATATTAACAAAAATTAAAATATTTTTTTTGTTATTATTATAGCTATTAGAAATTATAGTTAATAATATAATAATAATAATAATACAAATCAGCCCCATTTTTTAATATTGTAATGGCATGTCTCATTTTCAAATAAACAATAAATTTTAAAGAAATTATTTATTATTCTATATATAATTATTATATTATAAATTATATAATTATTATATTAAATTATAAAATATTTATACATGGGTGGTATATGTAGAACTGCCTATATTACAGGGAAAAAACACAAAAATGATTGTATTACAGTAATGAGAATCACTAAATAATGGAAATAAGGGAAAACTAAATAAAAAAGATAAAATTTAATTAAAAAAGTAAAATAACTAATAAAGAATAGTAGTATAGTTATTATAACAAAAATAATTATAATTTTTAAAAAAGTCTAAGGAAATGTTGTATTTAAATAAGTATTTATACATCATGATATAGTACTGCCAATATATTACAGAAATAAAAAATACACAATTTACACAATATAATCAAAAAATATTGTATTACAGTAATAAGAATGACTGAGTAATGAAAATAAGGTAAAATAAAATACAAGAAATAATTAATTAAAAATATTATAGTATTTATAATAAAAAATATATAAAAAGATCATAATGGCCTTATGTTTTATTGTAATGGCCTTATGTCTCATTAGCAAATAAACAAAATAAAGTAAGTTTATTTTTAAATCAAAGTATGTATAAATCATGGTATGTGTGTAGTACTGCCTTCACTTTAATTATTGTATATATAAATATTGTAGTGATGAAATTAAGAATGAATGCATAAGGAAAAGAAAAAAAGACATAAGAAATAGAACAACTTTAGAACGTCTTGTTTATTTGCTAATGAGCTTTTTATTTCAGAAAATAAATATTAATATTTCAGAAAATAAAATTAAAACAGCTATGTATTAAACATCACTAATATAGATGCTTACCTTTACAACAGTTATTATCATTATAATGGATCATAATTATCATAACATAACATACGCTGTATGTTCAGGGAACATGTAGGGCACAGATTTATCATGGAAATCTGATCTACATCTGAGTATCTCCCACCGCTGGGACATCAGCAGACAGTGCTGGTAAACGCACTTCAAAGAGCAGCATTGTGACTGTAAAATGACTAATGCCATGCACCGCTTGCCAGATCCACAACGTCTCGGTGCGCTCCGAGTGGGAGTTTGGCTCATGCTAACGCTTTAACAGTCATTATATCAGCTGAAACTCTCTCTCTCTCCCCTTATGTCTGATTTGGGCACTGACCGGGCCAGATGGACATGCATCCATCTTTGTTGGATACAACGGTCACTGTGACCCGTCGGGCTGATATTTGTCTCTTGATCAAGTGCCGTCTCAAGCCACCACAAGCGTTTTGCCCGTTCATCTTCAAAGCATCAGAGCTACGGTTTCAGCTCTTTGTTTGTAAGAACTGAAAGCAGGTAGTTTGCGAGTGAAGAAGTCTTCCCCCAAACTTACGGCTGTGCTTTACTCTGGGTATCTGCCAGCTGATAGCAGCACGGTTGCTATGGAAACAGTCAGGACTTATCATGGAGGAGGGGATGTGTTTTATCACCGAGTCTCAGGCTGGAAAGTCCAAATATCTTTAGTCCAAGCCATCATATGTTTATTTTGATTCAGCAGAAATGAAGGAGCATACTTTCTTTTGAAATGCCCCACCTAGATATCTCACAAAACCCCTAAAGTACATGTTCAGATCACATTTCACCATAATATCAAAATTATATTGTACAAAAGGAAAAGTCTGTGTTTAAAGACTATTAGGGCTATTTAAAAATTACAGTACAATTTACAAATTTACATAAAAAAGTATATTACAAATAAATTGTAATAATAAATTGTATAAATATTGTAATAAATTGTACAAATTATATTAAATGTAAATTGTAGTATATGTACAGTATTTATATATAAATGTAATTACAGTAAATTATAAAGTAATACAAATAACAAAGATGGATGAATTACAGATTTAAAAAATAACAAATTTTTAATCGATATAAAAATGCGAAATAATTTTCTCATATATGAAAAAAAAATCATTTTTATATTGATTAAAAATATACATTTAGTAGTAAATCAAAGAATAATGGCAACTATGGGTAAATCTTTAATTTTTTACAAACTTTTATTTTTATTTTAAAATTTAACCAAACCAAAAGTCCTTAAAGTCCTTAATCATTATAAAATTGTTAAACATGGTTATTTTTTCTTTAATTGTGTGATTAAATTTGACCTGGATGTGTTTTCGTCAAATTCACCCATTGCTACATTCCCATGACTTGTTTTTCCCAAATTCACTCCTGTCCAATTTTAGGTATTGCTGTTAATTTAGTTTGAGTTTTGATAGCAGTTTAAGATCATTCAGTACTAAACTCTCTCTAACCCTCGTAAAAGATGTACTACAATTGTTAAAGTGGTCTGTTTAATGTTTCTCTCTTCCTAAACCTCCTTGAATGTTTGTTTGCTGATAATATATACGTGTATCTACCATATGCAATTGCAAATTACCAAAAGGCACCGAACCAACAGTTATTAAGAATGAAAATACGAAAAAATGCTTTTTACGATGTGAAGAATGAAGCTCGCACAGCTGGTTCAGATTTCCGCTGTGCTTTGAACCTTCTTTCTGTCTCTCTCTCTTCCCTTTAGGATCCCTGGTAATTTGAGCATAATAATTAATCAGGATTTATGCCAGGGTGGAGAGATGCTGTACGATCGCGCTCTCTCACTTTCCTGCTCTTCCACAAGTGGTTCAGATAGAAAAGGACAGCTAAAATAATGAACGTTTCTCCATGTGGTTATGAGAGACATGAAACAGAGAGAGAGACAGGCTATCGGTCTGTTTACCTGCTTAATCCAAAGCTGATCTGCAATCGTGACGTGAAGATCTGTGGTTGGTTTTGCTTCCACTGAAGGCCTGATTTCTTGCTTTTGATTTTTCACCTGGTATGAAAAGTAAATAAGAACTTGTTTTCAAAGGATTTCCTTCCATCTCATAAAATCAAAAGTGTTGAGAACAACCGATTTAACAATGGATGATACTAAGAGAATGACAGAAGATGAGAAATACAGAAACAAAAAAAAAAGAAATGCAGGCGGCACGATAAAAGGATGAATCGGAGCCAAGAGAGTGAATAATGGATGATTTCCTCAAAGTTAAACAGAATCATTCTAACATTTGCAAGATAAAAATCAGCTGAATGAGAACAGCGGCAGAATTCAATTCCTCCTCAGATGTTATCAATCATGTGTTGTTTGATATTGACTGTGAACTCACTAAACTCTGGAATCAAAGCTTGATTTGTTCCCTTTAAAGGAAAAGAATAAAAATGAAACATTTGTCATCATTTACTCACCCACATGCTGTTCCAAATCCAAATACGACTTTTCTTCTGTAAAACACAAAAAGGAGATGTTACACCATCAGTAATGTTAAACTTGGTGTGGCCAAGCAAAAAGCGCAGTGGGGGTCGCAGTGATGCCATAGAACAACCTTTATTTTTAAGAATGTACTTTCATTGTATGGAAAAGAGCAGTTTGGATCTGCCTAGCAACTTATGTTTCACAGAAGAAAGTCAGTTATATGGTTTTAAACAAAATGAGAGTGAGCAAGAATGCCAAAATGTTAATTTTTGGAAGATCTATTCCTTTAAATGTTCCACTCTGTCTCAGATCTTCTAAAAGTTTTTTCTTTGCTCATGCTGTGGTGACACCTGTAAAATAATAATAAGAAAAAAAGGTGTTGTCTCTTAAATGTCAGCTGCGCTGCTTGAGCCTCGCCGTTTGGGTTATTTCAGGATTAATTGATGCCTTAGTCTCCATTTTGTGGTGGCACAAAGATAGATTTTGCGTCCTCGAACTCTGACAGCTTTACAAGACGTCCCTTTGGTCAGTGCTATATGGGTGCCAGCACACGTCAGCACGGTGTCTGTGCACCTGTTACACTGCCTACATCATGCCAGGAATAACTGATCAAGGCAGAATGACTCATGAAACGTGTGGGTCAGGACTAGGTTTTCTTCCCTGAGCTGAGATTTTGATTCCCGAAACTTTTCCCAGGATGATGATGAAACTTTGGTCAAGCAGAAGAATTTAAAAGTGGTTTTAAAACACATTAAATAGTAATTTAGCACTTCTGTCTCAAACGACCTAGGTTGCTCGCTTAAGGGTACAATGGCGATAGCTGATAGATTGTTCCTCTGTGGAATATTTACCTCTCTTCTGCCTCCCAGAGTAAACCAGCAGAGTTTCCTAAAATAAAAACAACCAAGGAAACTAAACCCTGTGAAACCCTTCAGAGACTGTGATGTAAAGGTTTAGGCTCGGGGCTGGTTACCTCAAAGTTTCTGTTTGATCCCTGCAAGAGGTGAGCCATGAACCATCTCCATTGTGCCCTTGAGCAAAGCACTTAACTCCAGGTTGCTCCAGGCAAAGTGTCCCTGTCACAGAGATATTCATTCAGGACGTCAATTTTTAGTTATACCTGGAAGGCTAATTCACCATGGGTAGTCTCAGGAACTTCAAATGGGTTTAGAATAGAATAGTTTTTGATTTATGAGTAAAATAAAGCCTGTGGATGATATTACTTCAAGAGATTTATCATCAAGTGGTAAAAAGTTGCTAAATGAAGTTGCGCACATTTACCACTGTTCTGCAAAATTTTGCAGCCAAAATTCAGTAATTTTATTAGGAATTAGTATAATTGGGAGTGTCACAAGAGGACCAAAAAAAGTTCCCCATGCAGATTTTGCTCATTTTCAAGTTGACCAACAGAAAACTGCTTGGTTTGAATGTGACTTCTGTGTGAGCAGTGCTTTATACATCTTTACGCTGTTGAAAATGGGTCTTTTTTGCATGTGACCCAAGACCTACAATGATTTGTCAAGCATGAAAGCTCACATCCTTAAGACTAAGTCCTTACTGAGAAACTTGTTAGCAGTACATAATAGTTTCAAAGTTCACATTTGAGGAATGTTTTTTTTTTTGTTGTTGTTGTTGGAGAACAAATTGTGAACGTTTCTTCAAGTAATGTTAAATGCAGATATTGTTTTACTCATAAATCAAAAACTGCTGTGAACCCATGGCTCAAACATGCTAATTATCTTCTAAGAAAACAAACTGAACAAGTTGATTGCAGCAATCTATTGCAACCTCACCCAAATATTGTGGAAATTTAGGCACTGTTTGTTTGATAAATGCAACTGATTTGAATATTCTCAAATGAAATTATCTTTTGCAAACCTTACACTAGCTATGTTTCCATCTAAAGTTGCGAATTAAACTTATGCGCAAAATTGGAATATCACATAAAACATTTGTGAATAAAGCACCGTTTCCATCTAGTGAGTTAAAGAAAACAAAATTGTCACTTCCTGATTAACTTTCGCTAAATATCACAAAGAAAAATTACATTTGCTGCAGTAGGAGAAGGCACTGTATATAATAATTAGTGTATACAATAAATTACGAGCTTCAGAGCGTGCAGATGAAACTCGGCCATGTTATCTTACTTTTGTAGCCTGCTGTTTGGGAACGCACCTCTGGGAGATAATTATAATGAAGCACTTTGATGAGACTTTGTTCAAGCATTTTAAAATGAAAATAACTATCATTTCAGATGCTGTGCCATGAGATGGTTGGTCCAGTAATATGCTGTCCCATCGCAAAGTCACGTGTCTTTTTTTATGACCATTAAGGAATTTATTTGGTAAAAGTGTTTCCATCGTAGTTTATGGGCATGTTTTCTTACCCGATATATTTATCCTACTTACTTGAGCACATAAGATTTTTATGTGCATTTTTAGAATTTATGCACATCTTGGCTCTTCCATCCAGTGGTTTTTTTATGCAATATCCCAAAATGCGCATAAAAATAGGTGGGTGGAAACATAGCTACTGATTGTTTCTCACTTGTGAGCCCCAACAGGAAAACCTTAGACACATCAGCAGTGTTGCTTTGATCAAGTACTCATTAGTTGCTTTGGACAAGGGTCATGCCAAGGTTTCAGGACTGGTGACTCAGCCTGAATCCTATGGGGTCCCACAAGGCCGTGTATTGGGTCTGCTGTTGAATTGGTTTAGCACTACAAAAGCTGTATCTCATCACCCCCACAACTCTAGTATCTCCTCACCCCTTAGCCCCCTGTCTAACCAAGGCCTCTCCTCAACCCCATGACCTCCCTCACCCTAGTCTCTCCAGTCTCTCCACTCAAGCCTTGTGGTCCAGTCCAGCTGTGATCAGTGGCTAAGCCACCCAATTACCCAGTGAGGAGAACAATGAGCTCAAAATAACAGCGAGCTAGAGAAGGTATTCTCTGGTCTCCCTGACGTCAGGCTAGCCATGGCAACTAGCCGGCTCTGATTAACCATCCCACAGACATCAAACATTCCTTTTATTAAGATCAAAGCTTCCATCCTCCCAGACTAGAATTATTTCTGTATGACCAATCGGCACAGACGGATCTGTGTGTAGGACACACATGGGTCATTTCATCACATGGATGGACACAAAAACTCATAAGTGCAAATGGAAACAAGGGCAGAAAGTCTTGGTGATCTTTAAAAAATGATAATTAATCCAGGCAACTTAATTCAGTAATTAACCTGCAAAAAAAATAGGAATGTGTGTTATGACACTTGCTTACAAAGCTCCCTAGAAAAGAAAAATAATACAAACAAGATCTCTTTAATGTCTCAGCTATTTCTTGTAGACATTAACTCAAGTAAATGGAGACATCTAAATAAGGTTCCTGAGAAAAAAGACTCTGGTAAGCTCACGTCTCATATTGAGTGCCAAGTTTTCAATAAATGAGCTGCTCCATATTTATTTTACAGCTCTATACTCTTACTGTATGTCTGTTATTGTCTCATTTGTGTCTATTTTTATTTTTATTTTACATTTAAGAGAAACACCTGAGACAAATTTGAAAGTTAAATGAGAAGTTTCCCAAGCTAAGAAAAAGAAACCTCTGCGCAATAATACATTTTCCTCTGGGTCTCTTTAAGATACAGAACAGCATTTCAACTCAAAGATCCGTCATGCCGACACTTCTGCCAGGAATGTTTATGTCTCTTGGAAAGCAGTATGTATGTAATTTTGTTTGTGGAGTGATGGATGGCATAAAGTGTGTGTGTGTGTTTGTGTGTGTGTGAGATCCCTCTGGGCATGGATGACAAATCAAATCTAATTCATCGTGTTTCTTGCCACTGTGCACCTGTGTACCACACACACAATGTTCAGAAATGAGTTTCAAGGTCTTCCGGGGCATGACAGACAGATGTGACATGCATGCCAGTGACCAGGGACAGTTTATAAAACCCTGAGGAGAAATGTTTCGCACAAGCAGTCACATATTTATATATATTTTGCATTTCTTGAGTAAATGCCACAAAGAATAAAAAAGGGCTTACAGGTGACCTGTATTTTGAAATAAGCAAATAATAAACTAATACAACTTTGCTTATGGTTTAAATCTCAAGTTCTCACAAATTTTCTTATAGAATGCCACATCTCTTCAAGATGATCTCAACACCGTCTCAAACTGTGCCCAGATACCAAAACCTGACACTTCTAAAGTCTGAAAGTGATATTTTGATACTAATAAACATTTTAGTCTCCTGAGCTATGAAAAACAAAACTATCAGCACAAATATTAGATTTGCAGTGTAAAGCTGAAAGTCTCCACCCGGCCGTCCAAACTAAGGTCATGTTTGTCATCTGTCGTGAGCAGGTGTCTCGGAGCGAGAGGTCTGTGATTAATCTGTTAAATTGATTTTCTGTACGTTTCCGTGATGTTTGCACATATAATCGAGATATGCAGACGAATGATCCTTGGGACACAGACGGCACAAATCAGCTGAAATAGCAGCAATATTCTCTCACATCTGATGTTTTCACCCTCTTTAGGAGGAGCGTCAGCATCTGGCTTTCAGGGTTGATCTAATCTACATGTTTCTGCAGTTATCAATGCAAATAAGGTCTGAGATAATACAAGGTTTTTTTGGTGGTCCAAAAGATTTTGTGATGTAAATTCAAAAACTCAAAAACTTGTACATTGACAAAAGTTACTGTAATACTGTAAATGTTTTATTATATTATTGATTATATAATTGAATTATAAATTATTGTTATATACAAACATTTTAAAATGTTATATTATAGTACTTTGTATTTCGAAATACACATACTGCTATAATTATTATTATTTGGCTAATTATTAAAATATTTAAACTCACGAGGGGCAGAGGACGGGTGAAACTTCAGTTACATGCAGTCCAATTCTGTAGAGTTTTCTCTAGAGTTGAGGTGCAGAATTCATGTGGGCCTTTGAATCACTGATCTGAAACACAGAAGTTCATGAAACTTAGTTGAGGACTCCAGAGAACAGATGTGTAACAGTTTGACACAAAACTACTCGAGACCGCCGTCCCATCACTGCATCACTGGATTCTCAGTGATAGTGGGCTTAAGGTGGCCACTCCATGAAGAAAAATCATTTTATTTGACGATTGAGAAGCTAGACCTGGATAAGCTCTTTTCTGTTGCTATAACTGCTTCCATGGAGAACGACTGCAGTTTGAAGCCTAGAAACAAACAAAAACTGCATGATTATTCAGAAAGGGAAAGCGATATTCCTCACGAGGCTCTGAATGTGATAAATTCCTCTCCTCTTTCAGATTTGATTGACGGCTAGAACGGGAATGTCTCGCATACGCTGAGTATAGAGATCCCACTGGAGGCTTCCCCATAGAGAACCAAATAACATCTAAATAAAACCTCTATATGTGATAATAATATGCAGCGGCTTCAAAGATTACCCTCAACAATACAGCATGATCACAGCAAAGCATCTGCCAGAGACATAATTATTCTCATTTGAGCCAACAGCTTTCAAATACGTTTGAGCTTCTTGATTTAATGAAATGTCAGTTTATTCATGGTTCAGACGGAATCTTGTTGACTGTTTTTGGATTTTCTGTGCTGATTTTAAGAATATTTACAAATATATATATATATATATATATATATAATATAAAATTCATATACTTTTATAGTTTTATATAATACAATATATTTTATAACAGTTTTATTTACTGTATATTATAATAGAAATAGACAGAAGAACAGAAATATTAAATGGTTTTATAATTACATTTCATGATGATGATGATGATAATAATAATAATAATATTAATAATATAATTTACTTTTATATAAGTATACAAAATAATTTAACACCCTTTATATTATAACAATTTTATACATTACATATTAAAATAGAAATAGACAATGAAATAATAAAAATAATATACATAATTTATATACTTTTATAAAAATAAAAAAATTCAACACTTTATATGTAATTGAATATATTAATATAGTAATAAAATAAAATATTAACAATCATTTTTTATTTTATATAATATTTTATAATTACATTTCATTCAATAATGATCATAGTAATAATAATAATAATAATATAATCTGTTGTAGCCATTTAAGAAAGTGTTTTTTATTTTAAATTATTTGTTTAAATATTATTTGTTTGTGTTTTTTGGTTCAATTTGTTAATTAAGAAAGGAAATTGTAAACGTCATAAAGGGCGTGGTAATCACGGCATGACGCCGGAAGATTGGAAGTGGGTCAGACATCAATTTTTGACCACTTCATATTCTTTTCTTTTGTGGAATCCCTTGTTCATGGAACGAATTTCAATATATTTCAATATATGTTTTGTTGATCAATTATCTACCAAAATAAAACAAAATAAAAAAAAAAACGAAAAGGTTCGGTGGTAATGAAGTGCGTTCATCACAAAGCCCGCTGCCATGCTTCCGTGGCCAACAAAGACAAAAGGCCAAAACAAATCAATAGTTATATATATACATATATATATACATACATACATGCATACACATATGCTATGTTATTACACTTTAAATATATTTTATAAGAATTTAATATATATTAAAATTAAAATAGACAATTAACTTTTAATAATCATACTTTATAATTACATGTCATGTAATATTATTAATAATAACAATAAATAAATGTATATATTTTATAGAAATATGCAATATATTTTAAAACACTACATATATTTTATAATGATTTAATATATTTTAAAGTAGAACTAGACAATGAAATTGAAAGTTATTTTATATTCATAGGCTAATGTAATGTTAAATATAAATTCATTTTATTATATGTATTATATTTCAATTACATTTTCACATATAATAATAATTATTATTAGAATTAGAATATCTGAGAATGTATTATATATCTGAAAAACTAAGGAACTTCCTCCAGAGTCCTGCATGTGCATGGAATTGTTCGCAGTAAAGAAAAAAAAAAAGCTTTTCAGTCTGGAACAAAATGACTTAGTTCTCAGATTCTAATCAGTCTTGTAAATTTTGGAACTCTACAGATTTTTTTTCCACAGTATTCCAAACGATCCATTTCAGGAAACCATTGTGTGACATTTGATCCTATTGACATTCTTGAACAGTTTTGCCATCAGCAGTCTGCAGGCTGCACCAAGGTTGGGACTCTGCTCTGATCACATGTCCAAAATCAGGATCTTACCTCATCCATCAAGACCGGGACTGATTTAGTCTGGATTCTTCTTAACTTCATTCGCCCTTCAGAGGCTTGCGGGACTCAATCCAGGCCACAAAAAGTGATCAAAAAGGCAGTGGTGAAATCAGCCCAGGAAATGGGTGATTTAAAGCTTCATATCCTAGAATTAGAAATATATTTCATTGCTTCTGACAAGAAATGACTCGAAAAGGCCTATTATGAATCATAAGAAAAACCTGGCCAAAACTAAAGCCAGACTACCAGGTGTATTGAATTTATCGGCACCAGACATAACAGAGCGGTTCTCCTCTGCGGTGTCCCAACTTACTGCCAATAAGATTTGCAATACAACCCACTTTCTTATTCCAAACTTGGACAGGATTTTCTCATTTTCTCTCTAAAAATGCCACAAAACAAATCCATTCCTCGTGTGATGCATTTCAAAATAAACCTACAAGCTAATCTCAGCGTTTCCCCAGAGAATAATTGGAAAAGAATGATGCTTCCACATTACAGATGACATTCAAAAACATTCCCCGAGCTCCACGAGCTGACCTTTAACCTGTGTGTGCTTGTGTGTAAGTCATGAGCCGATCACCTTATTCAGTAAGAACACCCTTCCCTCACCGCCTTGAGCCCACGGGTATTGATGAGTTGTGCTCTGTGCTTTTCTGCGTTAAAGAAAAATCTATAATTGTTCGGGCAGAGAGCAGAATTGATCCCGGCAGTGACGTTTCGAGCTCTGTTTTCACCCTGATTATATTACAGCAAACGAGCGCGAAAGTTTCCCTGGTGGACTCAAAATGTGTTTTCTGCATTTATTTCTGATTTATTCATTGTCATTCAGTCGGAGGTTCAAATGTTCTCTAATTTGTTTCATACCGGTGCTTTGATTTCTGTTTCTGCAAGTTAAATTCGAGAGGTAGTTTTCCTTGTGGGAGCCGCCGCCAGTGGAGAACCATCATCTGCGTAATGAATTGTCAGATAAATAAAGACGAGTGGAGTACAGTGCTGGAAAAGCTACATAATTGAAAGTAGTTACAGTCAAGCTACTCTTTTAAACAAGCAGCTAGCAGCAAAAATCTAGTGAAAATACAATAATATTGTGAAATATTACTACATAATATTTCACACATTATTACATTAAAATTTTATTTTAATTATTAAATTTATTTACATTTTTAAATATTATTTCAGCATCATTACTCCAGTCTTCAGTGTCACATGATCCTTCATAAATCATTCTAATATGCTGATTTGCTGCTAAAGAAACATTTATTATTATCAATGTTGAAAACAGTTTAGGAATAAAAGTTTTTGATTAATATAAATGTCAAGATTTATTATTAACAGCATTTATTTGAAAGAAATCATCTGGAACATTTGGGTATAAAAATATTTTTGGTTTTGATTTCTTTCAATAATAATAATAATAATAATAATAATAACAACAACAAAAACAACAACAAATGTCCTCAAACCTTTGAAGTGTATACACATCAGATGATGTTCAATTTTACAATCACAGCAGTATTTTCTGGCAAAAACAATGAATATCTTAATTAGTGACAGCATTAAATAAAAAATGTGGGGGGGGGATGTATCCAAAAACAGCAATTAAACAACAATAACAAAAAAGTAGTCTAAAATAAGTGTGAACAATGATAATTGTATGTGTGAAAAATTATTATTAATAATAATAATAATAATATATGGTTTTATATAATAAATATAAAATATATTTTAAAACACTAAATATATTTTATAACAATTTAATATATTTGAATAAGCAGTAGCATTTAACTAAATACCTCACTACAAAATAAAATCAATAAAATAAAAAATAAAATAAAATAAAAAAGACAGAATATAATAATTTAAACTAAAAAATATATTAAAAATATATAAAATATTAATACATTTTTTTTTAAAAATTAACAAAAATTAAAATTAAAAATAAGAAAAAATTATAATAATTAAATTACGAACAAACAAATGGTCGAAACATTTATTCAAAGTGGTTCATTTGCAAGAATTGCATGAACGAACTGAAAATGAATCACTTACCACTGTGATCTTGTAGACTTTGGTCACATACATCTGAAAAGTCCTTGAAACTTTAGGATACATCACAGAGAGGACATTATAAACAAGCATGAGTTTAAGATATCATTAATTCATAGCATGAATGATACCTCAAATCATGCAGCTTGAGGAGGGAAGGCGTGTTTAAATTGAAGTTCATAAATTCCACAGACAAACACTGAAAGAGTGAGCCATAGAAATCAACAGCACAGCAACGAACTGAAAATCTCCCCTTACACCCATAATATCACAGTTGTGAGTTCTGCATGGACAAGCACTCTATTTACTGTACCTTCTGTAAATGTAAAAATAATAGTTTATATAATAACTAAGAAAAAAAATAACCACAGTAAATGACTGTAATGGAAGCAGGCACTGTTTGACACGATTTTATCTTCTTAACAGCTTCTAAACTCGTTCATATCTCATTGAGTTGAGTTTAACATCCTCATCAGATGAAACGCAGCTGTCGAGACGATAACAGATTTTCAGCGCAGGCGACAAACTGCCAAAACATTTCAGAGCACTATTAAAAGAGACAATCACTCTGACGGCAAAGGCACGTTCCACATAACCTCCATCTGCAGGTGAAGACCACAGCAGAAGGTCAAGACTCATGACTCTCATGTGTTCACAGTGCCAAGAAAAGAGCAAAACACTCTGATAACACAATCACTGCAGCTTCAGCTCACTGTACACTACTAAAAATAAAGATTAAAGGTCCACACAGAGCTTCAGAGAGTCTAGCTCTTTATAAATCATCTGTTTTGATGGTTTAAAGAACCAAGAATTCAATACACTAACCTATAGAAGTTATAATATATCTTTAGAAGAAAAAAAATATATCTCCAAAAGAAGCTTACAGCTCAACTCCAGAATGGTAAACGATCAGAAATGACCCTCAGATCCACTGAAGAACCTTTATTTGTTAAAAGTAGAGCGCTGTGGTGAGCATCAGGGTTTTGGCCCATCTGTCCAGAACAGTCTGTCTGATTTAATAGCTCAAACAGTGTAAGTTGATCCTGCTTGTACGGTCTGTCCTGAAAAACATGAGAACTGTTCAACAGAGCCATAAACCTCAGAGAACCACAGAACAGACTTAATATACAGCACGGATCCCTTCCAAACATCTACTTTTTCTCTAGGCTTTTAACCCTCTGGTGCTCTTCGGTCAGTTTTGACAATAGTTTTACTTTATTTCTTATAAATACTTCATTGGAATTGTATGAAACTTGGTACAGGTTTTGGCACTTGCTATGTGAACACAAAAAAGATTAAATGGTCCTTAAAAAAAAAAAGGTGAAAAAAGTTAGTTACAGGAGTTTAAGTTTGTTACAAAAATGCACAAAAATTCTATTTTATATGAAATATATATTTTCCAAAACATGTTTTACTTTAAAACTGTGAGAAAATCAAAGTTCAAAGGTGAGAGATATAAACTCACAATTGTTAGAAAATAGTCAGAAAATAGAATTGGACTTTGCGAGTTATATCTCATAATTCAAAACTACGAGAAAACAAACAAGTTCATGTCTCGTAATTTTTAACCCGCAATTGTGAGTTTATATCTTGCAATCCTGAGAAAAACAGTCTGAATTGTGAGATCAAAAATGCAATTACCTTTAAAAAATAAATAAATGTACTGGCAGAAATGGGCTTTCATAGATTTGTACCATTAAATCCACAAAAAAAACACAAAATGTGAAATAAAAATGGTATCCAACTAAAATACAATTTTCTGTATTATATTACATAACTTAAAACATTGTCTAATGGCATCATAGCAACTTAATTAGGTTCTACATTGGCAAAATGCTTTTTGGAACCTTTGTTATTAAGAGTTTATGACCTTTGACCTGATTTTTCATTTGAAATATCATTACTTAAATGTAAACCACAAATAAACTTTACTTTATGACACTAAAGTTTAGTTTCTAACCCTTCTAACTCGAGTTTCCAAACTAATAGCCATTTAATTCACTTCCTCCTGTTGTTGTGCTTCTATATTGTGTTTTTGGGGGTATTTCATGCCAAATAACTTCCCTTCCAATTTTTCCCTTTCAGCAAATACCAAACGTTTCCGTCATTACAGCATCCTGAAACCTCAGCGTCTCAGAAGTTTCAAAAGAAACGCTCAAGACGACCTAAACTTCTTTATTTCCCGTGGCAGGCGTAAGCTGTCCTCGAGTGACTGAGAGCTCATTTCGTGGTTTTTCTCTCGTCCAGGAATAAATGTTTAAGTGCAGAGAACTTGGGTTTGTAAACATCATCTTTCCTCGCGGCTCTGACGCTACACCTGTGATTTACAACCCAGTCGGGCTCTTCCGGCGGGTCACAGCTGAATTAATGTGCTGCGTTTGGAGCAGGAGATTGTTTACCAAAAGTGACAGTTCTTCCTCGAATGCTGGCCCTTGTGTCCTTTAATCATGTGTGTTTATTGACAGAACCATATGCTCTTGCGTTTGCCGATTTAATATTGTTTTGCGGGCAGATGTGTGTGTGTGAAAGAGAGTGTGTGAACCCTACAGCGATTCAGAGGAGCTGAAAGTGTTTAATGTGATGCTGCAGAGGGATTTTATTGAATCATATCTATATTAGTGTCGAGAAAGAGCCCCGTCACACGCACACTTTCAATGACACTCAGGGCATGAGAGTAATTCAGTCATTAATACTGGTCTGATCCCTTCACAGTCAAACAGACTAAATATCTGTGTGTGTTTGAATAAGAGACGTACCCTTGTGTGATCTCCAAAACACAGAGGACACACACAGGAGTGTCAAAGTAAATTAGATTAAAGCCTAATGAAAAGAGGGGCGGGAAACACACACACACACACACACACACACACACACACACACACACACACACACACACACACACACACACACACACACACACACAGAGAGAGAGGTTTGTTTGTCTGAGAATCTCTTTGAATCTCATTGCTTTTAAATGAAGCTATAATATAAATGTCAGACCTGTGTTTCCCTCCCTCTTGTGCCCATATTAGGTTTTTCCTGTCCTCATTATTAGTTTATTTGTATCCAGCCGTGTTTTATTAATTATCTAGTTTTCCCCAGTGTTTATAAGTCCTCTGCTTCCCTGCCTCTGTGTCCGGTCTTAATCATCATTCTGTGTTCGTCTTACCTGTGTTCCATGTTACCCGAAGTTAGTGTCATTAAAATAGATCATTTTGGAAGAACTCATTGATCCTTGTTCCCTGGCTCCTACGTGTTGTGACAATAAATACACCAAATATTTAACATCAATTCCCTCTATATAAAATAACAGTATATAAAATATATGTAATATTAATATAATAGAAAAATGATTGGCCCAGTTATAAACAACTTTAATAAGGACCTTACAATTCCATAAGATAAAATATCAATAAGTATGGGTCCAATATTAAAAATAATTTTAAAACATAAAACAAGATAAATTATATTAATTATAATTTTATTTTTTAATTATAATGTAAAACAATTAATAAATTAAATATGTATTAATCATAATATATAATTAAAAAAATATATTTATTTGATCATTAAAAATAAAACAGCACTTTTTTTTGCTTTGTGATATTATTTTTATAAAAATACCCACTCATTCTCATTCCTGCAGCAAATTATTATAATAATCGTATAGTAATTTTTAGCATTTTTTTTAATTAAGTAAAAGAAAAAAAAAGCATGAATTATGTATTCCTATAGCTGTAATAAAACTGTAATAAAAATACTTTTTAGGACCAATATGATCTTTTCATTCTCACTGCAGATCCAAAATTAAGTTTTTTAAAGCATAAATCACTGTTACTGTAAAATAACCAATATGTTTACATAACAACATTTTTATAACAATTAATGCATCCTCATTCTCATTACTGTAAAGCAAACAAATTAATTTTTAAGTAAAGTTTTTAAAGCATAAATCACTGAATTCCAGTAAATTAAGCAGATAACTTCTGGAATGTAGATTTGTAATAGTGCTAATGAAAGTCACTATTGATGAGAAAAAAAAGAGAGGTTAACATGGGTTCTTTTGGGCTCATTGAAGACCAGTCGTGCCGCTGCATTCTGAATCATCTTGCAGTAGTCCAGCCTAGAAATGACAAGGGCCTGGACTTGCGCAGCATGCTCTGTCAGGAAGGGCCTGAATGTTGTGTAGCGCAAACCTGCAAGATCGAGCAGTCTTTGCAATGTGCTCTTTGAAGGTCAGCTGGTCATCAAAGATTACACCAAGATTTCTGGAAGTTGATGGGGTAATTATTGATGTGCCTAATTGAATCGAGAAGTCATGCTGTAGAGTCGGAGTTAGCTCAGTCTTTGCCAGGTTGAGCTGTAGGTGATGTTCTTTCATCCATGCCGAGATGTCCACCAGGCAGCCTGAGATTGCAGCTTTGTATTTGGTTGAAAAGAGAGATAGAGCTGTGTGTCATCGGCGTAGCAATGGTAGGAGAAGCCATTTGTATGATGGGTCAGTGATGTAGTGTATGTTGAGAAGAGGAGGGGTCCAAGAACCGATCCCTGGTGACCAGTTGATGTGCTTTGGATACCTCCCCAAGGCCAAAGGACCTACTGAGATAGGATTCAAACCAGCGAAGTGGAATCCCAGTGATGCTGAGAGGGTGGACAGGAGGATCTGATGATTAACAGTGTCAAAAGCAGCAGAAAGATCGAGCAGAATGAGGACTTTAATTGGCCTTTGCCAATTTTTATAACAATTAATGCATCCTCATTCTCATTACTGTAAAGCAAACAAATTAATTTTTAAGTTTTTAAAGCATAAATCACTGAATTCCAGTAAATTAACAGTAATAAGAATCTAATGAAAGTCACTCAAATGAAAACATAATGATCCTAAAACGGACTTTCTTTTATTTACGCAACATATTTTATTTGTTTTCACATTTTTGAAGCAAAATGTGACCTGGAGATTCACTCCAAAATACTTTTAATTTCTAAAGAATAGATCTATTGTTTATGTTATCATGTTTATGTAATATAATATGTTTTGATTCAAAACATCAAACATGAAAACATTGATCTGAGAAATGTTTTGCTAGAAAAGCAGTCTTTAAAATAATAATACAACCTGTATCTAATGCAATGACATTCAGACATTTTAAGTGTTATTCTTAACACACACACAAACAAACCTACACACACACACAAAACCTCAAAACAGACACACAGTCTCTCTCTCTCTCTCTCATTCAGTTGGTCTCTCAGCGAGAGCTTTACCTTCCCCTCCCTTCTTTCTCACATTGTACTCTCTCTCTCTTTCTCTCTCTCTCCACTTGGAGCTCCTGGATTCACTGGTGAGGTCTTCAGCTTTGGCTCTTCTGTGATATCTGACGGACACATCCAGGACCTCGGCTGTATCAGGATGAACTCCACATTAACAACCACCCAGAGCGTTGAAAAAGAGTTTGAGGAGCAACACAAGACAAACTGACACAGATTCAGAGAGAGAGAGAGAGCGAGGAGAAGGGATTTCTTTCCGAGAGGGATTCCCCCACCCAGGGAAACGAGGTGAGTGCCGACTGCTGTTTTTGATAAAGAAGGAAAGCAACTAGTATTTCCCTCATGTGGGAGACGGGTGGCTCTGTTTAACACTGCTGAGATTGAAGAGAGATTTCATTTGTGTTTGATGTGAGGTGGATCATTTTCATAAAGTTAGAGGAGAGAGCTTGTGTGTTCGGTCTCACCTCTCTGACGGTCTGTCTATCGCTCGCCAGGTGTCTTTCACTTCACTTTTGATTACGACTTTCTGATCTGATGAGAGAACAAACATATAAGTGTGTTTATGCAGAAAACAAGGAGATGTTAGTAAAAAGTATGACAGTATCACCATGGTCTTTTGGATGATAATATGACCTTCTGGACATTTTACTATGGTAATACCATGTTTTTGGATACAATATCATGGAAAAACAACTGTAGCAGTACCATGGTAAAGTGTTGGTATTAAATGTTACAGTACTTTATGTACTCCAGTATTATACGTATATTTAGTATGACTGTGTTACCATTGATTTTTGGATTTTAATATGAGGTTTTGAACATTTTACTATGGTAATACCATGTTTTTGCATATAATACAATGAAAACAGCCCCTTATAAAAGTGCTGGCGTTAGATGTTGTAGTACTTTATGTACTATGGTATTTACATGGTAATTAATAGTACCATGGTACTAAGTATGTGTTTTCAGATATGATACCACAGTAATACCATGGTTTCCAGGACATGTTTTTGGTATATAGAACCATTTATAAAAGTACTATAGTGATACCATGGTACAGTGAGAATGACAAATGGTAATATCATGGTAATTAAACATATTATGGTACAAAAATTCATATACCATGGTATTTGCATGCATACCTTCAAGAATGGTAGTACAGATGGTAATATTGGTACTTTGGACATGGTATTATATTTTAACATTACCATGATCTTTTAAGGAACACTTACAGTAAAATCCATGGTATATGAATATGATCATTATTTAGGATAAACAACAATAATAACAATAACAATAAAATATGCATATGTTGTTATATATTAACAAAAATAAATATATAAATAGTAATACAATGTATAAAATAAAATATATACATATAAAAATATAAATAAAATAGATAAAATATTAATATATATTTTTAAATTATATATATATATATATATATATATATATAGGTTTTTTTCCATCAAATGTACCATGGTAGCACCACAGTAGAGGGTCGTCCTTCCCTCAAATCACTCGATGAATTGTTTTGAAGCTTAAAGGTGTTTCAGAATTACGTTCAACTGGCAGCAGAGTGAAGCTGGTAACTTAGAAACAGGCATGTCTGAGCGCTCACACACACACACACACACGGGGGATGGGGGCGGTGGGTGTCTTCCATGGAAATACAAGAAGAATATCTATGTGTTCCACCACGGCGGTGTGTGAGAAGCGGTAATGATGGTCTTTACTGAGAGTGTGTGTGTGTCTGTGTTTGCTTGCATGTGGAAATGTGCATGAAAAAACAAAAGAACACGGTGTATTTGCAGAATAAATCGTGTTGCTGAGCGGAACGGTGCAATCAGTCCATGAGAGCTTGTGTTCATTACTGCTCAAAGCCGGAGGTTTGCACGTTCCTGGAGAACCTCATTCAGACAGAAACGGTTTGATGAATTATTAATCACATATTAGAGCGTTTACATCAATAAAAGATGAAAACAGGCCGAAAACAAACATCATAGTACTCCGATCACACCGCCCGCCCAATAAATGATCCATAAACCTGCCAAGATTTAATGCACGTCCTCTGTGTGTGTGAGCAAATGCTAATCTGGAATAGAAGTTGTTTTCTCTGACAAATTTTGTGATGTAATTAGTACTGAAGTTTTCATCAACTTCCCAGCATGAGTCTTGTGTGCTGATGGACGCCGATTTATTACCTTTTAATTAAGGACAAAACAACACAGTGGGTGTCCCCAAACACACACACACACACACACACACACACAGGGACACACACTGATAGATTCAGATCACACAAGCCTCATAAATACACAGGTAACAGATGTAATGTCATTCTTATCAGTGTGACAGAGTTCAGATTCTCATCCTGCACAAACACTGGAGTTTTTCATGTTTTAGCATAAATGATTAAGCATAATGTATCACAAAAGAATAACAATATCCTCAAATTGTGCATTCAGAAGTATACTATTCTAATTGAATTTTAAATAGAATAAGCATACTATTACATATATAAACATTTAATAGAAACAAGATATTTTATTTATTTAAATAGGAAACATTGAAATAACAGAAATTAATGGAACAGATTAATTAAAACTTTGAGAATTAAAAAAAATAAAATAAATGAAAATGTATTAGCCCTCATGTCATTCCAAGGCATTATTTTATTCATCAATTAATTTATCAGTTTAAAAAATAAATAAAGCATTTAAAGAGAGATAATGGATAGACAAACTGGACAAAGAAAGATGAAGTGAATATTGTAGGTGCATTAGAGAAACACATTTCTTTCTTCAGCTAAGCTCAGTTGCTGTCCATTTAGCAGATGGTTTTATCATCTGAGGAGACTTACAGGACACTAAGTGCAGGGACGGTCCCTCTGGAGATGTCCCGGGGTTAAGAGCTCAGAGAAGAGAGAAACTGTCGATTAACTCAACTCTACCTGAGGCCAAACAATATTCAAGTTTCTCTAATAGTGCTTTGCAACCACTTTAGGTCCAGCAAAAAAAAAAAAAAAACTCTTCATACCAAGAAGCATTTTTCACTGCAAAGGGCTCTTGAGTCATATATGGTTCAGTAAATAAATAAATGAATAAATTAAATTAAAATTACTATGAAATAAAAAAAAATGTTAAACAGAAATTTGAATATGAAATAAATGTTTATGAATATTTTTATGTATTAAATATTATTGTTATTTTTTGTTTGTAAACAAATGTTATTGTTTTAGTAGTTTACAACTAAAGCATGCTACAAAAAAATATCAGTTTTGTAGCACTTTTCAACAAATCTCTATAAGTAAAACAATATAAAAATATGAAAAATAAAATATTTTGTATATTTGTATTATTTTTGTAATCAAATATTATAACAACAAATTATGACACTTTAAACATGCTACAAAAATATATTTACAAAATTATGTACAATTATTATTATTAGTAGTAGTATTAACAATTAGAAAAAATATTAAACATGCTACAAAAATGTATATATTTTATTTTTGTATTTTATTTGTTTAAAAATGAATATTTTTAATGTTTATAAAAATGTATATAAATGTTTATGAATGTTTATAAAAAAATGAAGGCGAAACAATAAAAAAAATCTGTAAATAAAAACAACATTCTTATTAGCAAAATATAATACAGAAACAGTGAAAAAATGTATGACTCTCAGTCAGATAAACATGTATTGAGCCAAATTCATTAAAGTTCATACTGCCAAACGTATAAATGCAGAACTGAATCGAAGACATCATCAAGGACCAAACAGAATGTTCCGTTCCATTTAGAACCCAAAGCTTTGGCTCTAATAGCCAAAGACAATAAATAACAAACACACACATACAGAAGACCGGCAGTCAATCTCTCATGCTCATTACCATCAATAGACCAAGTCTGGAGGAGGACACCAGTCAATGCTTCAGCCAATCAAAACAGTGAACTACAACATCATTCAAAGCCATTGAACTATCACATTTCCACAGTCTAAACAGACCCTCTGGAGTCAAACGTTTTTCCCAGAGAGAGAAAAAAATCCTTTGCTATAGTTGATTAGTTGAGATGAGAGGATTTTAGTTGGAGTGTCTTCGGCATTTCAGTATGATCTTCCAGACTGACATTTCTCTTGACCTACAGCGCCAGCACCTATTATAATTTATGAATCATTAATGATGCACAAAAAGCCCTGAAGTACTTCAACCTGTATATGCATTAGAAAGCCATTAGAAGCCATTCATATCATCATGATTTCACCTGTCATGTATTTCTTCTCTACAGGCCTCTTAAACTATCAGCATCCATTATGTAGAAGTCCACAGAGATGGTTTTCAGATCAGATATCCTGGCTCCTGCTGTATGTCACATTATCTTGATTACCGGCAACAGAAACATGTTTTCAGCTGCACAATCGAGCCAGGAAATTGATTTGCATCAACATTTCAGTGCTATCATCTCGCAAATACGATTTCCTGTAACTTTTATAAAAGCGAGAAGCTTCGTTTTAATGGTTGTTTGTCTCTGACGGCTTCTAGAAATAAAGGTCTGAATTACTTCCCAGAAGCGCATACACTTGACCACTTATCGGTCGGCTTCCTACTAAAAGCATTGTTGATGCATTATGGGAAATGTTTCACTAATAGTCATCCTTCCATTTGCAAGACCCGTAATTACGACGTTGTGGCTAATTGTTTCCTCTCTGATGGGCGGTGACGGACAACACAAAGACCTCAGAGCAGTTTATCATCAGAACGACGGCCAGAAACATATTATTATCCTCTAGCAGACCTGAGTTCAGCGGGGAGATCACAGATTTAGTGCATACGTGTCAAGACCCATGTCATTACAGGAATATTCTGGGTCTGGAGATTTTTAAAAGGTCTTTAAAAGCAGAAAGCTTGTGTTTTTAAAGCACTTACATGGATTATTTGATTAAAAAAAGCAGGCATTACTGAAGAATAACCCATATACAGCCAAAATATCACAGAGACTGGGAAAGATCTTTTGCCCGCCTAGCAACTACCACCTACCCTAGAAACTAATTAGTAACACCTTGGCAACAACTAAAACACCCAAACACCATACAAACCAATCAGAATATAATGGCCTGACAACCATCAAAACACCCTAGAAACCACTCAGTAATGGGTGACCTACTCGTAACCTACTAGTAACACCTTGATAAACCAGCAGAACCCCCCAAAATGCCATACAAACCACCCAGAATATCCAAGAAACTACTTAGTATAATCTGGCAGCCTTCTAGAACTACCTAGTAACACTGTAGCAGCCACCACAGAAACCACCTAGATACACATTGTCAACCACCACAACACCATAGAAACTACATAGTAACACACTGTAACCACCTAGAAACTCTAGAAACCAAATAGTGACACCTTGGCAACCATCAGAACACCCTAGAAACTAGGGGTGTGCCCAAATAGCGAATCTGTATTCTGAAAGGCACAGAAAATGAATAATGCGTTCTACATGCATTCTACAGAGCCACTAAAGGGACATGAGGACAAAAGGATATAGCGGTTGCCTGTTACATCAAATTTCACTTATCACATAAACAGAGTAAGGAGAGATGACTGATAGGACGATGGCAAATGATTTGCAGATCCTGAGCACCACTGACAAACATCTAATCTTGGGAAATGTGTGGTAAGTACTGCCACTCCATAGTATACACAGAGTCCCTGTGATCACGAATCTCGAAAGTGAAAATAAAAAGCAAACGTGCATTCAAAAGCGATGTCCCGCATATTAATAACGGCCCCCTGATGAAACCAACTAGATACACACTTTCAAACACAAGAACACCGTAGAAACCACATAGTAACACCTTGGCAACGACCAGAACACCTGAAAACATCATACAACCTCAGAATACGCTAAAATGCTAGAAACAGCCCAACAGCCAACCACAGAGTAACTCCAATTGGCAATCACCTAGACAACACCAAAACACCTAAACACCCTATAAACTACCCAAAATAGAAACCACCTAGTAACTCCTTGGCAACCAGAGAGACATTCTAGCAATGACATAGTAACAACTTGGCACTTACCAGAACATCTAAAACACCCATAGAAACCATTCAAAACACCATAAAGACCTATAGTAACGGCCTGACAACCAACTAAAACACTCTAGAAACCTCCTAGTAACACTTACCAATTACACAGACACTCTAGAAATGACAGTAACAGCTTGGCAAACCACCAGAACACCTAAAACACTATATAAGCCTCCCAAAATACCCTTAAAAACCACCTAGTAAAGGCCTGGCGACCAGCAGAACACTCTAGAACCCACCTGGTAACACCTTGACAATCACATAGTCACTGTTGAAACCACCTAGCAACACCTTGGAAAAGATGCAGCTGCAGCACCATACAAAACAGGAAACATAGATCCAGACATTTACTGTACGTGCAAAATACATCTGGACTACTTTTATTTTATTTTATTTTTTAAGGGTCTAAGTAGCCAACGGGTGCCATAGAGTTTTTTGAAAATAGTAATACAAGTTTGGAACAACATGAGGATGAATAAATGATGACAGAATCTTCATTTTTGGAAGGGGGATCCCATATTAAAGTATCCCTTTAATATGATTTAGTATAGATTAAAGTACTCTCAAAACAATTAGAGTGCAACTGTAGCCTTGCTGGAATAATTAAAGCCATATAAAGGGATGAAACAATAGTTTCTATGGAAATAACCAAGACATATCAACAAACACACAACATGTGTGGTGCAGTTGTTCAAAATGCCCTAGACTCGATTAAAGATGCACAAATTCAATTTAAGAGTCACACGCCATCTAATCTGTGTTCATTACACATGCACACTTAATTATTTGACTCCCACATTCGGTTTCTAACCCCTCCATCACAAAGACCTGCTCTCCAGAGCATCTCTGCTCAATGATGGGTTAATATCCCCGAGTCATTACAGAATTAGAGAGGGGAGATGAGGGTTATCCACACTATCACAAGCCTTGTTAACACAGGGTGAATAATCGGTTTTTAATGCATAGCCATTAATAGCTGTGAATCATGTGTACACACATAAACACCGAGGGGGAATGAACTGTGCCCGCAGAATGTGCCATTTATTTGCACAAATTTGGTTGTAGTGCCCAATTCACAACCACAATGGCTGTTTTATTGTACTACAACATTATTTGATCATTCTCTGATGAATTACTGCTGCCATGATCGCTAGAGGAATGTATACAAACATCTCTTTAAAATAAAATTGAGTTTACCTCCTGCTTACTGTGGGCGTTAACAACTGTGCAAGGCAAGTTTAATGAATAAGGGTCAATCTTTAATGAGCCTAATTTACATAAAAAGGGGTGCTTGTGCTAAAAAGAATGATAAGTTATATCATTTACATAAAGAGCAGTGCTGTTGCAGTTGATTTTGCACCATTAAACTGGACTATGGGAGATTAGTAACTAAAATAAATAAATAAGCAAACAAACAAATAAATAAGCCAAATAAAAGCAAAAAATAAGCAAACAAATAAGCAAACAAAACTATGCAAATAAATAAATAAAAAGAAAAATAAATGAATAAATTGCAAAAAAGTAAATGGAGCAAATACATTAGGACACAAACAATCAATTAAACAAACAAACAAAAATATTACATAGCAAAAAGCAAATAAGCAAACATAAATAATTCAATAAATAGCAAAAAGTAAAGAAATAAAGAAATAAACTAGGAAATTAATAAACAATTGAATAAATAAATATCAAAACACAAATAAAGCAAAACAAAAAAGAAAAGTAAAGCAAATAAATAAGCAAACAAATAACTATGCAAAAATATCTGCAAAATAAATGAATAAATTAAAAAGTAAATAAGCAAATAAATTAGGAAACAAAAATAAACAAAAATAAGAAATACATAGAAAAAAGAAAATAAGCAAACAAATAAATGAATAAATAGCAAAAAGCAAATAGATAAGCACAAAAGAGGATATGAATAAACAAGCAAACAAACAAAAATATATAGCAAAAAGCAAACAAATAAGCAAAATAAATAAATAGCTAAAAGAAAATAAGCAAACAAGAAAATAAATATGCAAACAAATAAATCAAATAACTAAAAACTATGGTGAATTTGACCCAAAATTATTTTCTAATCACACATGAAATTTTAGATTTAATACATGCAGATTTTAACAGATTTCAAAATGTACTAAATGACAAATAAAGTACACATTTGTTTTCGATTTATTCAATACAGTTCTTTATAGAAGTTTATTTTTTCCCCTGAAAAAGTTCACTGCACACTACAGTTTTCTTTTTATAACAATAAAGTGAAACTGTCAAGTCAAATATCAATCCAGCAGTGCATGTCCAGCTGTGTGTCACTAGATCACAGCTATTTAGAGCCACAGTCAGGAAATACAGCATCTAAACAAACCAAACAAACAGAAGCGGACAAAACCGCAGCCGGGGGCAAAGCTACACACGCAGTTTGATATAAGCAGAGTGGGTCCATCATATCTGTGATCCCTTGAGCCTCGCTGTCTCGTTCTGTTTTTGTGTGTGATGACTGTTAGATAGACTCTGAGCTCGTCCGAATCCTCCGTTGAGACCACAGCAGAAGCACTGTCACGGGCGCTGTTAAACTTAAACTGCTTTTAGTTTTAGAATGAAAACAGACGAGTGTTTCTTTTGAAAGAGGTTTACCAGTTCTGGAAAAGCATCTAGTTTCTAAAACATTCCTTACAATTGTAGCCTTGAAGGCAAGAACACAGCACTGTGAATAAATGGTTAAAATATGCACCATGTTTGGCAAGTATATCCATAATTCTGAAACATTTTACATTGTATAAGCCGTGTCTGTGTGTGTGTTTTTTTGTTTGTTTGTTTTTTTTTTGGGGGGGGGGGGGGTTAATTATTTTATTTAGTATGGACACATTAAATTGATCAAAAAGTGACAGTATTATTTATACTGTTACTAAACATTTCTATTTTAATAAATGGTGTTCTTTTGAACTTTATATTCGTCACAGGAGCCAGAAAAATATATATGCATCCCAGTTTCCACAAAATAATGAGGAGCAAAACTGTTTTCAACATTAACAATAACAAGAAATGTTTCTTGAGCATCAACTTATAATATTAGAATGACCTCTGAAAGATCATGTGACACTGAAGACTGGAGTAACAATGTTGAAAATTCAGCTTTAAACACAGGAATACATGCATACATACACATATATACATATATATATACAGTGTCCTCCACTAATATTGGCACCCTTGGTAAATATGAGCAAAGGCAGCTGTGAAAATAAATCTGCATTGTTTATCCTTTTTATCTTTCATTCAAAAAATTCACAAATTTCCAACCTATCATTGAAGTAAAACAATTGAAAGTGGGGCGGGGGATCTCATTGTGAAATAAATGCTTTCACTATTTCATGTTGGCCACATTTATTGGCACCCAATTATTGCAACGTCCTTTTCCCAGGGTAACAGCTCTGAGTTTTCTCCTATAATGCCTGAAGAGTTTGGAGAACACCTGATAAGAGATCAGAGACCATTTCTTCATACAGAATCTCTCCAGATCCTTCAGATTCACAGCTTCTTCTCTTCAGTTCACCTCACTCATTTTCTGTAGGGTTCAGGTCAGAGGACAGAGACAGCAATGGTAAAATATTCATTTTGTGCTCAGTGACCCATTTTTGTGTTTATTTTGATGTTTGTTTTGGATTGTTGTCCTGGTGGAAGATCAAAACATGGCCCATTATAAGATTTCTAACAGAGGCAGTCAGATTTAGATTTTTTATCTGTTGGTATTTGATAGAATCCATGATGCCATGCATCTAAACAAGAAGTTCAGGACCTCTGGCAGAAAAACAGGCCCACAACATTAAAGATCCAGCAGTATATTTAACCGTGGACATGGGGTACTTTTTTATCCCTGTTTGTACTAAACTCATCTGGTGGGTTTGCTGCCAAAAAGCTTTTTTTTCAGTTTCATCTGACCATAGAAGCCAGTGCCATTTGAAGTTCCAGTCGTGTCTGATAACTGAATTTGCTGGAGTTTGTTTTTGGATGAGTGAGGACAATTTTTCTTGAAACCCTCCCGAACAACATGTGGTGATTTAGGGAATGTTTGATTTTTTTTTTTAGGTTTCTGACCCCAAGACTCAACTAATCTCTACAATTCTCCAGCTGTGATCCTTGGAGAGTCTTTGGATTCTCAAACTCTCCTCCTCACCGTGCATTAGGACGATATAGACACACGTCCTCTTTCAGGCAGATTTTTAACATCTTTAGTTGATTGGAACCTCTTAATTATTACCCTGATGGTGGAAATGGGGATTTTCAATGTTTTAACTCTTTTCTTACAGCCACTTTCTATTTTGTGATGCTCAACAATCTTGTTCTTCACATCAGAAATATATTTTTTTGGTTTTTCTCATTGTGATGGATGATTAAGGGAATTTGACCTTTGTGTTCCTCATATTTATAATCCTGTGGAACAGAAAGCCATGGCTGGAAAATTTCATGGTCCTAGTCACCCTGGTGTGCTAAAAACTGTAAATATGAATGGGAATATACTATATTTCTTATGAGATATTTTACTCATAAGAATTTCTAAGGGTGCCAATAATTGTGGCCAACATTCATTGGAGAAAAACATTTATTTCATCATGAGATTTTCTCCCCACTCTCAATTGTTTTACTTCAATGATAGGTTAGAATTTTGTGAATTTTTTGAGTGAAAGATCAAAAGGATAAACAATGCAGATTTATTTTCACAGCCGCCTTTGCTCATATTTATCAAGGGTGCCAATATTAGTGGAGGGCACTGTATATATATATAAAGAAAACTATGAAAGCCCTTATCCTCAACTGAATAAAAAAGGTAATTGCAATGTCTTTATCTCACATTTTACCTCTAAGTTTATACTTTACAATTCAGACTTTTCTCCCTCTGATAAAAATGTAATTGCGACCGTTTATCTAACAATTCGGACTTTTTTTCCTCATAATTACTCAAAATGAGTTCATATCCGACAATTCAGACTTATTTCTCAGAGTTATGAGTTAGAATCTTGCAATTCGGACATTGTTTTCTCAATTCCGAATTGAGAGATAAAAAGTCTCAATTACCCTTTTTATTTATTTATTAACTTTTTTCCCCCTGTGGCGGAAACAAGCTTCCATAGAAAATAGTTATTTTTAATATCACAATATTACTTTTTACTGCATTTTTTATCAAATAAATTCAGCCTTGGTAAGTAGAAGAGATTTATTTCATTACAAAAATATTATCCACCCAAACTTTTTGTACAATTAAACATTCTATTAACTCGTTTTTCTGTAAAGTCCCTTTAGCATCCGCTAAATGAATAAGCATAAAATACATAAGCATAACAAGTTAGTGGACACGTTTTCCTACTGCAATTAACCCCAGAATATACCTTTTAACAGCTTTGTTTTTAAGGCTAAGATACATTTTCACTGGCCAAAAGAGAATTTCACCATTTTACAGTGACAATAGCACTACAAGAAAGGTTCCGCATTCCAGATTGGCATTTTCTTTCTAAAATACTCAGAAGATCTCAGGGTCTGGGTAGGGAACACAGAATCCTCTTACAGGAGCAGATAATAGCTTGTGTTTTCTCTCACAGCGAGCTCTGTCTGACTGGCTCTGGAGGAAGTGCTATATGATGCCGCTCCTGTATTATCGTGGGGAATAATTCTCTCTCTTGGATCCCCATCATGTAATAAATTCCACCTATTAAAATGCAGCTGGCTCTCGTTAGAAATCTCCCCACTGTACGACTGCTTCTGTCACCGTTGCAAGAATGATGCAGAAGATATTCTGGGTTTAATTCTAGAGCGTGGATGGGGAGGTGTTCGAAATACAGAGAGTGACGAGAAGAATAGGAAGCTCAAAAAATAATAAAAAGTAGAGCACGCCGGCAAGGTTTTATTAATGTTGAATACCAAACTTTGAGATCAACCTGTGGATGTTATTGGCTGCTATTGGACACCTCTCACTCACTCATATGAGGAATAAATGTTGCAAAACAAGTCTTTCACATCAAGTCACATCAATGCGTGCCATTGCCAGAAGGTTTTCTGCTCTTGTGACTCCCAGCACAGTCACAAGAGCATAGAGGAGATTCCAGGAGACAGGCAGTTACTCTAGGAGAGCTGGACAGGACCGTAGAATGTCCTTAACCCATCAGCAGGACCGGTATCTGCTCCTTTGTGTAAGGAGGAACAGGGTGAGCACTGCCAGAACCCTACAAAATGACCTCCAGCGGGCCACTGGTGTGAATGTCTCTGACCAAACAATCAGAAACAGACTTCATGAGGGTGGCCTGAGGGCCCGACGTCCTCTAGTGGGCCCTGTGCTCACTGCCTGGCACCATGGAGCTCGATTGGCATTTGCCATTGAACACCAGAATTGGCAGGTCCGCCACTGGCGCCCTGTGTTTTTCACAGATGAGAGCAGGTTCACCCTAAAACAAGTGACAGATGTGAAAGGGTCTGGAGAAGCCGTGGAGAATGCTATGATGCCTGTAACATCGTTCAGCATGACCGGTTTGATGGTGGGTCAGTGATGGTCTGGGGAGGCATATCCATGCAGGGAGGCATAGACCTCTACAGGCTAGGCAATGGCTGCCATTGGGTATCGGGATGAAATCCTTGGACCCATTGTCAGACCCTACGCTGGTGCAGTGGGGGTCTCTCTCTCTCTCTCTATGTATATATATACACACACACACACACATACATATATATATATATATATATATATATATATATATATGTATATGTGTGTGATACAGATAGAAACACAATTCTCCAAGTTGTCCAAACTTTAGGTTTGTTCTGAAAACATCCACTGAGGGTTAAAAACCTGACCAGAAACTCAGATGCTAATGCTTGCAAAGAAGGCATTTATCATGCATTTATTTGACTGCGGCAGAAACAAACTTCAGTTCTCAGGGGGTGACAGTCAGATATCTGTGACATTAAACTGAATGTGTTGTTATTCAGGATACGAAGGCTCTGACTAAAAACCTAATGAGCTACTTTGCTATCTATTACATAGGCCGCTTTGTATACACCTTCCTAAACTAAACCTCCTAGGTGACCAATTTGGAACACTACATAGGCAGCAACTGCAGGAAAAGCTGCCTCATACAAGCGATCACAACTGACAAATCATGCTGAGTTTGCTATTTGCATGTTGCTACGCTATGACAATACTCAAATAAGCATAAAAATACACATTAAACGCAATTATTTTGCAAAATAGTGGGTAATTTTGGTACCTATTTATAGTTAATATTTCTTTCAATTTGCAGTGCATTATGGAATGACCTTCTCTTCAAGACTATAACTGAGTGCTGCAAGTTTCTTTTAGATAAACCATCATTAGTTTACTAAGCTAGGATGTTGTGTGTTGAATGCAAACAGTAGTTGTTTACTCTAAGACGGTAAACACGACTAACAAGACACGACTCCATCGCCCTCACTGGTAGATGAATTCTCACCACAGACAGTTTCTGTATGGTCTTAAAGAAAATAAACAAAAAATAAACATCCAGTCATCATTTACTCATTCACATGTCGTTCAAAACTGTCTTTTTTTTCTGTGGAACACAAAAGATGATATTTTGATGAACACTGACTTTCATTGTATAGACCAAAAATATATATATAAAAAAAAAACACTAAAGAGACATCATCTTTTATCTTCTTTTATGATCCACAAAAGATAGAAAGTTTATTTTAAAAAGAAAAGTTCACCCAAAAATGAAAACTTGCTTAAAATGTACTCACCCTCGGGCAATCTAAGATGTAGATTCGTTTTTTCTTCATCAGAACAGATTTGGAAAAATGTAGCATGACATCACTTGCTGACCAATGGATCCTCTGCAGTGAATGGGTGCCGTCAGAATGAGAGTCCAAACAGCTGATAAAAACATCACAATAATCCACAAGTAATCCACACAACTCCAGTCCATCAGTTAATGTCTTGTGAAGTGAAAAGCTGCATGTTTGTAAGAAACAAATCCACCATTAAGACTTTTTAACTTCAAACTGTTGTTTCCTCCATAATATTAGTTATCCAGTGAAAAAAGTCATCTCGGCTGAATCAGGAGAGAAATATGCATAGGTCAAGCACTGTTTACAAGTGATAAAACAGTTCAAAACAGTTCTTAACAAATGTGTTGGTGGATTTTGACGTTAGAGAACAACATGGGATGGACATTTTCACCGGAGGAAGCTATATTATGGATATTTTGGCCTGAAGTGACGGTTTAAAGTTAAAACACAGTTTTTTGCTTAAGATGTTAACTGATGGACTGGAGTGGTGTGGATTACTTGTAGATTATTGTGATGTTTTTATCAGCTGTTTGGACTCTCATTCTGACGGCACCCATTTACTGCAGAGGATCCATTGGTGAGCAAGTGATGTAATGCTACATTTCTCCAAATCTGTTCTGATGAAGAAACAAACTCATCTACATCGTGGATGACCTGAGAGAGAGTAAGTTTTCAGCTAGTTTTCGTTTTTGGGTGAACTATTCCTTTAAGGGTTTTTCCTGACACAGGGTGCCAACACACCATTTAATGCTGTCACTCAGTCCTCCTAAAAAAAAAAAAAAAAAAAACTGCTTTTAACTCATTAAAGTCATTAAAATTTTCATTAGGTTCATTATAATGAAACATTTTCAAGGTAGACCTGAACATAGGCAACATACGGTAACAGGATCTCTCGATTTCAGTGCAATCAAATACACCACTGACATACATCTACTGACAAACAGATGGAATTTTAAGCCACATCGACTCAGGAGACTGAAATCGGCCCTGGCTGGCAGGGATTCAAACCTGCAACTGCATGCTAAAATGAGATCCGATCCGCAGCCTGAAATAATCAGAGGCACTGCTGTGCCATTGCTTTGATGAGACCTGTAATGATGAGGTGCGTCTGTCTGCCTGACATCCCTGATAAAGACACTGAACAAGTGAGTATCACTAAATTACGCTCTTTTTAATCAAATATAGACACAGGATTTCACGCAGATAGACTAAATTAAAGACGGGAAAATAAATCACGGGATGTGCGTGACCAAAAGTCAATATTTAGAAAAATGTGTGAAAAAAAGGAAATAAAAAGCATATAAAAGTAAGCAAATAGTAAATGAGCAAATATATAAGCAAATGAATAAAAAAACATACCAAATATGAACATAAAATATAAATACTCTAAGTATAAATATAAAAAATAAAACAAATGAAGAAAATAGCAAAGCAAATAAATAAACAAATATATATTCAAATAAATAAAAGAAAATGAAGTAAATAAATGTAAATATGCAAATAAGAAAATCTGTAAATAAGCAAATCAATAAAAAGCAAATATGCAAATAAACAAACAAAAAAGAAAGAAAGAAATATGTAAATAAGCAAATACTAAGCAAATAAACAAAAGAAAATAAAGCAAATAAATAAATAAATATTTGACATGCAGAACCAGATTTTAACAGATTTCAAAATTTGAACCATATATAACTTCTATACTACTGTACAAAACTTGTGCCACTGAATTAGACCATCCCCTTTCTCCTAACTCCGCCTTCCACAGACACTCCAGTGTTACCAAACCCTGTCACTCACAATGATTGACAGGCAAAGAGAGCAACAGTCTAAACAGCATCCCACAGTCAGATGTCCAGCGTACAGAGCCTCAGGCAGTGACAGAGACAGCAGGGACATCTCAGGACGCCTATTTCAGTCATTTTATCAACGTTATTCCTTTTTAAAAACTTGACATGCCAAGCACCAACTGCGAGTGAAAAATAGCTCTGGTGAGTAAATAAAACTTGCTGACCAGCTGGCTAGTCATGCACAGCCAGACTTTTGACTAAAGGCAAGACTTAATCTTGCCAGAAACCACCCACCTGGACAGGAACTGATCACCTGATTTATTACAATTTAAAATAACTCTTTTCTTTTTTAATATATTCTAAAATGCAACTTATTTCTGTAATGCAAAGCTGAATTTTCAGCATTATTACTCCAGTCTTCAGTGTCACATGATCCTTCAGAAATCACTCTATTATGCTGACCACAATGTTCACAAATGGTCACAGAATACATTAAAGAAATCTGTCCATAAATACTGACTATTTCAGTCACAAAAAGCATACAGTTCTGTTCATGAAATCATCTCAAAACTGTCTTTGAAAGGCAAAACCCCACCGTGCACCTGTTGAAGATTGTCATCCGGGGATCTGATTGGGGCTTTTCACAAGCGCTTTCTAGTTTTCTGTGCAATATAGATCAGACGAGACTGTGGGCGGTTCGTGGGCATGCGATCCGAGGCTGAGAGTAGCTGACTGCTAACGTTTTTAGGAATTGCAACATAATACACGGTTCAAATTGCAACAGAAGAACAATAGTCTAAGCCTTGCTGTTTTTTATCCGACGAGAGTGAGTCAAATCAAAGCGATGCACGAGGTCTACTAAAGCTTAGTGCCTGTCAGCTGCGTCTAATGCATCTTTATGAGACAGAATAGTAGGGATAGAACAGGAAAATATATAGAGAAGAAAATTAAATTGTAGCAAATTGGCATTTCAGCGAGGCACTGGTTAGTATGTGATGCAATAACCTGCATTATTTGCCAGAAGTATGCAAGAACAGAACACACAAATTAAAGATGTGTACAACTGCATATTGTCATAATTGTCTATTTATGGAAATCTTGTATAATTCAGCTGGTTTCGGGTTCACCTGACCCTGATCACACAGATTTACACACACACACACACACAAAATATGTATCACAACAGTCAAATACATTTATCCAGCTCATGTTTGCATAGAAAATCAATTGGAAAACAATGCAAAAAGGAAGTTTTGCGGCATTCGAATGTTACATGAATCACACGTGAACTCTGTCGTAAGTTGATTTGTGCACACGGATCTCCAAACTTTTCTATGAGGTTTTCACTGTAATTACTTGAAGTAAATACAGTTTCAAGGATTATTAGAAATATGTTTAATAGTAAATTAATCTGTTAATTTTGGAAGTTAGTTTCTGTTTTGAAAAATACTAAAATCTGTTTGGTTTGGTCACATGCATGATGTTTTGTTTGTGTTGTTGTTTTTTTTAAAAAAAAGACATTTCTAGTTTTTGTTCAAGTAGTACAAAAATAACTAAAACTGAAATGAAAACAAATTAAAGCATAAAATGAAAACTGAAAAGGAAACATTTCTAATTTTCATTTAACTTGAAGTACTAAAATGACAAACTAAAACTGAGATAAAAATAAAGCTATATAGAAATCAAAAAAAGCTATTAAAAATGACTCAAATTAATTCACAACATTTAAATAAAAATGAAACCTGAAAATTAACAAACCAATTAAAAATCTGAAATATTATTATAAAATATAAATTTAATATTGTATTTTTTTTTTGCATCCACACAACTGCCACTTTCAGTAACTCGGTTAACTTTCAGATAACTAAAACTATTAAAATTGTTGTTGTTGTTGGTTTTTGGTAATTAAAAAATCTAAAATAAAATAAAATCTAAATCTTAGAGATGATACTATATACTATTAACTATTATATGACAATGACAAAAGCACAAATTACTAAAACTTCAATTAAAAAGAAAACTGAAAATATAAAAAAGCCATTTCAAAATATTATTATTAGTAATAATAAAGACAATTTATAAAATAATTTTATCTACATATTACTAAAATAACACTGACACAACCTACTTCAATTAGCTCTTTTAGGGGAAAAAATATAAAAATCCATTTTAGGTCTTTTGATCTGGTCACACAGTTTATGCTTATTCCTGAGTTTCTCCATCACTTGGAAAGGCTATTTGAACTAGAGTGAGATAAAGAGATACAAAGAGAAATATCATATCTCAGCCTCCAGTTAAAGGGAACGATTGCTCTAATTGACACTCGCCCATGACAGGCTGTGATTTGCTTCTAGGCGGTGCTGGAAATTGAGAAAGCCAGCAAGTCTGAAGACAGTATGCTAATAGAGACACTTTATGATAATTCAGGCCCTGGATGCTAATCATGAAGCTCCGCGCAGACGTGACATTTGGTCCCGCTCACAAATAGAGGGCAAATATACAAACCAGGACAGTGACACGAATGTCAGCGACTCTGAGTCCCACCACATCAGCCAATATCAGCGGTGCATCATTCAGGTTTATTTACTGCCAGATCAGAACAAAACATGTTGTTCCTGCAGAGAAGACCAGAACCGCTGGTATACAGCACATGTTGAGCAAGAAAGACAGTTAGGTGGTTCAAACTGGTTTGAATTGTTTTTTTAGGCAAGTTTTAGTTATTCTGGTGTTTTTGCCTGAAAAAAAATGCCTCAAAATCACCAAAGGGAAACCAGCTAAGAGCAGCTCAGAGATTTCTCTTGGTCAAATGTGATGGTTTTAGACTGATTTTGGGGACCTGACCAGGCTATGTTGGGCAAACCAGCCTAAGCTAGCTGGAAATCCATGCTGGTCTTTTTAACAAGATGCCTGCATGGAGTGGGTGGGTGTTTCACTTACTTCTGCAGGTTTATTTTGGTGTTTCGTACAGCGTGATGTTGTGGTTAGTCAACAGCTTATGATAGCATGAGCCGAAAATGACTTTTTGTGACGAGCATTGGTTGGTCATTAGGCTAAAGTCAATCAAGAAATGCTTTAATGCTAAGAAAGTTAAGAAAGCAAAATGTCACAGCACAGTAATTATTATATATTTAGAAGCTGTTCTGAATCACATGAAATTATCTTCAGAGAACACAAAGATGATGAATTACTGGAGGAAGGGGAGGAACTGACCGGTTTTAGAAACGGAAAACAGGAAAAATGGAAATCAGAGGGAATACATAATTTGTTCACAGGAAAAACATACACACATACACACACACACACACACACATTCAAGACCAACAAGATGGAATACAAACCTTACAATTCACCATGCTAATCAGTGTTTCTATTAAAAAAAAGAATAAACAAACAAACAAATAAATAAATACATAAATAAATAAAATATTCAGCTAGGTAGTTGCCAAAAATGGATTACATAAAGAATACAATTATTTTTAATTAAAAATATTATTAATATTAATATTATTAATAATAATAATAATAATATACATTCTAAATTTGACAGTTTCTCTGTCTGTGTGTGTACAAAAATATATAAATATACAAAAATACATTAAACAATTATTAAAGAATAAAATACATTTTTGAATTTAAAACATATTATAGTATAATATATATATATATATATATATATATATATATATAATTGAATACATATTAATATATTAGATAGATAGCTCCATCCACAACACCCTATAGGGAAAAATCTTGCATTATGTATGGAAAATATGACCTTCTGCACACTGGATTTTAATATCTGGACTTTAGCAGTAAAGGAGAAAAGAAAAACACTGATTTTTGAGACACAATCACTATCAGAGGAATAAGAACAATAGTTAGTTATGATGAATTCTGTAGAAAAGGAGAAATGTCACATTCTGACACTCAACACCAAATTAAAATGCTAAAAATATTACATGACGTTCTTGCCTTGTTCTCGCTCGCTTCGTAATCAACAGAAAGCCGCAGTGAGCCTCTCGGCACAAATGCTCTCATAAAGACAGCTGACATATTCAGAAGCGCAGTCTAATATTTCATGTTAACATTTCAACTCTGTCGCTGAGATAAAGGCTGCTAAATCAAGCATATTATTAGCTGCTGTACTTTATTACTTCCTTTATTAATGATTTAAGAGCTGATTAGCATGTTCCTTTTAAATGCTATAATTATTTCTGGAGCTTAGGCAAATATCCATTCTGTTGACTAAGATTAAAGTTAAAGATGTGAAAGTTTCTCAATTTCCTGACATTTAAAAAGTTCAAGTTAAATTAATTTTTTTCTCAAATCTTAGCTTTGTGCTTCACAACTTTTATGGGTTTTTTTGCAGCACGTGCAACCTTAGAACCAAGACAGCGTGAAAAGGCAACACTTTATGTTATTATTGATTACATTTCTCTCTTTTTCCCCTTGCTTCCACGCTAATGTCAAAAGTTTTCATTTTGATGAAAGATGATGAATTGTGCTCAATAAATCCACACACATTTATTAAGAAAGTACATTACATGTGGTTGATAAATAAATAAATAGAATTACAAAAATAAAAATAAAAGAGACTACTACTTTTAATACTATTTATGAATAATTTAAATATTATTGTCTGTTATTTGATAAAAGATTGGGTTTTTAAAAAAAAGTGTGATTGTGCACAACAATAAAAAAGCACATCAGATGTGGTTAAAAATAAAAATACAATAAAAATACTGAATTATAAAAATAATAAGGCTACTACTTTTACTACTATTTATCTGCTAAATGAATAACTGTACATTTTACTGCACACATTATTTGAGGAAAGATTATGATTTTTTTTTTAAATATGTTATATGTGAATTTCTTTAAATGTTATTTGAGGAATGATTAGATTTGTATTAAATGTGCCGAGATGTGCATGATAAAGCCTTGGACGTTCATTTAAAAAGTAGAGTGGTTCAATGCGGAAAAAAATATTTAATTAATTTTATTATAAAATACATTTTACAAATTATTATTTAAAAAAATAGTACATTTACTAATATTTATATGTTAATTATTGAATTAATGAATGTTATTGTGCACATTATTAAAAAAGGCTTTATAATCTTTCATCAAAATGTATAGCTTACAATTGCTTTTCTTTTTAGCTGACATCATGATCCCCTCTTCCTTTTCAACTCCTCGAATCCAATCACCGACCACTGTTAAATCCCACGAAAGAACACTGGTTTACAAACTAAATGACATATTGAGTCTACATTAAATACAGCCACTTAAATTTCATCCAGCGCATTAGTCTTATGAAACACACCAAAGCTCTGCATGTAGAACATGAACTGGTATTGTCAGACTGCTGGGGAATCCCACTCCACTTCAACTGACTGATTCACCATTCATCTTCCCAACAACTCAACTATCAGATGTATAGTGTTCTCAGATCTAAACCCAACACCTCGTCTTCCACACGCATCTTTCTCAGATCTGCCCTCGTCCACAAAACAACGCGATGCGCAGAGAACAAGAAGAGCATGAATCTGGGAAAGAAAAAACACAGACGGAAAGAACAAATGTGTCTGAATTCATCTCCTACAGAGCAGCACAATCATCCCAAATGAGATGAAATTACCAAACAGTTGCAAAAATAAATGTTATATCCATCACCAGCCTGAAATAAACAATCACAGCATGCAGATTAACAGCAGTGATTCTGCTTAAAACGCTTTCAAAATCAGCCACAAAAGAACTAGGAGTAATTTAGCCTAAATCCCGTCGCATGCTGTGCGACTTTTATTATTTACAATGAAACCCTTGATGCATTACAGCAGTTATTAACATGGTAAAGTTTTGTTGTTGTTATTGTTTAAAAAATGTAATGTACATTTATAAAACTATTTTTTGGTTTTATTACCTTGGCATTAAAACTAGTGAATGAATGTTTCTAATAAACAGTTGAGTGACAGCAAATTTGACATCTTTCTCTCTTCTGATCAGTCTTTCAGTATTTTTTCCTCTTTTGGAAAGCCATAGGAATGCTATTGTGGATTTTTCTTCTGCTAAGAGGCTAAAGGAACACAAATATTAGATTTGATGTAGTTTCTGTTCACCACTATCCAAATGTACCCAACTATAACAACTTTTACTCGTGAGAACCTCAAAAATGTGAAAAAAGGATCCATTGTTGTTTGTAAAACTCAAGGTCAGTTTGATTATATGACCATAATGTGAAGGTAATGGCAATGAGATGTTGCTAGGATACATATGACAACATATAGACACTAATAATCAACATATTCACTGATTATCACATTGAAGGCACTTTCAGTGGAGTACGACAACTTAAAATCTCTGACACTGTCAGAACATCAGCTGCTTAGATTCATTGCAATCACAAACAATTAGCCAACATTAGCAATCAAAAGCTGATGATTTTGCCCTAAAACATAAGAAATCACATGATTCTTGAATTCATCACAAATGAAACAACTGTAAACACTAAAGCCGTGACAGAGTTTTACAGCTAATGATGTGTAGTTCTGAAACCTTTACAAATCATTTGTTTTGAACCAGTGATTCACAGCACGTCACACGATTTCAATAAATGATCCTTTGTTACATCATACGTTTAAAAACATTTCCAAATTTCAATTGCTTTCTCTATAAATCTGTATTTGTGGACATTATTAATGACACATTAGTATAATAAAAAGGAAGAGTTGCAGTTAAAAATCTCTTACTGACCTGATGAACCAAACTCTCCATAAAACAAAAACAAAAAAAACAATCCCTACATATTAATAAAATGACATGCATTATATAGATACGTCATATTGATTGGTATTAGATATGGTGTTTAATAGACAATGCTTTCAATAAAACATTTGCAGTTGGTTCAAAAGCAATTGGTTTGGTTGGTTTAAAGTTCCTCCCATCACTATCAACACCAGAGTTCATTCAAATTTGAGGTGTAATCTTTTAGATAAACAAACAATGTTCATAGTGTCATGTCATGCTGCTATGGATATGAAAATAATAACACATGTGATTCAATAAAAACAGGATATTATCCTACCAGAGTAACATGCCACTTGTTAAATAATGAATGAGGTAAATCACATCACTCAACATGGCTGCTGAAGAACAGGAAGTCACTTTTTTTATTACACCTGCATGAGTTTTCAAAATGGCCACTGTGAATGGACTTCCTGTGCTCACTAATTACAAACAACACTACATTACCCATAATGCAGCACAGCAGGATCAAGTCTGGCTGCCCTCAAGTTCACTTGGGTATTTACACATTTTTTCCTCTCTCTTTTTGTTTCTCAAGAAATACAGGAAGCTTTTGCTGAAAATGAAAGGTAAATGTTGTGTAGTTCATGCTTTATGTATAATTGAACATGCTTCACTGCAAAAGGTTTCTGCCACACAAGCCTATGAATCCAAATGAAAACTGCATTTTCTGGCTTCATTGCTATCTTTCAAAAACAATGTACAACATGCATTGAAAATAATTAATTCTGGTGGCATTTGTGCTCATTTTTGTATTAAATACACTGTAAAGAAATTTGAACTTTTAATGCATTACTGCAGTTATTAACACGGTAAAGTTTTTTGTTGCCGTTTAAGAAATTATTTGTTGTTGTTAAGAAATTGAAAGAAATTGTTGGTTGAATCTTTCCTGCCTTATATTTCATTGCTATTTTACTGTCTTTTATTTTATTTATTTATTTTCAGTAAATATATTTTGTGTTTTTATTTCTTTTTTGTTGTTGTTTCAATCTTCTTTCCTTCGATCTTTTAATATTCTTTCCTCTTTTGGACAGCCATAGGAATGCTATTGTGGATTTTTCTTCTGCTAAGAGGCTAATGGGAACACAAAAAATAGATTTGTTGTAGTTTCTGTTCACCACTATCCAAATTTACCCAACTATGACAACTTTTACTCGTGAGAACCTCAAAAATGTGAAAAAAGGATCCATTGTTGTTTGGAAAAATGACTTTTTCCAAGTTTTTTTTTTTTTCATTTTCCAAGAAAACATGATTTCAGTCTTTCTACTTCATGTTGTTCATGTTTAATTCAACATGTTACCTATTGGTGAAATTTACTAACAATTTCTGTTTTTACACCAGATTTTTAAGGCATTCTGGCTTTGAATTCTGGCAGTTTTTTGGTTTGGCTTGACAAAGCAGGTTGTAAATAAACTGTAAGAAGGTGAACCTCCAACAGTAGATTTGGACTGAAGAAAGACACGAGCAGTGACAGATCTTACCGTACAGATGTCTTGGCGTGATCATAACACCTGCCCTCTTCTGCTACAGGTGTGCTGGCAAACTGTCGCAGTCATGAACAGAAGCTGGAGATAAAGATGACATCTGGAAGCAGCTGAAGCTGTCAGGCTTCATGTCTCCATCCTCCCCTGAGGGAGGACAAGAAGATGAGTGTCACCAATCATCACTCCTTCAACATCCTGACCATCATCTTCCTCGTTCTGTCTACTACAGGTAAGACGACGTGGGCAGATGGTTTGGTTGGACTTACATACGCAACAGTGGTTCATTATATACCTGCTGTCTGGATTCTGCTGATAGAAGCAAACAGAGGCATCACAAACCCTGAGAAATATCTCAAACTGACCGTTCAAAAGCATGTGGATATTTCTTCAACTATAGGTATTTTTGGGCCTGTGAAGAATTAGAAATTAAGCAATTTATTGATCATACTGTGTAAATATGCACAAATATAATATCCACATTTTTGGATTATTTTAAATTATTTGATAATATATACACATTTATTCACTTAATTGTATTAAAAACTGTTCAAATGTATTTAATATGATTTTTACTAGGTGCAAATTGACAGATTTTGCAAATAAAAAAATAATAATATTGAATCACAGTAAATATTCAAATTTTCATTTTCATTTGTGTTGATTTTAATTAAAAATGTAATAATTAACATTTTTATATGGGAAAAGGCATGATTAAAGGCATGGTTCAAGACTGATATTAAGAGATTTTTTCATTTTTCACTTTTGGATAGCTTCCTTTAATAATATATGAATTTATTAAATTTAAAATGTAATAAGAGCATTTAACTTTATTAGGTGCAAACTGGCAGATGATTTTAGAATTAAAATTGCACAGTAAATATTAACATTTTATTATATATTAGGTTTGAGTTGGTTTAAATGTTTATGTACTGTACTGTAAATAGTACATATATCACTTTTACAGTTCTGGATCATTTTAAATTATTGGATAATATTTTCATTTATTTAATTTTAAATTAATTTTAAATTGAATTTATTAGGAGAAAATTGGCAGTCATAATTTGTGCGAACAAAATGATTTAAAATGAACAGAAATCAAAATAAAATTAGAATATTTACTTTATATTTATATATAATTATATTTATATTATATATTTTTTTCTCATATTTAATTCTTAATATAGTTTTTAAAATGTAGTAATTCATATTTTTATTATGGAAAAAAGGGGTCAAACATTAAACAGGAAAACTAAATGATAAAGACATATTTCAAGACAGATTTAAAGTGAACACAACAGAGTTGAAACCCATTTGTTTCAATAAAAATCAACCCGTGGGACATAAAGCTGCCTGTAGATGAAGAAACATCCTCTTATCAGATTTACCGCTCTCATACGGCCTTTCTTTCCCAGAATCTCTGAGCTGTCCAATTTGTGTTGTCCATTGTCCATCTGTGTCTCCCTGAGCTTGAGATGGTGTCTCACTGTGAGTTCTGCCTCCGCTGGGAGACTGAAGCTTCTATAACATTGATCGGGTGTGAGATTTATGAGATTACAGGTCATAAAGCTGGATCAAATCGAAAAACCTCTTTAATTATTAAAGACAAGCGTGAGTCATTCACTCTGCAGCAGAGTTTAAAGCCTTGGACAGCAAGGAGAAAATCATCACCAAACAAACAACCCTGGTGTCACGAGTCTTTAGATGTGCAGCGTGGTGAATACTACAAAATATCATATATTTCATTACATTTTAAAACCAAGCATACACCCTAATATACGTGGATCAAAGACAAAACATCCTGTAATCCTTAAAAGTCTTTTAATGTCATCTAATGAATCTGGTTCTAAATATGCCGGAATTATATTTTGCATATTTTTTGTTTATATGAACTATTGTTACTCTGAATGACTTCTTTTCTGTAAATCATGGTAAAAATGCATGAAAGTCATTATTCTTTGTACAAAAAGTACATTAAATAATACATTCTAATTAAAAAAACATTTAAAAGAACACTTTAAAGAAAAAAGACACACACACACACATATTTTCACTATATCACTACATTCCATACAAGAATGTAAGGACAGTTTTATGACATGCTTATATGAAGTGAATTTTAATACGAAGTGAAATATAATGTTTATTGTTTTTCACTTTGTATTTAACATATTGTTGCTATGGTTACCTCCTCAGGCGAGCACCACTTCTGTTTGCAAGCATTTATTTGGCGTCAGGCTAAAATATGAGTTCTTATAACTTACAATCAAACTTTGATTACTAAAACATTGTTTGGAAATGTTCATTATGTAATACATAGAAACTCTTTAGTACTTGTGCTTCTTAAGACTCCCGGCTCTTTGTGTTGACTTCTTTCAAGATTCAAGATTTAATTAAACCACCTCAAAAAAACATCATAATTTGCACCCTGTCTAGATGAGTTTTGAAGCTCTAGCTCTAGTTACTTTTCTCCTTTTGATTAATTAATCAAATCAGGTTGAGGTTGATTTCCATGTATGTCTTCATGAAGAAGTGCAGATTTATCATAAAGAAATGAAGGTTTTGTTTAGTATGTCTACACCACCAAGCTATTTAGGCTGAAACTCTCAGTGATTGAGATTCAAAACAAGTACATGTGGTGCTGCAGCAAGAAAAGCAGTCTTTCTTATGTTGTGTCTGCTGGTTCTGTTTGAGTTGTTCAGGGTGAATCGTGTCAACACGGGTTAGTCGCTCAGACCTCGCTGTCACTCTCTGGTTTGAATTCAGAGATGAATAATGAAGCAGAACTATGACTGTCGTATATTAAATACAAGCTTTGTAGCACTGCTTTTGTGCTGTGCTCAAATCAATGAGAAAATTATTCCGAGCATGTTTTTATGCTTCAGAATACCATCCAGTTTCTGAGAGGTCCACTAAATGTGGTGAGCGTCATTAAATCAGGGTGAATTATAACTGAAATTCACTAAAATGCATCTCTTATTAATTAAAAGACTTGAATGAACTGCTAGCTGAACTGCATGCAACAAAACATGTTAAGCTGTGGCTTAATGACATTTATGACCTTATGACATTTATTACATATGATTTTATATTTACAATTCATTTTATTTCTATTATATTTTGTTATATTGTAATCCTTATATATTTAATATTATCTTTAATATGACTATATCTTATATTTGCAATTCACTTCACTTCTATAATATGACATTTATTATTTCTATTATATTTATTTCTATTATATACATTATAATAATTGTATTTCTATTATATTGTAATCCTTATATTATCTATTTAATATTATCTTTAATATGACTTTATATCTTATATTTGCAATTCATTTTACTTCCTTAATATTATATTATATCTTTAATATGACTTTTAGTACATATGAATTTTATTTACAATTTGTTTTACTTCTATTATGTCATATTATGATATTTTATTATATTGTAATTGTTATTTTATCTATTTAATATTATCTTTAATATGACTTCATTTTTATATTTGAAATTAATTTCTCTTCTGTACTATAGTATTTATATTATATTATATTGGAGTGGTGTGCACTGATAAATTGTTTACAGTAAGACACAATAAGAGAACATGCATTCAGAAAGTAAATATGGTAATCTCATATCACGCTCACTGTCATGTCTATGATTGTCTTTCTGCACAGCTCTCTCTGCTCACTTTCGGGTGTGTGAGCCTTACACCGACCACAAGGGGCGCTACCACTTTGGATTCCACTGTCCTCGTCTCTCGGACAACAAGACGTACATGTTCTGCTGTCATCATAACAACACGGCCTTCAAGTACTGCTGCAACGACACCGAGTTTCAAACAGTCATGCAGGTCAACCTGACCACGTCTCCAGATGGCTACGCTCACAAGTGAGTCTCCTGCCTTCAACTACAAACACGGTGCTGACTCCAGATCCTTATACCAGAGAAAAGCTGCACCAAGTCATTCCTATCTTATGATTCAATACACTGATGCTGGAGTTCATATTGACACCAACAGCCTGGTTGCAACAGCACACATACAGTATTTGGTTACCAATGGCAGGTGTATTTCTCAGATATAATTTTTCTCCAACAAGTGTCCAAACAAGTAAAGGGTTACAGACAAAATGTGAGTAGTATAGTATATAGTCTCGCGTAGCCAGACCTTCAGACTGACGGCTGAAGGTCTGGAATCCATGGCAGCTTTTATTGGCCAAGGCCCGCCCATGAGGCCGTTTGACCGACATGTCAAACAACCAATCACAGTTCGTTTCGTTCAGCATCACGTATTGGGGCGTGGAAATGTCGCCACAATAACAGACCGGTGTGTAAAACTCTCTGAGGTATTTTAAAGATTCTATGCCGTGTATTACATGTAAAAATATCTATATCTCTGTCTCTGTGACAAAGACAATGTATTTACCACTTATTTATTTATTCATGCATGCATATTTGTAGCAAATAATGCAATTCATTTATCCATTTTCATGGTTCCAGAGCACCAGATATTTCAGAAATACTGCTTAAATGAATAAATGGACATGAAATATTAATTTGAGTTTAAATTATGAAGTGACATAAAATATAAAAAATAGAGCAGCTGTGTATTGCAAGGGCATCATTATACAGTTCATAATTGACAGCAGAATGATGGTATATGACCAATCAGAATCAAGTATTCCAGAGGTCTGCGATAATATTGGTTCATATTTTTATCAACAGAAAAATGATTTCACAGGTGAAAGATTTTTTGACATCATAAAAGTCAAATCTGTTTGTTTGCCCAGAGGTCACACCTGTTCTGTTTACTTTTTGATGCTATGAAATGCTTCCCTTCTCATCAAATATTAACTGAAAATACTAACTGCTCTCAGATCAGGGTAACAGCCTCACGCTCATGACAGCTAATGATGTGGAAATGTCTGAGGCCGTGGTGTGCTGCTGCGCTCTCAGGCAGGATGAAGATACTGAAAGGGCGGCCATCCTGGTGGGAAGCCATTTCATTCTCATCTGTGGTCAGCAGGATGTAGCCAGTGATATTTACTGATGGCCTGAGGTTAAACCACCCTCAGAAGCAGCCGAGAGTACAGGAACCCGCATCTTTGGACGCTTTGGCATATAAAGGCATATCTAGTGCAGATTTGAGTTATTGTGCATCAGGCTATTGTGAGTCCAGGTTAAAATGAAATTATGCCACATCGACAATCGACACCAACAAGCTATGATAAGCATCTGTGATTGTGGCCCAGAATCACAGAATTTGTTAATAATGTTATGGTCTGTTAGCTGCGCAAATTTAGTGTCTGATATATATATGTGAATAATATTTGAAATATCAAAATGTAGTTTAAAGCTCCAATGAATAAACAAACATTATTTTATTTTATATTTGATATATTAACTTGTTTTAGAAGGGCCCCAGCTATATTTTTGTATATTATCATCAGAAATATTCGATAAATAATTTCACACAAATAGTGACACAATGCCCCACTGTTTGCCACAGAAAAAGTAAAACATTTAAATAAAATGTATTTTTTATATAGACATTAGACAAAGTAGTAGTAGCAGTAGTAGTATAGTAGTAGCGGTAGTAAATCTTTAATTCATAATATTTTTGGCATACGTTTTGCATCATATGAGACTAAGCCAGTCACTTTACAAAAACTTTGTGACCCACTTTGCTTTTTGTCCTCATAAATCTCTTTTGGCACCAGATATTTCTAGAGTTGTAGCAATGAAAAAAAAAGATATTTTCCTAGATAAACATCTGATAAATTTTCCGCTTAATCAAAGTTGACTTTCTTAAGCAGACTGTTTGAAACTCTTTGATTTTTTTCACATCACATAAAAAAGTGAGGGTCCTTTTATCGCATGTATTACATTGCAATTTGTTTAAAACTAGTCAGTAATTCAGCTTCATGTACTCGTTCAGAGATCTGATATCACACACACATGGCATCTGTTCCTCTTTGCTCTCGGCTCTAATAACACCATACATTATCGAGACCTCAATATCATCCCTGTCAGTTGTGACCTTGTCTGACAGCACAAGGCCTGCGCTTCATCAAAAAGTGAAAGTTTTGCTTTTACTGCAGCTTTCTTTCAGTCAGGGCAGGGATTTATACTCAGAAGGAACTGTAAAACGGTTTATTAACACTAAATGCCTCATATAATTCTAATGAAGTTTGAATTTATTGAAGTACTTCAGCTTTTATAAGACCACTAATACTGCTAAAGAGTTTCCATCCACTTTGCAAGGTTTTTTTATTCTATATATCATAAAAACATTTGTTTATGGCCACATAAAATGTTAAGTGCATCTAATTCTTCCCTGTTTTCTCTGTCGCAGCAATTACTCTGCATTAATCGGCGTGTGGATCTACGGATTCTTCGTCATGGTGCTGCTAGCGCTCGATTTTCTGTATTACTCGGCCATGAACTATGAGGTGTGCCGGGTTTATCTGGAAAAGTGGGGGTTGGGCGGCCGCTGGCTGAAACAGGCCCGCAGTCAGTGGCACGGCGACGGACAGGAGGAGAGGGACGGACGGCCCGCTCAACACTCTCAACCCGCAGCTCCGTCAGAACCTCAAGAGCAACGTCATGAACACAGCTGCAGTCAGATCAGACACAGCCTGACGGGAGACACACAGAGCCCAGCACAGACCGCACACAACACCACAACAGCCTGGTGAGTGAACCACAAACCACACAGAAACTTACTGAGTGCATCTCAGCATCAGAACGCTTCTGGGTTCAGTACAAGTTAAGCCCGTTCAGAAGTACATGTGGATCAGTGTTGATTGAAAGTCATTTCCACAATTACAACAATAGAATAAATAAAAATCACGAGTTTAACGTGAAAATTAATTGCTTACCAACTACTGTAAAACCTCCCCAAAAATCCAATTTTACAACTTCATTGCAACACCAAAAAAATCCTAACACCCTAAAATGACAGAAACAAATATTTAAACATCTTCAGTTTTAACAATGCCCATTTTAAAAGAAAATATGCAGTAAGTGCTTTTAAAAAATGATACGTCTTTACATTTCTGCTTGTAATTGCTTATTAACCCAATGTTCATGACAATTTAATGCCGTTTTAAGCATAACACACTAAAATGACTGTAAGCAATTAAGATTTAAACATCTTTACACTTTAAATAATGCAAAATTAAATATTAAAAATAATTGCTTTTTAAAAAATTATGAAGTTTTACATTTCTGCTTTGAAGGCACCACAGGTAAATAAATAAAAATAAAATACATTAACTAACAGATATTGCCTTACTTACCCAGTTGATTGATCACAGGAAATTAAGACAGTTTTGTATTACAAGATTTTTTTTAACAATGCAAATGATGCATTATCTACTTAAATATGCACTAATTTGCATAAATTCCAAAACAGAAATCTGAACATTTGATAAAGCCAGGTTCAAGATTCTTATTTTGTAGGCATACAGGTTTTTTACAGAGGGGATTTTGGTTATCTCTCCATAAATTAGAACATACTGTCATCAGCCAGAAAACAAAAATGTTATAGGAATATAATATATATGAATAAATCCCTCTATAAAAACCTTCAGAATAAAACTGTAAAGTGTGATGTAAATGCTACTAAAGTGGAGGATTCTAGCTCAGTGCTTGGGGGGGGGGATGAGAAAGTTGCCTTTAATAATATGTATTATAATTGAAATCTACAGATGCAAATAGATGAAGTTTAATAAAATAAAAACTTAATGTGTATTTTGGATATTTTCATTCCACTAGTCTGAAAGAAGATAAGTTATGGAAGCAAAATATCTCAAAATTGACCAGTGTATGAAAAAACAGTGATTTTCCCTGTAGTGTCTTGCCTTAAATTGCCTCATTGTAACCTCCAATTTTGCTTTTCTTTACAGAGAACGAGGGACAAGACAAAAATGATTATAGTGGATTGAGGTTAAATTGTAGTGAACCTGGAATATTTTAAGCACACACTCTTTCATAATCCTCACAAACTTCACAATCCATGTAAACTAAACCCCACGTCCTCGACACACACACACACACACACACTAGAGGAGTTTACTCACACTGACGGGTGTATATCCTCTCAGGGGAGGCAGCGCGGTTACACATAATTGGCCATGAACCAGATGCATCATCATCATCATCATCCCAAGCTGCAGATCCAACGCTTTAAAAATACCTTTTTCTACACAAACACCAGATCCGTTTGCTAGCAGAACTAGGTCACAATCAAGAATCGTTTTTCTGTTGCTAGAGTGCAGTCCTTGATTCTGACATATACAGGTCAAAAACATTCAAAAATAAACTACATTTTTGCTTTCAGTGGAGACAGAATGAAAAAAAAAGTTCTTACTTGTATTTTTGTAGTTTTCCAGTTCAAATATCAAGACATTCTTAAATCAATGTGGCATACATTTACTTGAGAAGCAAAATTCATAAATCAAATGTTATTTTCTGGAGAAAAAAAATCTAAATGAGTATGTTTATACTTAAAAACAGAAAAAAATATTTGCCAATAAATAAATAAAATAAACAATTCAAGACAAAACCAGATTTTTTTTCTTAGCGGCTTTCTTGGCAGATGTTTTTTCTTGTTTTAGGCATAAACAAGACTTAATATTTCAAGTAATTTTTAAGATATTTGTACTGGAAAACAAGACAAAAGTACTGAGAAGGAGCATCATTTTTTGTAGTGTAGGGACATTTTTCAGAATACCATGATTTCTGCCCCCACAGAAATTCATACACATTTGAAATGAGTAAATGGCAGAATTTTCTTTTTGGGTGAACTATCACTTTAAACATAGTTTGACAGGTCTTTAGTGTCTCAAACACAACTCTTGAACATCTTTCAAGTATTTGATGGCATGAACCTCACTAACTCTGAACTCCAGAGACTCGTCCGTGGGTGTGCTGTCTGAGGAGGAACACATACAGACACACACTATTCTCTTACACTGCACAAGTGTGTCAGCAAGACGCTGTAGCCGTGTTAGTCTGAGTGAATACCCATCTAATTAAGCCTGTCGTTTGTGCTGAACCCTCTCATTAACAATCACAGGAGTCTCTGAACTCTTCAGCCTCCGAGCGGAGACTTTGAAACTGCTGTGAGACAGATAAATGAGATGAGTATGACACTGTGTGAGCTTTAAAGCAGACATGACTCCAAAAAGCTTTGAGCGATAAATCACGTCTTTATGTAAATCTGAGTTTAACCAATCATGACATCTGACACGCTACATGACATTTTGTTGGTCGCTTGTTTTCTATTCTGTGGTTGTGCTGGGTGGCCCCGCCCACTGTGAAATCTCATTGGTCAAAAACTCTATCCATATAGCTGTGTCCTCATCAAGTATGTTCTGTTTGGCTGAGATTTGATTGGTTTGTGCAGCATTTTTTTTCTTTCATTGTGGATAGAATTAAATTATCGATGCTGGAAAATAAAAAATATCAATATACTATAGGTATAATTGTACTGTATTATATATAGAATAAATATAATAATAATGTTTATTCATCATATATAAACTTTTAGAAAAACAGATATTAAAATACTTATTATTACTACATATTGTTATTATCTATATATATATTTATAAAAACTGTTATTATTTATTTATTATTATTATTATTACTAAATTAAACATAAATCATTGTAAGGATAATACAATTATTTTTCATATCCATCTATAAAGTTATTGTTATTAATATTTTTTATTATGTGTGTGTGTGTATTACATATATATATTATATATATATATTAATAATAAATACCAAAAACAACAACGCAATAAATTGTCTAATTATTACTACTACTACTACTGCTACTAAATCATATATATAGTAAATTACTGTAAGAATAATACAATTATTATTTTTGTATCTATCTATAAAGTTCATATATATATATACACAGTGTGTGTGTGTACATATATATATATATATATATATATATTTATATAAACATAACAACAACAACAATAAATTGTCTTATGTATGTGTGAGCATTAATATTATTATTATAACTAAATCACATACAATAATAAATCATTGTAAGAATAATACAATTATTTTTCATTTTTGCCTATAAATGTATTATTATTATTATGTGTATATTTAAACATATATAAAAAAATAATGATGATAATAATAACAACAACAACAATATTGATACATTTTCTTATTATTATTATTTTATGATTTTATTTTATATATGACAGGTACAAAGCCTGTTACAGTTTTGTTTCCTCTGCAGTCTATAATAAATGAGTTCTTTAGTGTATAGTGGCACTGAAAAGCACAGCATGTTATTGTACTAGCTGAAGACATGAATTGCCTTTCATAAGAGGGCTCAGGGTTGGATGGTCGAGATCTTTAAAGCCCCTTCCCCAAGAGCATTGTGGGAATTTACTGAATTGAGTCCAGCTCAGAGGGGAACATCTGTTAGAGAGAAAAAAAGAAAGAAAAAGACGACCACAAATGGAGGTCCCTGACCAAAATAGAACTAAGTGAATTCAATTACTGCTTACGGTCTATTCATAAAGCCGTTTATATGGGTCGGATCACTCTCTGCCCGTTTACTGTGTTTTTATTTGAGGGCTACGTGCTGTTTCCCTCCTGCTGGCCTGAGAAAACACTGCCAGGGTCTTTAAATGGCATCTGATTCTTATATTGTGTGATCTAGAGAAGGGCAGAGGCCCAGGGGAATGATGGGGGAAGATCTTGTGTGTTCACTCTGCAACATCTGGTTTGACTGACATGTCATGCATGGGAATCAGCTTTAAAAGCCTATAAACAGGACACATTTTATTAAGAACCATATTTCAGTGCCCCCTTAAGACACATTGAGCTTCTCTGATGGGTTATGCGATTAGATCCTGGTTGCTCAGCATGTCAGATTGATGTTTTTTTGGACATTGTCAAACACAAGAGAAAACATTTATTGCTAGGTTGTTCATTATTGCTTTTAGGACATTGCTGAAATCTCTTCTGAATCTCTAGATGGCACACGTGGGATTACAGGGGTCTTTGTCTTTGCTTCTCAGACGTTCCTCCAGACAAAAATGTCTCTATTTGCTTTCAGTTTAAATGTGTTGCTGTCAATGAGAAACAGATGTAATGAAATTTAAAATAGTTATTCAAAGTAGAGTTGGGGGTAAAAATACAGATCCAATTTACATGGTTTGTTTCTGTTAACGGTTCTCTCACACACATTCTATTGCATTCTTAAAATAATATGAATGTGTTCTTTGCTTCATTTTGTAAGCACTAAACACAGCACAATCGTCGAAATCCAATTTCCGACTTAATGATGGAGTCTGTCCATTTTAGCGAATCACAAACATGCAGTATTACCAGTGAAGTCAGATTCCCGAGAGAATGACTCTTAGGAGTCATTTCTTTAGAACGAATCACAAATATACAGTGTGACCAGTATAGTCAAATTCCCAACAGAATGACTCTCATTAACTGGTACTTTTTAGCGAATCACAAACACACAGTGCAACAAGTGAAGTCCGATTACAGAGAGAATGGATCTTGAGAGTCATATCTTATTAGTGAATCACAAACATACAATGCGACCAATGAAGTCAGATTCCCAAAAGAATGACTCGGAGTCTGTTCTTTTTAGTGAATCACAAAAATACAGCACAGCCAATGCAGTCCGAATCCTGATAACTTTTGTGAGCTGATTCTTCTTAGCGAATAAAAAAAAAATACATTGCAATTAGTGACGCCAGTCTGATTTTGATGCTAATGATTCTTATGAGTCTTTTTAATGAAACACGAACACAGCTTGACTAGTGAAAGCTACTGACTCTTATGAGCCGATTCTTTTTAGTGAATCACAAACATTTATTAATCAGTTGGAGCATTTTGTTAATTAATCTGACTCACTAAACTGCAAATCATTTGTCCAGATTGATACAGTGTTATACAGTATGCTGTGCTTAAGGTTTGTGAGACCTGAATAATTTTCTTCATTATGTATAATAATGCTTTGTTAAAGATATATACTATATCAGTGGTAATGTAAATTGCATTATCAATTGTTAAGGAACTGGAATTGTTGAATGCATTACAATTCTCAAACCTATTTTGAAGAGACATTGATGTGTCTGGCTGTATGTAGATGGTAGTTCTGGGTTAATGTTGTGCTTATGTTAGCACTGGCTAACCTCTCAGTCTCCTGCTGCTCTGGGACTGATCTCCCAGCATGCACTCTGCCCCGGTCTGGTCAGGGGTGCATATGTCTGCTTCACACCAGAGACATGGCCTGGATTCAGAGAAAGATCTCAGAGGCAGCACATGGTGTATTATTAGAGAAGGTCTGCCAACTCACTGTCTCTCCCTCTCTTGTACTGTGGGCAGATTTCTGTAAGAGCACACAGTGAAACCTGCACTTGTCATGTCCACTCTTGAGTGCGTGTGCTCCAAGAGCCATACCAAACACAGGCCACATTTCTGTGTGTGACATTTCTGCTGTCCACCTCTTCAGACACACACACACACACATGGTTGCTATGTTTTGCCAGTTACATAAATAGACAACTCATCTGCACATATTACACTGTACTATCTGATGCATGTTGCACTCAAAAATGCATTTATAAATTGCATTCACTTTTTTTCCATTTAGCAGATGCCTTGCAGCTGTCCTTGAGCATACTTATATATCTTATCTTCTACATCTCTTATCTCACCTCTAAACATCAAATAAAGCAATCAAAACACTTTACATGTCAAGCAGAGGCCTCTTTCTGTCTAAATAGGCAGTTCTTGGTCTGTTCAAGGTGTGTGCAGCATCTTTGTGTTTGTAATCAGATGGTATATACAGTATAGCAATTAAATCAGCTTCCAGTCAGGTGTCTTGTCTTGGTCTTGCCCAATTAATCCAGCAACAGAGTGATAGTGAGCTAATTATCTGTCACATGGGTGATTCAGTATTAGTGGACAGATGCATTTTGTCACTATTATCAGTCACAGATTAATCCAAGAACAAAAACGTACATGTTTTAAAAATATATACTACCGGTCAAGTTTGGAATTATTTATTTTTTTTGAATGTTTTTGAAAATAGTCTTTTGCATTTATTTGATCAAAAACAAAGTAATGTAGGGAAATTTTATTACAATTTAAAATAGCTGCTTTCTATTTGAATATTTTTAACTGTAATTTATTTCTGTGATCAAAGCAGAATTTTCAGCATCATTACTCCAGTCTTTAGTATCACATGATCCTTCAGAAATCATTCTAATCATTCAGAAATCATTCTAATATGCTAATTTGCTGTTCAAGAAACATTTATTATTATCAGTGTTGAAAACAGTCTTTGTTGCTTCATATTTTTGTGGAAACCATTAAAAAGTTAAGTAAAAAGTTGAAAAAATAAAATAATACGTTTATTCAGCAAGGATGCATTAAACTGATCAAAAAATACAGTAAAGACATTTATAATGTTACAAAAGATTAAATAAATCCTGTTCTTTTGAAATTCCTATTCATCAAAGAATACTGAACAAAAATATAAAAAAAAAAAAAAATGTTTTCAACATTGATATATGAAACATTATTAATAATTGAGCATCAATAATAACTGATAATAACTAAGCACTAAATCAGCATATTAGAATGATTTCTGAAGGATCATGTGACACTGAAGACTGGAGCAATGATGCTAAAAATTCAGCTTTGATCCTTTTGCATCACAGAAATAAATTACATTTGATAACATTCTAATAGAAAACAGTTATTTTAAATTGTAATATTATTACCATTGTGTTGTTTCAATTTTTTACTAATCAATTCCTTATACTCCTTTTTTTTTTTTTTTTTAAACAGAGACTGACCAAATGCAAGGACCAACTGTTGGAGTCCCCCGGTGAGGAAGTGCATTGTGGGAAGCGTAGTACATGCCCCTGCCACATGGACCTACATGTCACAGGGGCCCGTTTGCCCCAAGCCTCTCGATGTGGTCCAAATCTCCCAGAGCACAACCTTCAACCCCTTGACAAACCCAGAACCTCAACTCAGAGCCAGTTGGTCCAGTGGTGGAACGAGAGATTCTGAAGAGCGGCTGTACCGAGATTTGTGCAACTCCAGGACCAGACTTCAGACCAAACTGGACTTCGATGGACACAGAACTCACCCAGGACATCTTTGGAGGACCTATGTAGCCGTTTCTGCACCGTTTTGTGAGCTGTTCTGGATTTAACTCTCTGTAACTGTGCAGTGTCGGTTTATTTATTCGTAGTCAGGGAAAACGTTGAGTGATGAATGAAGACGTCAAACATCATTTAAAAGATCCAAGCACTCTCATGACTCAATACTAGAAGTTTAATGACCTTTTTGCGGTAAATATCAAAACTCACATGTCCGTGGGTGGTTTTGCGGTGAAGATGTGAAATGAAATAGTATGGTGAATGTCTGTTTTTGACTACTGTTGTGATTTGACATTTTCTCATCTGTAAGAATCAGTGAGGTAGCAAATTGTGTTAAATTGCATTTTTTATCACCCCCCACATTTTGTTTCATGCCCTGTAGAGTTCATTGTGTATGTTTGTCAGGTTGTTTTGAGACCTGAAGAGGTTTTGTTCAGCGGTACACACTCTATTATTGATATTGATCGGTTGAGTTCATTTAGACTTTAGTTTCTGAGTGAAATGCCAAAATAAAAACATGATTGCACACTCCATTGAACATGACAAAGCAGACAGTCACACACTCACAGAAAGGTCAGCAAAGAGGAAACCTTTTTTAAATGGCCTTTGTTTACCTTGGTTTTGTAAGGAAGGCGTTACCCAGCTAACAATGTTCTTAGAATGTTTTGCTAATGTTCCCATTAACATGTTATTTCTGCATATTATCTGAACATTCAAAACGTAAAGATTTTAAAATATTTTAAAAATGTTACTTTGTTATGTGAACATTAAGGGAATATTCCATTTTATAATTTTCCACACATTATGTGAATGTTACTTTTGAATGTCCTCTGAACTTTCAAGAACATTTAAAAAAAAACAAAAAAACAGATGAACGTTCAACTTAAATGTTTTAGAAATGAAACATTCCATGAACAATGTATAAATAATGTTTCTGTGCTAACATTTTAGGAACATTATTAAAGACCAAATAACTCTGAATGAATATTCTATTATTATTACTGGAAGAACATTTGTTCATAAGTTTAAAGGAACCTTGCTACAACATTAGCCAAAGTTCTGAAAATATTAATTGTTAGCTGGGTATCAGCTTCTCATGCCTGTTGAAATTTAGCTAAACTTGATATAGCCATGTTACTTCAACAACATGCTCGCTTGTTCTGGAAGAACATTACTGTCAGCCAATCAGATTTCAGATTCTTTGCTTATGGCATTTTCATCAACCAATCATTTCTACATGATTTTTGGATTTGGTCAATGATTTTTTTAATGGGAATGTTCCAAGAACAACAAAAAACCAAGGAAAATCTACTTGGCTAATTTCCATTTTCATCGAAAACATACCAAGAGTAACATAAACTTACTTCACGTGCACTGATAGCAGCAAGCTGAAGTCTATAAATCAAGCTCTTCAGTCTTGGATTCTGCACCAAACTGGTTACAGCGTGTTTTGAGCAATAAGTTTAGAATATGTCTGTTGGTTGGAGTCCACAACGCAGTTTTTGGCAGACAGCAGCCCAATTACACTCATGCAGCAGAACAGTGCCATTGTGGCAGTGGCTTCACCATCTTTGGACTGAAGTAATTGGTGGTTCAGAAACAAGCTCAAGGTGGAGGTGATCAGATGAGATTACGAGAAGGAGACGTGATCTCTGGTTTCAGCAGGTGTGAGTTTAATTATGGTGTCAGTTGGCAGGAGGATTGACTGTGATTCATCATCTATTCTAGAGAATATGGAAACTCTGCTGAAGATGTTTGGGCATTGCTAGGCCTGCATGAAATCACTGCCCACAGATTTCTGCAAAATTCACTCATTATTTACAAAGCTTGCACCCTGGTGTGTTTGTTTACTAAAAATGTTTGTTAATCTGAGAATGCTTTCAGCTCAGTTTGACATTTTCCTAAATTAAAACCATACCACAAAATTCAACTTTTTTTTTCTTTGGCCTCAATTAGGAAAAATGCACAACCAAAAATTTGAATATGCAGATTCTGTGTGGGCTTAGTCATAACATGTCCAGGTCATATTTCACCTCTAAAATCAAAAGTAATAAATAAGAAACCATATTTTACATGAAGAAAATTAAGCACATTGCTAAGACAAATTCAGTTTTTACACTGCGTTTGCATTGCATGTCATTTTCATAACAGTTTTTACCTTCAAATTGCCTTTAACGTAATCCATCAGTACATTTTGCTTTTGAGTTTTCTGTTGTTATAATCATTACCATCATTATTCTAATTACAATACGGTATTTTTTCTTACAGTAATAATAATAATGCTTAAAAAAAATTAAATAAGCATAAATGAAAAGCATATATATTTTTATTTATTTCTTTTTTTTGCTTTATGATTATAAGATCATGAACATTAATTATACAAAATATAAAAAATATAAATTGTGTTTAAATAAGCTTTGTTTTCTTTAGGCAAAATATAATTTCTTATTTTCCTTTTGACTATATTTGACGTTTTGTGAAAAATGCCTAGGATCCAGGAGTTTGTATTGAGATTTCTATTTTAAGCGCCACACAAAAACTGCACTAATGTGACATTTTCTGATTGCTAGTCATACTAAATAATTTGACTGAACTCGTATCAGGGATCAGCATGCAACAGGTGGGTTTGAAATAACCTTTTGCCACCCTCCAGGAGTCATTATTCAACCTTTAATCAACATGATGTTCTAGGAAACAAGGAAAGTCATCATTCCCATAATTGGATTCTCACCATTATGGAAGCTTGAATTGAAAGACGAGATTTGCTGTAAGTGATTGAAACTCTCAAGTCACCGCTGGAAAACCGTTTCACGTACAATAAATTACAGTGTTTACCTAAAAAGTTCAATGTCGCGCTCCAGTCTCTACATCAACAGTTGCCTTACTGTCAATCTTCACCTGTCCGTACGGCTTTGTGGCTTTTACCTCGCAACAGGTGGTCTGGTAAACACACACAAACACAACTCTCGTCATTGTTTCACAAGTGGGTACTATGTACAATGTAGCATTATGTTATACTTTGTACAACACAGGAAAAATAAACTTTTAGAAAGTTACAATTGTTGTTTGTGTTGTTCTTACCCACAGTTTGGGTTTCTCAGTGAAGTATTATCTCCAGCCGTGACTCAGACGCCTTTCTTGCTCTAGGCATGAGATGATGAGACATCAGCAGGGGGTTTCAGTCAAACGTTGCTGGGGTCTGTATTCATTTAAACCATACGCCACCTTCAGTAACCCCCTCATCAACCCCAGAAATCGTCCCACCACTGCAGGTCATTAGATGGTTCGGAGTGGACGCAGAGGATGAACTGGACAGGGATGGATATTTTGTGTCTCACAGGCCCATAATCAGAGTGCTGTAGAGTTCTAGACGGGGTGTCGTCTGGTCACTCAGGGTCATTACGTAGGCTGCTTTTGAAGTTACTAATGTGAGAATTTCCAGACATTCTGTCCATCTGTCTGTCCAAGCCACCTACGCATCTCTATTGCAATCTGCTTTCTTACCGCTCACCGTCCTACAGATTTCATTCATTTTTATGACACTAACACCCACGGCAAGGGATAAGAAAGGCTGAAAAATTGCTGTTATGAATATAAACGAATAACAAACGGGCGTTAGGATGAAAAATGTCAGCCTCTTATACGTTTTCTGCTCAGTAACAGCAATGGTAAAAAATTACCCAAGGGCAATTCACTATTAAAACACCATCAGAGCATCCATCCACCCGCACCTCGAATCCCGGCCCATTCGCTGAGAGAAGACTCTCTTAAACCGCCCATAATGCTTTTGCCATTTAGATTAAATGGAAGTCATTCACCGTATCCAATTTGAGAGAACACACATTAAGGAAATTAAATTACGGGGGTGGATGGAGAGTAGTCTCGGTGAGAGATGCCCTTTACTGTTGACATCAAGAATATGAGCTCGAGTTTCTCCAAAGTTTAGAAATAATGTGTTTGTAGTGGTTCACACTCTGAACAATATTTAAAAATATGTGACCCTGGACCACAAAACTTAAGTAGCTTGGGTATACAGTATTTGTAGAAATAGCAAACAATACATTGAATGGGTCAAAATTATCGATTTTTCTTTTATGCCAAAATTCATTAAGATATTAAGTAAAGATCATGTTCCATGAAGATATTTTGTAAATTTCCTACTGTATATATATCAAAACTTAATTTTTGATTAGCAATATGCATTGCTAAGGACTTTAATTTGGACAACTTTAAAGGCGATTTTCTCAATATTTGGATTTTTTGCACCCTCAGATTCCAGATATTAAAATAGTTGTATCTCAGCCAAATATTGCCCTATCCTAACAAACCATACATCAATGCAACGCGTATTTATTCAGCTTTCAGAGGAGGTATAAATATCAATTTAAAAAAATGTACTCTTATGACTGGTTTTGTGGTCCAGGATCACGTATAGTTCCGATTTTAGCAAAGGTTTATAACTAACGAGCTATGGAAAAGTACATTTTTAGCTCAGGATTTCAAATGAAAAACAACTGACATTCCTGAGGTAAAATGTAGCCTATCATCATGCCACATTTTGTTCACAAGCGGTTTAATTGACGTCTTTTCGCAGTTGAAACACTGATTAGGAGACTACATGAGAGTTTACACTTTTCAGTAAGTTGTACTGCATCTTTTAACATACCTTCTGATGTTCATTCATGTTTTTCATAACTAGTAGAGGAAGAGATGATAGGTTCACGTGCGCTCCTTACTGCTGCTTCCGCTTGAACTGAAGCTACAGCGATCTGTCACAGGACACTAAAGAGCGTCAAAATGAGTTTGAATTTTATATATTTTATTACTACATTTATAGCTTAGAATGAGGTTTATTTTAAATAAATAAAAGTAGTTTTTTTGTTGTTGTTGTTTTTTTTTGCACAGTATAATTTCTCCACAAACGTTTCTTCAGACTCAAAATAATAAAGCGCGTCACACAGGCGCGCGTGCACACACACACACACACACATAGTCGAGAAGTCTATTAAAGAAAAAGTGACATCGTTTCAGAGCTGCTATATAGCCTATGCCACTTTTATTTGAAAACAAACTGCAAGTCAGCAGAAAACTGTTGAGCGATACATTAAGACTAATGCACATCTGTCCAAAAGAAGAAAAAAAACCTTGGAAAATAGAAGAGTGAAAAGGTGACATTAAATTGAAGCTGTAAGCATCCAAAAGCAATTTCCATGATGAGATAAGTGGTCATGTTCTCTCATTTTCTCTCTGAAGCATCTTCAATGGTTCAGAGACACTCTGTACAATTCTAATGTGTTCTAACACTCCGAGTGCCAAAGTAATCTGACTGTCGACTCCGTGCCCTGATTTTTAGTCAGAAGAAAGACGCACATTTACAGTGAATTTGATTATTTAAAGCATTCTGAAAGGTTTTATTGAATTGAAAGGTCTGGAGTCGCTAGATTATTTGTTTTTGTGCCTCTTGAATAAGTAATACAGCACTTTCACAGTGGTTGGAACATCTTGGGAAACAATATCTGTGAGAAACATGAGAAATGAGCTTATTATTGAATAAACAACCAGACAGATCAGCAATCAATGCTAACAGCAAGGGTTTGGATTGACCCAAAATAATTACCTAGAGGGTCAACTGACTGAACAGGAAGTCCTCGGTCTATGAGAAGATCCAATGCAAGCGTCACATTATGAAGCTGCATAGGTGAATAAACAACAATGACAAAAAGATTTAAAAAAAAATGAAACAAACAACTAAATGTAATGTAAACCCGCAACACTGCATATTCTCTGGTAACGGTGAGATCATTAGTTTTGATTTCTGTCTTTTGCATTACCCTCAGTTTCTTAACATGCCTTATGCTGCTGTGCTGTCATATCCACAGTCATCCTAAGAGACGTTAATTATACAACGGCGAGACATTTCCTGGAGGTGCATGTGAAGTTACACTGATGTTAAATCCTATAAGCCTGGATTAAATTGTGCTTATTGTTGTAAAGCGAAATGGAGCTCACCAACAACATGGTTCTCTTGTTTCGATGCAAAGGCAAAACTCTAAATATTTTCTCAAGTTCTCACCATTTCTGAGTTCCCGACAGGACAAAGGAAGAACTCGCAGAGTGGAATGAAGAAGCCCTCCATCTGACCAATCAACAAGAGCAGAATCACTCCATCTGCAAACTAACAAAATCACATTATAAAATCATAAACATGAAACATGAATGTGAGACATCAAAAACAAGCCCATAAAGGGCTTATATAGTTAAAAAAAATATTTATGTGATCATTTAATTAAAAAAAATCCATTCCCTGTTGTCCTCTCGCATCAAAACCCACCAACACATTTGGTTACAACTTCAGGACTGTTTTCACTTGTAAACGGTGCTTGATCTGTGCATATTTCATCTGAATCAGGATAGAATCATATCTTGATGTGTTTGTTTATTATAAACACGCAGCTTTTCCCTTCACAAGATGTTAACTGATGGACTGGTGTCATGTGGATTACTTGTGGATTATTGTGATGTTTTTATCAGCTGTTTGGACTCTCATTCTGACGGCACCCATTCACTGCAGAGGATCCATTGTGATTCTACATTTCTCCAAATCTGACGAAGAAATAATGCAACATGAGGCCAATAAATTAGGGTTTGCACACCTGTTTGTCAAGGTCGGTCACGTTCAGTCCCAGAGATGACATGTTCTTATTCACAAAGTGCAAAATGGCCTGTAGGAAAGAAAACTTCATGAAGCTGTGGAAGATGTGTGTCAAAGGCAACATTTAGAGACGTGTCGAACTGGATCCCAACCTTTTTCACGGTCTCAATTTTGTGAGTCTCCAGCTTGAAGAGCTCATCAATGGGACATTCCACTGCAAAGACAGTGCAAGAGAGAGATTAAGAAGCAAACGCTTTCTTCTTTATACGCCTCCACTATCTGAAAGTTACTGATGCTTATAAATATGGAAATGAAAAGAGTTCAGCCTCCGTTTGACTCACTGTTAGATTCTCTCTCTAGCGCTTCACTGGAATTACTGCGGAGACAAACAGCAGACCATGAAAACACTGGTTTGGACGGTGTCAGAGATTCAAAGTGCAGTTAAATGTTTAATAGGGAAGGAGGATCTTCACAGACCTCTGAAATGTGATGAATTCTGTCTGCTTGTCTGCCTTGATGCCACTTTTTGTGACCTGTTTAACAAATTAGATTTTAATGAATGCTGACAACATGAATATTTAACTTCTGTAATGTAATTTAACTGCTCAGTGAATATTCAAAATGAATAATGTGGGACTTGATTCCATTGGATCTGATCAGATGATGGATATTAGGCTCCTATAATGTTGGTTAATATAATTTTTCTCTGGATGTGCAGCTTTGATTACATGAGCAGAGAAAGTTAGTTTTTTTACATAAGCAGAATTTTTTTCCTTTTTACAAATAATATGCAATGATAAACTGAGAAAAGTATATTATTTTTGTTATAATATGCATATTTATTTTTCAGATAATGAATTGTGAAAAAGTTATGACAACTCTTTTTCATTATAATTTTTTAAATAATATGTAATGATTGTGGTAAACAAATTAAGCATTTTTTTCATTATAATATGCAGATGATTTTATTTTTTGCAGTGATAAATTGTGAAACATTATGAAAAAATGATAATCATTATTTTTGTAAAAATATTGAATGATATATTGACAAAAATAATTTTTAATAATTAAATTTTTTTCTTTATAACATGCATATTGATTTTCTAAAAATATGAATTGATGAATTGTGAAAAAGAAAATATGAGATCAATGTTTTCATTATGATATGCATATTAATTTTTTTAATAATATGCAGTGAAAATTTAGAAAAATAATGAAAACAACTGTTCATTATAATATGTATATTCATTTTTCAAAAAATATGCAGTAATGAGTTGTAAAATTATGAAAACTGGTCAATATAATATGCACATTCATTTTAAAATAATATGCAATTGTCAATTTTTCCCATTATAATATGCATGTTACTTTTTCAAATAATGTGCAGTAACAAACAATGAAAACATGCGGTCATTTTTTTCATTACAATATGCAGTTATTTTTCAAATATGCAATGACGAATTGTGAAAATACATGAAAATAATTGCTCTTTACACTATGCATATTCATTTTTTAAATAATATGCAGTGATGAATTGTGAAAAATTATTAAAACAATTTATTTCCATTATATGCATATTAATATTTCAAATACCAGTCGACAAGAATATGAGACCAGATGTGGATTTTTTTTAAACATGAACATGCAGAACATCTTAGCAACACCCTGGCAACCACCTAGAACAGTAGTATTGTGGTGGTGATGTTTCTTTAATATACGGCCTGTGTATTTTTGAAGCATTTAGTTTACACATTCAAATCATTTCAATAGTAATCAATCACCTCACACTGGATGATCTCCACGCTGACGTTTAGGGGCAGGACCAGATCGGGTTGGAAACGCCTCGCAATAGCAACCAGAAGATGCAATGTAGCCAACAGGTCTCTGCAGTGAATGACTGGCAGATTTGGGTGGGAGAACAGTGGGCATACTGTATGCTTATAAATATGTAAATAGGTCAGTGACAATAGCTGATCTGATTGGCTTACGTTTAACATTCCATTTGGCCGTTTCCTCGTTCATCTCTAAGGTCTCGTTGAGAGCTGTCAGGATCATCTCAAGTTTCCGTACCTGTGCGTCAGTGCTCAACGCGATCTCCTCTACATGTAACTGAACACCTGCTAACCTGCCTGAGATCAAAACATACACAGGCATGACAACGTGATTGTATAGAGGGTGACCTTTCACCTAAAAAAAAGACTTTAAGTTTTATGACAATTCAACAATAGTTTACCCAAAAATGAAAATTTGCTGAGAATTTACTCACCTCCAGGCCATCCAAGATGTAGATGAGTTTGTTTCTTCATCAGAACTGATTTGGAGAAATGTAGCATTCCATCATTTGCTCAGCAATGGATCCTCTGCAGTGAATGGGTGCCGTCAGAATGAGAGTCCAAACAGCTGATAAAAACATCACAATAATCTACAAGTAATCCACACCACTCCAGTCCATCACTTAATGTCTTGTGAGGTGAAAAGTTGTGTGTTTGTAAAAAACAAATCCATCATTAAGATGTTTTTAACTTCAAACTGTTGCTTCCTATAAACTAAAATACGAGTCCTTTGATATTGCTTTCTTCAGTGAAAAGGTCATCTTGTCTGAATCAGGAGAGAAATATGCACAGATCAAGCACTGTTTGCAAGCCAAAACAGTTCTTAACAAATATTTGGGTGGATTTTGATGTGAGAGGACAACAGGAGTTGGACTTTTTTTCACTGGAGGAAGTGTTATTGTGGATTAGGGACTGACAGAAGTGACAGTTTAAAGTTAAAATGCCTTGATGTATTTCTTTATTAGAAACATGCAGCTTTTCTCTTCACAAGATGTTAATTGATGGACTGGTGTGGTGTGGATTACTTGTGGATTATTGTGATGTTTTTATCAGATGTTTGGATTCTCATTCTGATGGCACCCATTCACTGCAGAGGATCCATTGGTGAGCAAGTGATGTTGCTACATTTCTCCAAATCTGTTCTGATGAAGAAACAAACTCATCTACATCTTGGATAGCCTGAGAGTAAGTACATTTTTAGCATGTTTTCATTTTGGGGGTGAAATATTCTTTAAGTGTGTGAGCTTCACCCAATAATGTACACGTTAATAAGTGTGTTGCTTGGACATGATTCTTACGTAACAGGTGATGAAGGACGAGTCCATCATAGAGGTCTTCCTCCAGTGTTCGCACCACAATGTGTTCAACTTTCAGAGTTTTGTTGATCCATTCCAACAAAACCTGCCACAAAGCACCAGAGAAAATCAACAGATATTCAGACCCCCCTCAGGAAATTATGTTCTCCCTGAGATCACTTAGTTAGTTAGTTAGTAGAGTCAATTAATAAACATTTTTAATAACTCAAACCAGAAATCTCCCAGTTATCAAACCTGAGCATTAGCTATGCCACACTACCCTAAAAAGTTAAGTATCTCACCTCTTTAAGTTTGTTGAGTTTGGGGTCTTCTAAAGATGTCGGTTGAATGATCATTCTTTTCTCTCCTCCTTAAAACCCGCAATAAAACACGTCATTTGCCACATTATTGGGCTCAGGATGCTTATTTGCTTTCAGCTAAACACTGGGTCTGTCCTTCATAAAAGACTATGACTGCATCCTAATTCACATACTATACTTACTATTTAGAATAGAAGATTAGGATTAGTGTGTCCTGAATCATAGTATGTTAAAAATAGCAAGTCTAATGTGCACAATGAGCTCATTCTGTTGCTTTTCAAAACCCATAACCCCTTGCACTGTAGAAGAGGAGTTTGTTGCAAGTGTCTTTTAAAATTGTCAATTGTAAAAAAATTGTTTATGTAAAAAACTAAAATGTAAGTAATATTAATAGAAAATTTATTAAAAGGTGCTGCATGCAGTTTCAGTTGTTTAGCCTTAATTAGACACACCCTCTCCAGAAACCACACCCTCCAAAGACCTATCATCCAATCCAGTGTCAGCAACCTCATACTTATAAAAGACATTATTACTATTATTATTATTAAAATGTTAATATTATATCAAAATAGACCAAATGATTACAGGGCTGTAATTATTTCCAGTTCATTCATTATACTAGAAATGGGCGGTCAAGTGGAGTGCATTGCAATGTGGGATATACCGCTATGGGCTGTGTTTCCCCAAAGCATTGTAAGCTTAAGTAAACCAATGGAGCTATGATCAACTTAGGCTTACGATGCCCTGTTTAGTGTGCTCTAGTTGTAATAGGCCTATGCGTAATGGCATAGTCAGAAGGTTATTTCATGTATATAGCCCGGTGCACAGTAGGCTAAATACTGCATAAAAAGTAAATAGTAGTACTAAAACAAGGGTGGTTTCAAACACACATTTTAGGGATATGCCAGGCACATTACAGATAGCACACGTACGTCTGCAAGATGTCTGTTAAAGATCTCTCGTCTATTTGACATCTAAAAGGAAACATCTTATCGACCAAAGGTGGGGAACGTTGATCCTGGAGGGCCACTCTCCTGCAGAGTTTAGCTCCAACCCTGAAAAAACACCTAACTGCATCCTGAAGACCTTGATTAGCTGGTTCAGGTGTGTTTGATTAGGGTTGGAGCAAAACTCTGCAGGGACACCGGCCCTCCAGGATCAACGTTCCCCACCCCTGCTATAGACGTATTCCAGATGATCAAACACTCTAAAAAATACGTCTTCCAGATGCACTCTAAAAAAAATGGTGCTATATAGCACTAAAAGTGGTTCTTGGCTCGTAATCATAGGGGAACCACTTTTGGTGCTATATAGCACCATATCTTTAAAGGTGCTATACAGTACCTTTGTCAAATGGTGCTATGTAGAACCATAAGAGGTGCCATATTGCACTGTATTTCTTCAAAAAACATACAATTTTTTTTTTAGAGTGTGTAAATGCAGACATCAAATAGACTTCTCTGTGATGTATGTGTGCTATCAAAGGAGTAATTGTTCACAATGCCTGGCATAGGCTATCACTAAAATGTGTGATATTAAGATATTTTTATATATTGTCCCAATACTGCAGCCAGACGTTTGTTCTTTCCCATTATTAGGAACCTGACTTATGTACCTAAATAGAAGAAGAATGTAAATTGGGATGCAGTCCTGACATTGTCATATGATTGCTCACCCTGACGACTGCCGAATTCGTCCATTTCCTCTTCAGCTCCAAAGTCTGCCATTCTTTTGACTGTTTCAAAACATAGTTTTTTTGTCAAAAAGTGAACTTTATTAATAGTTTCACTCAGCAGACTGATTTTTCCAGCGCTTCTGTTTGAAAACCAAGTGATGTTCGGGTTCTGTCTGCGTGTTTGTGTCCTGAGGGAATTTCAAGGGCGCGATTCATCTCGAGGTTTTGTTTTCGAACGGACATTTTTATGGCTATGATGAAGTACAGCGAACTGAAGCCGACTTCAAACGTCAAAACACAAGGATGGAGAATCTCCACAACACACAGCAGACGTCTGCGGCAGTCGGCACTGATCTGAACGGAGGAGAACACACGAAGCTCCGAGATTTCTGCCTTCCTGCATCACGCACGCCAGCCCACATTGACATAACACAGACTGACGGGCAAAACATAAAGCTCTCTGACAACAAAAACATGCTGCGGGAGAGAAAAACAAGATGGAAAGAGAAAGAAACGTCTCGAATCTCAGCCATCTCTTCCTCTTTAGAGCAATAGTTGGCCCAGAAATTAAAACTCTGGCATATTTACGGTCATTTAAAAAATATATCTATGGAACACAAAATGTAATGGTGACCAATGACCATGTCCTTCAAGCTCCTCAAAGCACATAAAGGCATCATAATTCTCATTTTAGAGTAAACTATTGCTTTAAATGTGTACCAATGAGGTAAAATCAAGAGCAAATTGAAACTTCACATATTTTTCTCTTCAGGAGAAAAAGTGAGTAGGTTACTTTTGCCTGTAGAGTTTAAGAAAATATCTCAATAATGTCTCAAACTATGCTCAGATATCAAAAATATCTTAATATTGTCTTATACACTTCTTCAAAGACAAAATTATCTGAAATATTAATTTTATGTAGCTTTACAATTAATGTTCATCAACAATTGTATCAATTTTGATTCTCCAAAACAATTCTAGGAGAAACATCTGAGACAAAGGCGATGCATAAACCTAAAAGAGAAATCCATGAAGTCTACTGAGATGCTATGAAAGAGCAATACAGTACAACCATGTTTGCTGTCAAAACTTTCACCTCAGTTCTCGCCACACGTCTGGAGAAATCCTTCTTTCAGATGAAATGTCGTCCAAACGGTCCTGTCACCTTTCCTACAAGGATCGAGTAACGTCTACAATACAACCGACCATCTTTCTGAATCGACTAAAAACAAAAACAAGAACTCAGATACGGGTGAGGCCTGTTTCAAACACCAGACAGGAAGTGGTAAAGCACCACTTCCTCTTTTGTTCTATTTTGTAGAAGCACAGATCATGTTCTAAACTGTCATACAGTGCATCAAACACACAGGGACCCTCTAACAAGGCTGTACAGGGGTCTAAAGATGATATTTGAGTCAGTAACTGACAATAACGTTTGCTAGCTAACAACCAATAGTAATCTGATGTTTCCTCTCTTCAAATAACACGCTCCAGGTTTGAGAGCAACGATTGCATATATTTTCCACTCTCTCTTACAGTGATGGAGAGAACGCCTCCCTTTGACTAGAAAAACCAGAGGTAATTTGGGCCGGAGGGTTACCATGGTTACCATCCCAATGAATTCCCCCATTAAATGCAAGTTTGAATCCAGAACAAACAACTGAAAAAAGGAGCATCTGAAAACAACAGGATTATTTAGATTCAGACTCACCCATCTGTGAATGTGTTTACATTCTGTGTCATCCTGAGAGACAATCATACTGGAAACTACAGTTTGTGTTGTCCCCAAAAAAATGAGAATGGTGTTTGCCCATGCAAAACTGTTGTTACGCAGTTGCAAAGGTATTCTGAGTGTCCTTACATGATGCTATGTGCTTGCATAGGTGTTAGGTGTTTGCTAGAGTTTTGCTATGCGGTTGCTTGAGTGTTGTAAGTTGGTTGTCAGGGTGTTGCTGCAGGGTCCCTTATGAGTTTTGATTGGATTTTAGAGAGTTTAAAACAGTTTTTAGAGTTTTAGTTGCTATGCAGTTGATAACACAGTCTAATAACCACTTACAATCAATCAGTGATTGCTTCAGAGTTCTGGGTGGTTGCTAAGGTATTGATATTCAGCTGCTGACAGTTAGGTCCAAAAATTAGGTACTTGAATTAGATTATATTACATTTTAAAATACTCATACTCAGACTACAGTTACCTTTTTATTGATATACTTGATTACATATCATTGATATACTTGAATACATATTATTGACACAATAGCAATAAATGATTCATAATTTGAGTCTGCCAAATTCATCTTTTTCAACTTTCTAAAATAGCCTACTGCTTATATATATTCACAAAGTCTTCCAGTTTTGAGGACATTCACACAAAGACCAGTCACTCAGGTGACTATAATTACACAGAAAATTGAGAGGCTACACAGCATTTGACCACTGGATTTACAAAAATCATTTCAACTTTAAGAAGTGTTTCTCAACTTTCAACATTGCATCAACTACCAATGAATGAATACATTCATTTTTATTTGAATTATTTTTCAGTGGTTTATTATAACATATCCATGTCTTTGGAGGGCTTTTTGTCTTTCGAACACATTAAAATGCACAAATTCATGTTATTGCTTATTTACATGTAATGCAGGGATTCCCACTTTTTCACCTCTTTTACCTTATATATTTACTTGAAGTACCCCTGAGATTTTAAGGTAATATTATTAATTAATTAATTAACTAACATATTTGCATGTTCATGTTTCTCTGACATTGGTTGATGGTTACATGACATGCAGGTAAACACATGCAATCTTTTTTGTGTTTTATTTTGATATTTTGATTTTAAATTCATGTGATGTTTAATGCACTTAATGTTGTTAATAACAACAAATGAAATATATCTTCCTTCTCTTTTATTTTTACATCAATATGGTACAAGATTATCCTATTTAAACCAATGTGGTAAACAAGTTTGGTCAAAAGTAATCATAAAGTAGTCTGATTATATTACCTAAAATGTGTAATGTAATGGATTATGATATAACTACATTTTTTTGTCATGTAATTTTTAATCAGTTTGCATCCCAAAGTAATCTACCCAGCACTGGTTGCTGAGGTGTTCTGGATGGTTTCTAGGGAGTTGCTCTGTAATTTCTTGGGTTTCGAAGGTTGTTGCCAGAACATTGCATGCCAGGAATATTGCCCCCAATATTCTGTAGGAAGACATCATTGAACCCCATAATTTGAATCATTAATGTCTCCAGCACAAACACAAAAAGTTACGTGTCAACCTTTAATGTATTTCATCTGGCAGCTGTAAATTTGTAACACTAAGTGTGAGCAATACTAATAGTGATGCTTCATGTAGCAAACAGCACTAAATAAATTAAAGGTACAGTACAGTGTAGGTCTGTCATAATGAATCACACCAAATGAATCTTTAAACCCGTGTGAGACACATGAAGGTGAAATATTTATACGGACCAAGGTTTTTAAGCATGAATAATTCTGTGCATGAAAACGTGATACTCAACTGTTTATTTTAATAAAAAAAAACTCTATAATTTCATTTTTTGAGACCATCAAGACTCAAGAGTCAAAATGTCCAAATGAATTCATTCCAGCATGTAGAAAGTACTTGTTTATTTGAAATAATTACAGCATTTCTATTAGAACAAATACACAGTGCATTCCAGGACAAAAAGTCATTCCGGTGTAGTGCTTAAAGCAGTGGCAGGCCTCGTTTGCGTAAGTCAAATGCGAGAAAAATAAAATATTTTAATGAGCTGCTACACTGACGCATCATTAAGGCTGAATACATTCGATTCTGAGCATAAATAAGCCAAATAATACAAAATATTTCATTCTTACATACAAAAGTATCACCAGGGATGTGTGTGCATGTGTGAGCGCAGAAGTCCTGGCATCAGTGAGGCATGTAGCGACTTTCTTCGGATCACTTTCAGTGTTACTCTGAGTTCTTGTAGTTGGTGAAAAGGTTGTAAAGCACCCTGAGTGTTGACTTCAGATTCAAGTTCACCACGTCTGCAGGACACAAACAACAGAATCGCTGTTAAACAGACAGGGGCTTGAATATGTTAACTGTCACTGTGAAGGAACACAGTATGTTTAGTGAGAGTCATGAGGGGAAGTACAGTGTCCTCCATCAACTGAGGAACATCTCCATCTAGTGGATAATGTGGGTGATATTATGAAACAGGTGCAGACAATGAGCTGGTCTGTTATGATGTCTAAAGGTTGTGTATATAACGCTGATGTAACATTGCTGGCACTGATTTTTCTGGTACCTTCTGGTCTCGCTTTGGGTTTCAGTAATCCACCATCTTGCATGAGCTCAAAAGCAAATGAGACATTATGCACCTACAAGACAGAAAAACACTCTAGCAATCCTTTTCATAGTAATTAGTACAAAACCAGTTTTAAATGTTATAAAATAGAAAAGCTCAAGTAATTGTGAATTTAATGCCATAAGAATTCCATAACCACCACATAATCAGACTTAAGAAGTCTGCATCAGACCACATCAAACTGCATTAGATTAGACCACAGACTTGTGAGCAGTATTCACAATGTAATCAGACTGGTTCTGATAAGGTTTGATGTTGACTTTAGTCTAATGTGGTCTGATATGTTGTGTTGTGGTTTGATGTAGTGTGATATGGATTCATAAAGTCTGACAGGGTATGATGCATGTGGTAATGATTAATGTGGTAGCCTATTTAAAAACGAACCAGACTTCATCAAACCTCATCAGACTCTGTCAGACTTAATGACTGCACATTAGACTCAAGTCCACATCAAACCGTATCAGACATCATAAATACTAATTGTCTGATGTGGTATGATGTGGTTTGATGTAGTCTGATGTGAATTCATAATGTCTGACAGGGTATGATGCGATTCTAAATAAGGCATTTGAAAACAAACCTGACCTCATCAAACCACATCAGACCTTGTCAGACATAATGATGGCACATTAGACTCAAGTCCACATCAGACCATATCAGCAAGTCCATATCAAATCATATCATAAATACTATTCATCTGATGTGGACTTGTTGAGATTGATGTGGTCTGATATGGTCTGAACAGTATTCATGAGGTCTGATTGGTTCTGACAAGGTCTGATGTGGTCTACCATGGTGTTGTTTGATAAAGTCTGATGCAATTTAATGAGATATCTGAAAACAAATCAAACCGCATCAGATGCTGTTAGATTTAACGAGTCTATCTTAGACTTAAGTCCACATCAAACTATATCAGACCCAATCAAACTTTATAAATACTATTCATCTAATGTTGGACTCATTGAGACCGATGTGGTCTGAGTGTGACGTCACCTGAAGAGATTCATGAAATCTGATAAGGTCTGATAATGGTTTGATGTGGATTTGAGTCTGATGTGGTCTGACATGGTGTATTTTAGTCTGATGTGGACTCATAAACTCTAGACAGGGTCTGATTTGGTTTGATGAGGTATTAAATAAATACAAATCAGACCTCATCAAACCACATCAAATCCTGAGTCTAATCAAGCTCCATTAGACTACATTAGAACCTAACAGAACAAATCAGTCCTCTTTAGACCACATCAGACCTTACCAGTCCACATTAGACCACCGTGGCTCACTTACCTTCTGTTCGAAGCTTTCAGGCGTGAGGTAGAAGTTGTACAGCGGCACAAAGTAATTTTCTAACAATCCCATCAGTAACACCAGATAGACACCATCTGCAAACTTCACACACATGAAGAGGTTTTAGAGCGGTTTTGATCTACAGATCTGTGTGAGAGTTAACAGATAAAGTTCATACCTGTGATTCCAGCTCCGTCACCTCCAGGTTCAGTTTGTTCAAGTGTTTATTCACAAATGTAATCAGCGACTAAAGAAACAGACATTCAAGGTTCATTTTTGTATAATCATTCCCATTGCCCAGAAGTTCTTGTCCCATACAAAACCGGTTCTCACCGTTTTCACTACATTCAGTTTGTCCGGTGCGTGATCCAATAAGGTGTCAAAAGCATCACGTTCTGCAAATTACAATAAAATTAATTGTTTTTGACCATTTTTCCCAGACTAATAAAAATACAGCTAAAACCAGTTCCTGATGTTCACTGGTTTAATAGATTCTACTTAAATAACCCATCTTGGACCAGCAATGAGCTAGCTACAATTTTCTAAAAACTAGACCTCTGTATAACCTGGATTTTCCAGAAGCTTATTGATTCTTAAGGAAAAACATGAAAATGTGTGTGAAAATACTCACCTGATCTTCCGATCATCATTCTGTTGAAAACAGTGAACACAAAGTCAGCATCAAATACAAAAGGTATATTTCTGTGTAATAATCATCTTTCACCACTAGATGGCACATTGGAGCATCTTACTCTGTTGTGGTACTTGTGAGTTGTTTGGTCACATGAGCAGTTTGCAGGATTCCCTCCTTTTTCTGAGACAAACACACTGTAATTAGGCTGAAGCTACTTGATATAATGTTAAATTTCACACATTAATAAACTCGTCGTACCTTGACCACGATCACCTTGACGGACACATGCTCAGGTAAGCGGATGGGAGCCGCGTAGTAGATGGCCAGCGCCAGCAGCAGGTACACGATGGACACCAGGTTCTTAGAGTGGATTGCTGAAGATAAGACATCAACAATACATTTGACAAAACATTTCTATATTTTAGATAATATAGTTAAAGGTTAATTTAATAAAAAATCAAAATAGACTCAATTTACTTTCTTAATAAAGGTCACTTGAGCACAACTTATCAGTGCATGTTACATGAAATATGTTTGTTTTAATAATATTTAATTAATAGCTTTTTTTATAATATTATTTTATCTTAGATTTTTAGTCATTTTAATATGTGCTTTTGTCATTAATATTCGTAGTATATTACTACTTAAGTTCAGTTTTAGTTCAGTTTTTTAAATATACATTTATATTTGTGTTCATAATATTTAATTTAACCATTAAGAATGGGTAAAAGTCATGTTATATTACATTGTTTATACTATTGTCATTATTAATAATTATTTGAATTCACTTTTGTTTTTACATTTGTTCCCTTATTATATTTGTTTCCTAATATTTCAGTCAACCAATAAGAATGGGAAAAAGGCATGTGATTTTAGCATTATTTATTATTAGTAGTAGTAGTAGTAAATATACTCTTGTTTTTATATTTTCGGTTTTTATTTCATTTTAGTATTTTTGTCATTAGTATTAGTTTTAGGGTTTTTTAATAGTACTATTTAGGTTTTGTTTGTTTTTATTACCGTTTCAGTTTTAGTTCAGGTTTAGTTTTTATTTATTTCTAGTTAGTAATTTTGGTGCTTAAACTTATTTCGGTTAGTTGCTCATTTTATTTTATTTTAGCTTTATTTCAATTAACAAAAATGTTTTTAATAGTTTTAGTTTTAGGCAATGATAATAACTCTGATACATTTTTATTTCTGGTTGAATTGTTCCTTTAAATGCGAGTGTGTTTCAGTGCTCACAGTCGACACTCCACTCCGTGTTCCAGTCCAGCGGTCTGAGAACTCCATTAACAGCCTCTAGAACCGTCTGCAGTTTCTGCTTCTGTCCGATCTCTGACTGCGTCACCTCTGCCACATTCAGCTTATGACCCGACAGCTTCTCTGAAGGACATGACACACAGAACACAGAACATCCTCACTGCACTGAAAACACCAAACAGAAGATCAACACGAGAATCAGAACGGAAAAGTTCTTTGTCTTAAGTCTTTGTCTCACCGAACAGTTTCTGCAGCACCTGTCCATCATACAGATCTTCCTCAAGGTCTTTCACGATGATTCGGTCCTCCTCCAGTTCACTGTTGATCCAGTCAATGAGAACCTGAGAGGAAGAGTTTGTATCATTGAAAAAGGGTCAGTGAGTAGAATGCTAATTATGCCAAATGGGCGTGGCTTAGTGAGCCAGATGTTCACTCTAATTGGTCAAGTGTGATAGGTTTTTATTATTATGTTATTTTTTTCAGAACTGATTAGAATGGACCAATAACAATCACTGGTAAAGTTATTTACTACTTAATCTTCAACATTTTTGCCCCATGTTTATGCTCTACACAGTCTAGGCAGTGTTGTTATTGTTAACTAAAAATAAAATTATTAAAAAACTTACAATTTATTGTGTTAATTAAAATCACGGAATAAATTAAATATATGTAATATATAGTTGAGGAAAGATGACCAGGTGTAATAACACATCTAAAACTGTAGAAAATATACTGTCCAAATATACTTCAATGTCAAATTTAAAGTCCCATTGGCGTTATTGTCTTATCTGCAATTCCTTTTCTTTTTTTTCATTCCACAGCCTTTATTCTTAAATGTTCATCCAAGCATTCAGAAAAGGTGTTTTCTACCTTCTGGAGGTCTTTAAAATTGAGGTCTTCTCTGGACGTGGGGTCTAGAATGATCCTCTCTGCATTTTCCTCTGCAAAAATCAAGGAAGAAAGAAAAAGACTGAAGAACTGTCTTGGGTGTGGATGCATTTCCCCAGCTGTCTGACTCAGAAATCAGGGTGAGTAACAGACGTGGAGGAGTTCTTAGTAATGTATTGCTTAAGTGCCAGCTTTGTCTCAAATTGTTAACTAGTAGAATAAAAACAGACAAAAACAATGTACATTTGCTGGAACCCTCAGGCCATCCAAAACGTAGATGAGTTTGTATCTTCATCAGATTTGGAGAAATATAGCATTACAGTAAATGGGTGCCGTCAGAATGAGAGTCCAAACAGCTGATAAAAACATCACAAGTAATCCACACCACTCCAGTCCATCAGTTAATGTCTTGCAAAGCAAAAAGCTGCATGTTTGCAAGAAACAAATCCATTATTAAGATGTTTTGAACTAGTTGCTTCCAGCTAAAATACAAGTCCTCTATCCATAAGATTGCTTTCTCCAGTGAAAAAGTCACCTTCTCTGAATCCGGAGAGAAATATGCACAGATAAAGCACCATTTACAAGTGAAAATTACTTGGATTACTTGTGGATTATTGTGATGTTTTTATCAGCTGTTTGGACTCTCATTCTGACGGCACCCATTTACTGTAATGCTAAATTTCTCCAAATCTGATGAAGAAACAAACTCAACTGCATCTTGTATGGCCTGATGGTGAGAACATTTTCAGCAGATTTCCATTTTTGATGAAAACACAATCAGTAACGCCTCAATATGATTTTTTAAAAGCTTTTACTTGTCTTGAAATAGGTAAAAAGAGTCTAAATAGGACTGCAGAGGTTGTTGGGGACATTAAACATACAAACATGTAAACTCATCTACTCACTAGTCACTTTCACAACCTTGTTGTGTTTATAATCTTGCTTTTGCAAACTATTCTAACTTAAGTTTTCAGAAAAAAAAAAAAAATAGAGATTGAATTATTCTTCTGAAATAATCTGCGTGATGCTACAAATATACAGCATCACACAACAGCCCTCTATTCTTAGTGACCTCTAGTGGAGGAGTCAGACATTACATTGATTTTAATGGATGAGAAGAAGCCAAATGTTACCAAGCAACGTGTCCTCAGGGAGCAGCTCCGGGCCGGTGTGCAGGAGGGGGGCGTGGATGGCGTTCTTACCCTCTTCCTGAAGGTCACTCACTATGAAGACAAAAGAAGATGAATAAAGCATCATAAGCATCATATTTTCTGGGACATGTACCATGATCATACTATTGAAGTTCATTGGAATATAGTAATAATTCAATACCATGGTAAATATCAAGGTACACAGTAAGGGTTCTTCATGTTTGTCTGCATCGTTTCAGGAAACTATCTGTGATGAGCAGAGCAGCTAATATCACATAACTCGCTGCTATTGCTAAATCAATACCAGAAGCTCACTGCCGTTTCAATTAACTGATTAGTGTGCAGTGATTAATCAGCTGATTTATGAGTGACTCTCTCTCTTCCTCTGTCAGTTTATTACAGTTCATTTATAATATGACTTGACGTCTTGTTCTACGGAAAACAGCCTCAGTTTAGTGCACTTCCTCTAAAACACAAATAGTCGTCAGGGTCAAATCCAAACATCAGAAATAGTTCCTCCTGTATGCTACGCACCCACACCATCAGCAAGGACACATTAAATGTATCAAAAGTGACAGTAAAGGCAGTTATAATGTTGCAAAATATTTATTTTTTAAATAAATTCTGTTCTTGTGAACTTTCCATTCATCAAAGAATCCTAAAAAAGTATCACAGTTTCCACAAAAATATTAAACAGCTAAAACAATGTTTTCAACATTGACAATACTAATAAGAATGTTTCTTGAGCAGCATATTAGAGTTTTATTCTGATAATAAAACTGTTTGCCAGCTACACATATATTTCATTATATTATAGTAGAAGTTTTTAATGCCATCAAATGCCTTTTGGAGGCTCTTAATCAGTGTGAAATGAACTTATGTTTTTCCTTTTGACATTACAAATAAAGGATGGGGGGGGACTATAGAAGGATAGACAGATTTGTTCATGTTCTCAGGGGTCTGTCCTCAGCCCCCCGTGTAAGCAGAGGTGCACTCATATAAACATTTAAGGTCCAGAGGGACAGTTTCACATTGACAGTTCTTCATCCACCCTGCAGCATCTCGCGCCCAATCTGCATTTCCTGCAAGATTATGCTTCTGCTTTTCTTCATAATTGTGCATTTCCTCTCTAGGGCACCATGAAACATGGAGCATGCCTCATTTTCTTAGGATTACAGTTCCGTTTAGGTTTCACGTACAGAAAATAATTCTTTAAAACAGAAGCTATCACTGTAAAAAATGACCGTGATTTTAACGGTAAAAAACTGTGAAAATGCTACAGTAAAAACCTGTTAAATGGTTAACGGTAAGTTCCTGTAAAATTTACAGGGAAAAAAAACGTAAACTGACTTTCCCAGAATTCCCTGCGTTGCATTTCAAATTTTGTTTGAATTTGATGTTTTTTCTTTGAAATAACTATGTTTCTTCGTAGTTTTTTTCTTATCAGATATGTTTATTAGGGTTGTATGTTACATCTAATGTTGTTAAATTAATGTTTATTGCATATTTCAGTTTAATGAGTCTCACCATGATGGTGTTTAGTGCTTGTGTGAATGACACCGTTCACCTTCTATATATGTTATTATTTAAAAGCTGCTTGTGATTGGCTTTGGTTCATCATGTGACTTTCATCATCAACTCCTGCATTTAGTGGTTATCAGTGTATTTCAAAGGTACTAAACAGATTTCAGTACTTCAATAGGTTGGTATATTAACATTATATCAGTTAATGAAATTACAGTATTTAACTGTAAATTTAAGTTAAAACCTAAAATGCTGTTACCGTATTTTTTATGGTAGAATTCCGGCAACCACAGCTGCCAGTTATTTCACCGTAAATTTTACGGAATTGTTTTTACAGTGTATTTATAGTAATCAATGCTAATATTGTGTATTAAATACTACACCATTATATATATATATATATATATATATATATATATATATATATAGACTACATATATTCACAAACAAATGCATTTTGATTTATTTTAAACACTGTGTTTATATATGTATGTATTTTTAAAAAAATATTAAGTAATTTAATTAAGAGATATTACATTATTTAACCACACTTTTAAATGAAAAACAGTAAAACACCATATAATAGCCATGTACTAACTGTTAACCATAGTGAACATGCACACACTGTACAGGTTCTTGTGCACCAAACAGACCTGCTATCCAAAACTATTCTATTACTATTACTTAACACAATCATACCCTATATTATAAATACTATAATATTTTATAATAATGTTTCAGTGTATGATTGCAAAAGCATGTGTATTCATAAATAAATATATTTAATTTTATATCAAATATTTAACATGTAAATCTAACGCGGCAATGTACAACTGCATTAATTTAATTAAGATCTATTAAACTGCTGCACTATAAAACAGCCCAAAGTCTACCTTGCCTTCTTTTCTTCGTTCCACACAGTAGACCAGCCATGTCCCATTAAACAGCGCTGAATCCCGCTAATGTCCTGCAGTGAGTCTCGGTGGTGAGTGCGAGTGTGAGTGTGTGTGTGTGTGTGTGTGTGTGTGAGGGAGGCCGCCAGTGTGGCTACAGCAGTCGCACCCGCGTCATCACGTGTTATTTCTGTCCCTTTGAAACCCCCCACCCTCACTGCTCCTGTTTCAATGAGGACGAGACGCTGCTCTACACTCTGCTCTTATAGAGTCTTAGATGCACCACATGACTATATGATGAGCACACTAATGAGGGACTAACCAGAATGACACTTGATGGAGAGATGATACACCCCTGCTTTTCACAATATTGTACTTGAATCTGTCTTAAATTTATTTCTCCAACACTAATATTCTATTCTATTCTACTCTACTCTATTCTATAATGAATTAGACCTTCAAATTTTTCATGCAACTCATGAAATCAATTAATTCAATGAATTAATTGATTTCATCTTCATCTAAAAATCTTTGAAGATGAAATCAATTAATTCTTCAAAGATTTTCAGATTTTGCATTTGTATTCTATTCTATTCTATATTCAAGTTATTCTGCAACACACAAAATCTTTATGATCGTTGAAAAAATCCAGATCTTACATGACTATTGTCTAATTGATTCTATTTTATTCTGGATTAATTATTCAAGTTTTTCTGCTACGCATGAACTTTTCATGGCTCTTCGAATATTTCCAGATTTTAAATGTCTGTTGTCTAATTTATTCTATTCTATTCCATTCTATTTTAATCTGGATTAAATATTCAAGTTTTTCTGCAATACATAAATCTTCATGGCTTTTTGAATATCTCCAGATCTTAAATGTCTGTTGTCTAATGATTCTATTCTATTCTACACTGAACAAAAATATAAATGCAACACTTTTGGTTTTTGCCCGCATTTTTCATGAGCTGAACTCAAAGATCTAAGACTTTTTCTATGTAGACAAAAGGCCTATTTCTCTCAAATATTGTTCACAAATCTGTCTAAATCTGTGTTAGCGAGCACTTCTCCTTTGCCGAGATAATCCATCCACCTCACAGGTGTGACATATCAAGATGCTGATTAGACAGCATGATTATTGCACAGGTGTGCCTTAGGCTGGCCACAATAAAAAGCCACTCAAAAATATGCAGTTTTATCACATTTTACTGTATTGGGGGGGTCCGGGGGGTCCGAAAACCAGTCAGTATCTGGTGTGACCACCATTTGCCATCTCCTTCGCATAGAGTTGATCAGGTTGTTGATTGTGGCCTGTGGAATGTTGGTCCACTCCTCTTCAATGGCTGTGCGAAGTTGCTGGATATTGGCAGGAACTGGAACACGCTGTCGTATACGCTGATCCAGAGCATCCCAAACATGCTCAATGGGTTACATGTCAGGTGAGTATGCTGGCCATGCAAGAACTGGGATGTTTTCAGCTTCCAGGAGTTGTGTACAGATCCTTGCAACATGGGGCCATGCATGATCATGCTGCAACATGAGGTGATGGTCGTGGATGAATGGCACAACAATGGGCCTCAGGATCTCGTCACGGTATCTCTGTGCATTCAAAATGCCATCAATAAAATGCACCCGTGTTCGTTGTCCATAACATACGCCTGCCCATACCATAACCCCACCGCCACCATGGGCCACTCGATCCACAACGTTGACATCAGCAAACTGCTCCCACACGACCATCTGCCCTGTACAGTGAAACCCGGGATTCATCCGTGAAGAGAACACCTCTCCAAAGTGCCAGACGCCATCGAATGTGAGCATTTGCCCACTCAAGTCGGTTACGACGACGAACTGCAGTCAGGTCGAGACCCCGATGAGGACGACGAGCATGCAGATGAGCTTCCCTGAGACGGTTTCTGACAGTTTGTGCAGAAATTCTTTGGTTATGCAAACCGATTGTTGCAGCAGCTGTCCGGGTGGCTGGTCTCAGACGATCTTGGAGGTGAAGATGCTGGATGTGGAGGTCCTGGGCTGGTGTGGTTACACGTGGTCTGCGGTTGTGAGGCCGCCAAATTCTGCTGAAACGCCTTTGGAGATGGCTTATGGTAGAGAAATGAATATTCAATTCACGGGCAACAGCTCTGGTGAACATTCCTGCAGTCAGCATGCCAATTGCACGCTCCCTCAAAACTTGCGACATCTGTGGCATTATGCTGTGTGATAAAACTGCATATTTTAGAGTGGCCTTTTATTTAGAGCCAGCCTAAGGCACACCTGTGCAATAATCATGCTGTCTAATCAGCATCTTGATATGCCACACCTGTGAGGTGGATGGATTATCTCGGCAAAGGAGAAGTGCTCACTAACACAGATTTAGACAGATTTGTGAACAATATTTGAGAGAAACAGGCCTTTTGTGTAGAAAAGAAAAAGTCTTAGAACTTTGAGTTCAGCTCATGAAAAACGGGGGCAAAAGCAAAAGTGTTGCATTTATATTTTTGTTCAGTGTATATTCAAGTTCTTCTTCAGCACATGAAATCTTCATGGATCCTCAGATATTTCCAGATCTTAGATGTCTGTTGTTTAATTGATTCTATTCTGTTCCATCAACAGATTAGATATTCAAGTTTTTCTGTAACACATGAAATCTTCATGGATCTTCAAAGATTTCCAGATCTTAGATGTGTGTTGTGTAATTCTATTCTATTCTATTCTATTCTATAATTGATTAGATATTTAAGGTCACTGAGACATTTAGATTATTGATTTTTGTTAAACATAGTAACATTTCTGATGAATGAAATTATTAATTTATTTTAAAGACAAGTCATTTTCTATTCTATTCTATTCTATAATTGATTAGATATTTAAGGTCACTGAGACATTTAGATTATTGATTTTTGTTAAACATAGTAACATTTCTGATGAATGAAATTATTAATTTATTTTAAAGACAAGTCATTTTCTATTCTATTCTATTCTATAATTGATTAGATATTTAAGGTCACTGAGACATTTAGATTATTGATTTTTGTTAAATATAGTAACATTTCTGATGAATGAAATTATTAATTTATTTTAAAGACAAGTCATTTTCAGGAAGTCACCAATCTGCTCTCAAAGCTGATTTCTCACGTTCAAATCAATAAGTAAAAAGCTGCTGATCAGCGAGTGCAGTGGCTACTCAGACACGACACAACAAACACTTCCCTGAGAAATCAATACACACTCGCTGCGGTGTTTGTCAGCGGTGTGTGTGTGTGTGTGTGTACGGCTTGGAGAAAGTTATTTATTACACAAGCTGACAAAAATAACAGTCCGGTCAGAGGAATGGAGTGCTTAAATATAGCAGCACTTATTTGTGGGATCATTGGGATGCTGGAGTGGGAAATGGATGCCGGATGAGTAACACAGTTCAGATGTTAAGAAGATGATTGTGTCATGTCAACCAAACTTCCTGCATTACACACAGTCCACAGTTAGTCTCCATATTAGACACTGTCTGTCATTAATCTCTGGATTATAGGCTGTCAGTCATGTGTACCAGATAACCTTAATAAACATTCATATTTATTTCAAATACAAATATGACAAAATATGGAAGTTTTGTGCCAGTCCTATTTCAATGCTGTTTTAGGTATAAACTAGTTTGACAAGACCAACATATGTGAAAATTAACAATGAAATACTTAAAAAAAAAAATAGGTCACTTAAGTATTTGTTGTCGGAAACACTGAACCATTATTACAGTTTGAGCAGAACATTTCTCAGAAAGTGCATAACAATTCATAACCTTTACCATTACTTTTTACATTCATAAACACATCCTTTCATCTATTAATACTGAAGTAGCTGAAAAGTATCCATGATGACAAACTAGACTTCTGCTTTCTGATGAAAACTATTTTTAATACAGCTACACTTCACCTCAGACAGCTACACACAAACACAGATAAACATCACTGATGCTCAATGTACAAACATAGACAGGAGTGAAACTTACTGAGATCCATGTTCCTTCTAGCTCTGAACTCGTCTAAGAACACTTGACAAATGAAAGCAGCAACAGCAAGATCTCACAGTATCACTCATACACACAATAATATGTAAATCAACATCCTGACACACAAACATACACTCACACATCCTCATATATATCAGAGGGCTTGCTGATATCAGCTTCTGCACAGCAGGGATGGGAAATGCTGCTGTCAATCATAACAACTACTACTTTCCTGAAGAAAACAAACCACTCTTTCTACAAATTGCCTCTGGGTGGCGCTATAAATGTCACATTTACTCATCTAAACAACATCACTGCTTGACTAAAGTCACTCATTTCTAAGACACTTAGCAAAAACAATCTTATACAAATTAAAAAATGATTGTGTTTCCTCGCAGAGTTTTCAAACTGTATCCACCAATCAGCACAGTTCTGAATACAGGCCATGCAGCCTGGATACCTTAGCAACCAGCCAAAACATCTATTCAGAAAACCCTAGAAACATCCTAACACCCAGCCAGAACACCCAAGCAAATAGCCAGAGCACCCTAGCAACACCCTAACAACCAGCCAGGGGACACAAGCAAACAGCCAAAGCACCCTAGCAACACCCTAACAACCAGCCAGGGGACCCAAGCAAACAGCCAAAGCACCCTAGCAACACCCTACCAACCATCTAGAACATCCTACCAACCAGCCAGAACACCCAAGCAAACAGCCAAAGCACCCTAGCAACACCCTAACAACCATCCAGAACACCTTAACACCCAGAACACCCAAGTAAACAACCAAAACAACCTAGCAACACCCTAACAACCTTCCAGAACACACATGCAACATCCTAACAACCAGCCAGAACACTCTAACAAACAGGCAAAAACCCCTAGCAACACCCTAACAACCAGCCAGAACACCCGAACATCATTTAAAAATCCTAGGAACACCCTAACAACCAGCCAGAACAACCAAGCTAACAGCCAAAACATCCTAGCAACACCCTAACAACCATCCAGAACACCCATGCAACAACCTAACAACCAGCCAAAAAAACCCTGTCAACACCCTAACAACCACCCAGAACACCCAAACCACTATACAGTACACCTTAGCAACTGGCCAGCAAACCCCAGCACCCATTTGAACACCATAGTAATACTCTAACAACCAGCGGTGGGAATGTTACTTTGGGAATGTAATAGAGCAAGTTACCCTGTTTAAAATATAATAAGTAGTGTAACTATTTCAATTACTTTATTAATGTAACTGATTACATTTGATTACTTTTTGATTGCTTTTCTAAATTTCTAACACAATGTTTTCAGCTATTAATCATTTTGAAACATGTAAGGCAGGCAGGGTTAACCTCACAGCAGTACTCAACACAGATTACTGTCAGACTTTCAGAATCCTTCATCACTTAAATGCAAGAGATTGCAATAATTTAATTTTAAAGCACAGCCCCCACAAAATCTGACTTTCAGCACCTCTTTTTACTTTGAGATCATTCTGAGGTTAGATACAGATTTAAAATAATAAGATAATAGTTTAATCGCTATGATACTATTTTTGAAACCAATTATTTGCATAGTTATGTCAATGGGATCTGAAAATGCCTTGGGGAAAAAAAACAGTTAATCTTAAAAATAAAGCATATACATAATCCCAAACAGGAAATAAAACAGTTATCGAATAAGCATGTGTAATATTCTGTGTCCTAAACACCTGAAACATTGGTGTCTCATATTTTAGAGCAGTCACTGCAATTTATGACAGAAATCAATGTATGTGGGTGTGTGTGAAAAAAAAAAAAATCAGATGTAACCCCCTTTGTAATCGTTAACATTTTCATAAGTAACTGTAATTTAATTAATATTTTTTTCTCAGTAATTGTAACCGATTACAATTACATTTATTTTGGGTAACACTTTATTTTAAGGTGTCCTTGTTACACGTTACATGTACTTACTATTATAATAACAATAAAATATGCATAATTGCATGCAAGCAAACAAAGCAAAACCTAAACCTTACCCTAACCATATAAACTACTTGTAGTTCATTAATATTACTCAGTACATAAATGTATAATTACACTGTAATAATGACACCTTAAAATAAAGTGTAAATAAAGTGCAACCATAAAGTTTAGTTACTTCCCAACACTACCAACAACCATTTAGAACACCCTGGCAACCACTACACTACCTTATCAACCACTTAACAAGGCAGTCACTTTAAACTACAAACTCCTTTCAAACAACTGCAAAAGTATTTCAAATTGACAAGCTCGAAATAACCGTTAGACTTTCAGCCAAAGCTTCTCAGTGTATCAGGACAGAAATGGTTTCATGGCTGCTACAATGGTGCTGAATATTGAACCTGTAAATAATCTTTGAAAGTTCCCCAAAAAAGATTCTTCTGAACAAAGAGTGACTCAAGAGACTTGAACACATGCTGTCACTCCTGTGTGACAAAAACAGGATGACCACTCTGTTCCACACACACACACTTTACTGTGCAGCTGTTCACACAGATGGAGGCTGGAAGGGGTGAGTTTGATCTAAAATAGCACAAAATAACATCAAAAAAGCATAGACAGGTTTTTAACTCTTTAGAGTTTGAAACAATATAAGTAAACAGAAGGACAAAGCAGTCCACCTCATTCTTATCTGAACAACCTTGAGCTCCTGACCTGGCTATTTCTGTCCCAGACAACAACACCACAGTATAACTGTCTGTGGCTGAAGTTATGCTCATATAAGAAGAGTAAATCACAATGCTTATAAATCTATCATTGCACAGTTACTTATACTAGTCTAGTAACAATATATACACTATATATTATTTATATTAAATATTATTATTTTATATATATATTTAATATAAAATATACAAGTGTTTAAATATCCTGGAATGAAAGAAGCATTTTTATAAATTAGTGTATTGATCAAGTGCAGCACCATGGACAGCGATAAAAATCAATCATGATGTCATGTGCTCATCTAATTATTTTCTCCGTTTCTTTGTTAAGTTGCAGTATCCCGGAAAACATTACCTTCTTTCAGCTTCTTTTTGCGAACTAACGTTCCTCCCAGTTTTCCCAGCAGCGACTCATCCTTCTTCATCTTGCCCGTCTGTCCGGATGGTTTGGTGGGGTTCGCAGCCATCTGCTCCGCTGCGGCTTCAGTCACAGAAACCGAACGAGTGAGAAGAATGGAAATTAGTAAAGTATATGAGGGGCGGGGCGTAGTGGCCCGAATCTGGTCTCTGATTGGTCAGGTATGAGGTGCTAAATTATTATTTTACTGTTTTAACTCTTTACTATGTTTTTTTCAATTGAACAGACACTACATTCACTCAGTGTCATTTATCATGTGCAAAATATTGTATAGATCAGTGCTAAAATTGGGCGGCAAAGTCACGTGGTACATGTTCCTTTTCTCAGCGCTGACTAATCAGTTCACTGAAAAATTACCGTTTTTACAATTCTATATAGAATAAAGAATTTGTTTATGCTTGTTTACCGGGTATTAATAAGAATTAATAGACATTATTAAGAGTAACGCCATGTTTAATAGGAATGAAAACGAGGCTGTGAGGAATAGAAGTACAGTGTGTACAACTGACTGCAGTGTAGTTTAACAAGAGGTCAACAGTTCAACTAACGAAACTAATGTAGTCTTTCAGTAGACAAAATCTGCGTAAAACAGTTTGAAAGTTGTTAGTTTTGAAAATCACGTGATATAGTACTTCTAGACTTATAAAGACATTGTACAAAACAATGTAAAATTCTATATGACGCCTAACCTGATTAAAGTCTAAAGATTTAGGTGAGCATACCATTAAACGATAAAACAAATATCACCAATAAAACAGAAAAAGTTCTAGATGCGATTCTAAATTGAGGATTCTAGCCAATCAGCGCCCCCTTCTGGCCATCGATTTTAATCTACAGTTGTAGACTGGTAACATTTGCCACCCAGTGTTTGGAAAAACATCCCATGCCAACAATACAGATCATGAAAAACAACAGCAAACCTTTGAAAATAGATGATAATGTTGACATATCTCTAATACTACTTGATGATAATAGTCTAATAATAACTAATAATGAAAAACAAAGATTCAGAAAATGAGAAAATATAAATTGCATATAAACTCACCGTTTTCTCTGGGTGTGGAGGAGACTTTAACAGAAAGCAGCGCTGATGTAGTGTAATATCAGTAAAAAAGGGAAGTATGAGAACATTTTCACTGCAGATATATTTTGAGAGTCAGGCATAGTCATATCTGGAAAAGTGTTGTAACATCTTGAGCCACACCCTTAGAGTCAGTCATGGAAAGATATTAAACACACACAACACACATCCACCTAACTAAGACCTCTATTGTTATTACAGTATATAAAACTAAGAATTATTAACCTAAAAGACAACTTTCTACATAAAAAAAACATTGCTCTATTTACAGTTATTCATTTAGCAGACACTTTTACCCAAATGAGGAAAACAAGTGGTTTATAATATATAATTCAAAATATAAGATGTATAACATGCTTACATCCTCAAATGGAGGATTTGTCAGATTTAGCTCACTTCTAACTAAACAAACCCTATACAAACATCATGGTCAAACAAAAAACTCAAAAAAACTGTAACAGGTTCATTTTTAATGCCATACAAAATTCATAAAAAGTACAAAAAATATTATTTTCCATAATTGAACATCAAAATGCAGGTCATTGAACGTTCCAGAGGTTTCCATCAGCTTTCTGAAACTGCACAAACACACATTATTATTAATGTATTCATCTAAGAGTACATTAAGTAGATAAGTTAGTTTTGCAAAACTGCTCAGTTACATTCTCCATATAATATTGTAGTGAACTGCAGGATTAGTACCTGTGCAACGCAGAAGGCCCCAACACTCCTGCACCAAACTCCAGCGTTTCTGCAGCCTCTGCCTCTGCTTTTCCATCATCTGAACATCTTCAGGTTTGGGGGCCCCCAGGGGCCCGAGGGGAGGGACAGGGGCCCCAGAGAGGGCAGAGACCGTAACCTCCAGCAGATCTTTGTCATAGCCCTTAAGACATGCAGGTATGGTGATTTACTAGTAGCAAGCAACTCTCATACAGAAGATTGAGGCAAGTAAAATAAAAATACACAAAACAAATAAGTAAATTAAGAAATAAATGTAAAATAAATACAAAATACATGTAAGCAAACAAATACATTTAAAACAAATCAATGCATTTAAAACACATAAATTAAAAATATTGTAAATAAATACATGTAAAATAAATAAATACATAAATTACAACAAATAAAATATGTACATTAAAAAGAAAACCGTTAAAAGAAAACAATAAGAAAAATAAACGTAAAGTAAATAAATGTAAAATAAACAAACTAATACATTTAAAATGAATAAATAATTAATATATTTAATTAAAAATAAATAAAGATATTTAAAACAAATAAATACATTTGAAATGAACTAACTACAAATCGGGGGAAAAAGCATTTAAAAAAAAAAAAAAAAAAAAAAAAAATGTATGTATGTTTTGAATCGATTTTAAATATTAAAAAAATATTTAAAAACTCTGACCTGCAGTAGGGTGAGCGTCTGCCCCCCTGCCAGGCCTTGGAGCAGGCTGGTCAGGTGACCCCAGACTGGTGCCAGATGAGTCTTTGCCCCACTGTCTCTGACAACCCCCAGCACCAGACCAGGGTTAAACTCATACACCAGAGGGAGAATCAGGCTCAGAACCGTCTGCATGAATCCTGCTGTGAAGCTCTCACCCTGGAGACGAGCAGGAAGAGGAAGTGACTTCACAGAAATAAGACAAAATCTGAGACAATACCAGCTGTGATTACGCACCTCTCTCAGACACAAGGACAAACGGTTCACGCACTTCTCTTCAGTTTCTTCAGCACAGATTTGGACTAGAAACACCTTCCTGACAAGAGAGAGAGACTCACCCACTGCAGTTTTTAAAGAACTGAACAAATCATTTCTAATTTACTGAATTAAAGTGACAGAAAAAAACAAGGCTCGGCGATAATTATGTATTTTTATTAGCTCTTCTGGAAAAAAAAAGAAGTAAATATTAGATGAAAAACGTATGTAAATTAAAATGAGAAATGTTGCCTTGACAACTAACTGAAATAATATGCAGAAGCAGTCAAATTACTAACAGGAAATAAATAAACACTAAAACTGAAATAAAGATAAATGAAACCTAAACAGTAAAATAATACGTAAATAATAAATGAATAAATAAAGCACATAAGAAAAATGACTAAAAATAAAACAAAAATTAAAATGAAAAATGAAAATATAAAAATGAAAGCTAATTCTAATTTTTTATAAAAACTATAACAGTATATAACACTAAATAACAAACAAAAAAAGATTCAAAAGTATTCTAAAATAGTATTTAAAAATAAGTGTTAGATACAGTTTATTATTTTAAAATATTTTTCCTAAAAATAAATGTAATACTAAAATATTTTAAATGTAATACTAAATACTAACTTTATATATATTCTAATTAAAAATCTTTATTTTTTACTATTTTTGTTTTCTCTAAAAGACAAATTCAGCTCTGCACTTTATACAACAAACAATAAAACAAAAATATATGCAATAACTGGCTCACCCATCATTAGTTTTGACCGGTACATTCCCATCTCCAATAAAAACAACCAGCACCCTTCATCAAACACAAAAGCACTGTTTTTATCATCACATAACAGTCAATTATTTATCTGATCTAGGTGATGTTAGGTAATTCTTCTGTTAGTCTAAGAAGTGTTGTACCGTTCAGCAAGGCCCATTAGTGCACGTTCACAAGCACAGCGTACAGACACACTCCAGTCAGACACCACGATGCATCCATTACGCACCTGATGAAGCGTTACAGTCCGTTACCAAATACTGCACACACAAATAACCACCAGACCTGTGTTATCGCATCCTCACCTCCTTATTCATCATTTGATCAAGAACTGAAATTATATTTCCAAGAGGCTGGAGGATGTTTTGGTCTGTTACATCTTGGAAATGTTTATCCCTACAGACAGAAAAACAATTTGAAATGTTATAATGTGGCCCAAAAGTGTGACTCTGTGTGTTTCTGATCTGTTTTTACTAACCGAAAACTTTGTACTTCTTTTGTGGTGCTTTGGGAAACTTCCCCCAAATGTTGGCAGCCCTCTGGCAGTGAGAGCTCCACACCAGGAGGGGGCGCTACGACTGTTCGCACATCAGTAGATGTCCTGGTTAAAGGTTCAGGCCACACAATATCCTGTGTCGTCTTCTTTGTATTGGTCTCTGGCGCAGGGTTCTCAGCCTCTTTAGCTCCACCGTTCTTCTCGTCCAGTCTGGGTCGTTTGGTGCTCGTTCCTGAATGAGCCTCTTTAAGAATGAGACAGATAAAAATTTAAAAGACAAAACATAATAAAATGTAGCTGTCAAATGTTAAAATGACATTTAAATAAAAGCTAATCTAAATGTCACTACATATTTAAATCTACTACCAATTGCCTTCATAACAGACTTATTAACGTTAACTAAAATCAAAACTATTAAAAATTGTTTTGTTCATTAAAATACAGCTGAAAATAAAATATAAATATAAGATGAAAAACTAAACGCAAATTAGAAATGTTGCCTTAGCAACTTAATGAAATAATAAGTTGAAGCACTAAAATTACTAACTGGAAATTAATGAAAACTAAAACTGTAATGAAGATAAATTGAACCTAAATAGTAAAAACTGACAAAAGCACATAATAAAATCAATAAAAATAAACTTAAAATTAATATGAAAACTGAGAATAAAAAAATAAAAGCTAATTTGAAATGTTTTTAATAAAAACTATAATACTATATAATTAATACCAAAACAAAACAATCCACGTGAAAGGAAAATGGCCATTTTTAAGTAAAAATGAGTAAACAAACACTAACCTGAGTGTTTAAAACAGCTCCAGTAAGATGATTGAGCGTTGCGAACATTTTGGATAGATTCCAGTGCACTGTGAATTTTTTTTTTTAAAAATCACATGGCATATTACTCCAGCTTTCTAGCGACAAAAAAATTGTCTGTCCACATTGAAACCAAATCACAAACAATCTGAACATGTGTACTGTTTGATGTATGTAGGGCAGGATTTTGGACCAATAAGATCTGACTGTGGGCGGTGCTACCCAGTGCACCTTAACTCAATCAAACAGCTTGTCCAATGAAAAACACTCGCCACATGATTGACAGCTCAAATCACCTCTCACAAGCAGCCGTGAGCCCTGACAGCCGAGGGGCCGGATCTCCAAGAAGGGTCTGGACGGTTTGGCAAACCGATTGTGCCAGAGAAGTCAGGTTATACCCTCCCTGAAAGAACAAAACCAGAAGAAACAATATATACAATCTAAACATGACAACACAGATGAAAATATGCTAGAATCAGCTTTAAAAAAAGATTTTATGTGATAATGACAACTGACCTCCAGGACGACACACATTTTGCCTGCAGCCAAAGGCATTAGCAGTTGGGTGAGGTGGGCAAAGATCTCAGGAACAGCACACATTTCACCCTGAAGCACAACAGACAGAAGTGTTAACTGAGATCAACCCATACAGCCCATCAAACACGGCAGAAACTTTTGGAAACAGTGTGACAGATGCAGATTTGAAGGATTGAAGGAGTAGTTCACCCAAAAATTTAAATTTCTTGAAACAATTACTCATTCTCAGGCCATATAAGATGTAGATGAGTTTGTTTCTTCATCAGAACAGATTTGGAGAAATGTAGCATTACATCACTTGCTCACCAATGGATCCTCTGCAGTGAATGGGTGCCGTCAGAATGAGAGTCCAAACAGCTGATAAAAACATCACAATAATCCACACCACTCCAGTCCATCAATTAACGTCTTGTGAAGCGAAAAGCTGAATGTTTATAAGAAACAAGTCCATCAAGGCATTTTCTGGCCAAAATATGAGACCATAATCCATAATAACGCTTCCTCCTGTGATAAAGTCCATCTACTGTTATCCTCTCACATCTAAATCCAAAGACATAGTTGTTTAGAACTGTTTTGGACTGTTTTCACTTGTAAATGTTGCTTGATCTGTGCATATTTCTCTCCTGATTCAGACAAGATGACTTTTTCACTGGAGTGTTATTATGGATTATGGATTCATATTTTGGCCAGACATGACAGTTTAAAGTTAAAATGTCTTAACGATGGATTTGTTTCTTATAAACACACAGTTTTTCGCTTCACAAAACATTGATGGACTGGAGTCATGTGGATTAATTGTGATGTTTTTATCAGCTGTTTGGACTCTCATTCTGACGGCACCCATTCACTGCAGAGGATCCATTGGTGAACAAGTGATATAATGCTACATTTCTCCAAATCTGTTCTGATGAAGAAACAAACTCATCCTAATCTACTTGGATGGCCCAACTAATTTTCATTTTTGAGTGAACTATTCTTCAAACAGGATCCAGAAAAGAAAATCACATGTCAGGAGCTCAGACATTTACAAATTTAAAAAGAGTCACTTACTTCTGGGTCCCCAATGGCTGAATCAAAACCAGCACTGACCAGAACCAGCTCTGGATCAAACTGAAAGAGAAAAAAAATGTGCATCAGCTTGAATTAGACACTCAGAAAAGCGTCTAACGGTCTAATGGTTGCTCTCGTACGACAGGTACCTCATACGCGACGGGTAACAGAACATGGAAGAAAGCAGCCAGATAGTCACTGTTCGTCATGCCCACCTGCAGGAAACAAGCACGGCATAGAAACTATGTAAATATTATTTTAATTTATTTCTTTACCAGTGAGAATGGTTGATTAAACGTAGATTTGATTGGCATGCACTGCTGCTATGAAATACACATTTATGATAGAGTTTGATGGCTTCTGAGCATTGATTCAGTTTTCATTTGCCTTGTTCCAGGGGAGGTTCATGTTAAAACCACATCCTTTGCCTTTCCCAACACTGGTGTAGTCCGACTCGGGGAGATTGGGCCAGAAGGTCTGGTTCTCATAACGATGCCAAGAAAAATAAAGCACACTAAGACAAAAGGAAAATCAAATTATAGAAAATCATTGAAATTTTAGAAATTCCAAATAATTACCAATTATTAAGTGCTAATACTAAGAATAAGTTGTCCTATGGACAGACATGATTTCTCAGTCTGCACAGGTTGTTGAGGAGATGAATGTTTTTTAAGCGATCAGAGTTATGATTTTTTTATCTGGTGGATGATAAAACAAGTGGGAAAAATCTAATTTAAATAACTGAATAATAATAAATATGTTAATATTTTAATAAAATAATTTAATATCAAATAAAATAAAAAATTATAAAATATTAAATAAAATAAATTTAAAATTTAACAATCTAGGCTAGTAAACTACATTGTTCATCAGAAGGAAGATGGACACACCTTGGGTCCTCCTCAAAGCAGTACTGGACACCTTGTCCATGGTGGATGTCCCAGTCCACAATCAAAACCCTAGAAAGAAACCACAAGCTCAAACTTATCTGTATGACTAAAATCTGCAATACCAGCTGTTTAGTTTTCCTTAGTGAGTATTAAAATCATGTAAATTAGTGTTGTACAGCAGTGCAGGATGTAACACCTGTTCAGGTTGTAGTTCTTCTTAGCATAAAGTGCAGCGATGGCCACATTATTAAACACACAGAAACCGTTCGCAGCGGAGCGCTGACTGTGGTGTCCTGGAGGCCTGGAGGTCACAAAAAGAGAACAAAAATTAATTACTAAAAACTAGAGATCAACATATTGTGTTGTCTAGTGAACAATAAGAACACAGATTACTTTTCTATTTAAGTGTCCAATAACAAACATTTATTTTACAGATTACAGATTAATTAATTACAAATATGTTATTTTACAAATAGTACATTTTTATAAATGTTCTTATCTGACTATAAAATAATCATTATCAATAATAATAATAATAATAATAGATACTTAAATGTATTATTAAATTAAAACATTACTACATTTGAATATTAAATTAACTATTAAATTAAAATGTTGACTATAAATGTTATTAAATATTCATATTAAATATGAACAATGAAATATTCATAGTACTAGTAGTAAAAAATAATAATAATGAATTATTCAATTAATACATTATTAATATTGTTAATACGAAAAATAAAAATATTAAAATGCATAAAGGAATACATTATTAATATTGCTAATAATAACAATAACAACAACCATATGAATTCATAATTAAAGGTATTATTAAATTAACATTTATATTCAAATTTTATTAATATTAATAATTACTGTAAAAATTAATACAAAATAATTAAATGTGTTTTAAATTAATAACATTACATGTAAATATTATTACATATTATTTATATTGTTCATAATAATAATCACAATAACGTTTTATTTTAGTTTCACTTTCGTTTTAGTTTAGTTTCAGACAAGCAGGTATTCCTGCCTCAAACTCTCAGCCACAGCAAAGCAAAGCAAATATGCTGGGCTGCTCAAACATATCGCAGTTCTGTTTAGTGCCTAGTGGGAAAAACATCACACACTTCACCTTTAAACAAGTAGTACATTTGTTGGACATCCAATCATGAAAGCAGCAGCTGATGGTTGTGTGCTCACCTGACCAGCGCCATGCCGTTCCTGACCTCTCTCTTCATGACGCTGTCCACCAGCTGCAGTGTGGCGCCCACGGCCAGCTTAGCACAGTGGTAGATGTTCTGTGCTCACATGAGAGACTGTTGGGAAGCGTTCACCTGAACACAGCAAGCATCAATGACCTGGACTTACCTGATGGAAATAGACGTCACTGTACTGCTTCGAAAAAGCCATCAGCTCTTCCACGCTCATTTTTGGAGTCTGTTTAACGGCCTCCAGATACTCCTCACTAAAGTAAACACAAAAGATTTTGAGACCGGACTCGATCATACAGCAATAGAAATGTGGCCTGGTTTAAACTCCACCAACCTGTGTGCGAGTAAAATCTCCTGCTCGGTGGCCTGGCGGACCGGCAGCTGTTTGCACCTCTGTCCCACGCCGTGAGTCTTTAGCGCTTCGTAAGACACGGTCAACCGCTCAGGCACCTCGATCTCACAGACTGGACTGGACAGAGCAAAAATATGCAAAATACTAATTATGCAAACGTAGTAAAACAGTGATAGCAATATTAGAAACTACTACAATTTTATAATTGACTTAAATCTGCAATTACTACACTTTGGTTGCAATACTAAAACACAAACTGTTGTGTTCATTTTGTATCATTGAAATTCTATATTATGAATTTTTTTTTTTTCATTTTAGTAAGTTTTAGCAATTTTTTTGTGTTTTGTCATTTTATTAGTTATTGTTTAGTTAGGCTAGTTTTTATTCATTTTTAGTTTTAGCTATTTTAGTACAAGTTAAACTAAATGAAAATGAGCAATGTTGCTTTGGCAGCTAGCTGAAATAAAATATCAAATAAGTTTGTTTTTCAGTTAGCGCTTATTTTATTTCAAGTAACCATGTTTATGGTTTTAGTTCAGGTTTTAGTTAACTATAGCAACCCTGTTTCCCACTAATAAAAATCATTTCTGAAATCAATATTAGTTAAGTTTTTTAGTATTGAAAATGCCCATTTCTGACTAGTACAAAATGCAAACCAAGTGTTTCCCTGTATATTTTTATTACTTAATTACTGCGTTTCACATATTTTAACACATTTTAGAAATCAGTTTTTAAAACTAACTGGGCATATCTTGAAATAACATTTAATTATACATCACAAAATAAGAAACTAACATCTCCAGAATGTTGAAAAAAATCAAAGATATGAAAAACATACGCAAACAAAAAATTCGCCTAAATCAAGTATGATAATTTTAACTCGTAAGGAATAATGTGTAGATCTATATGGTATCATGTGGTAATACTATGGTAACGTTACTTTGACCACCATACAGAATGGTTTTTAAATTTTATGCACCATTATATTTGCATATAAAACTGTGACGTACTTCATTGAATGTTATGTGCTATCGTAATATTATGTCTAAAAATAACAGTATAACATGAGACTTTTGTAAGAGTCGTACAGTAAGCGAAGACTTACTCTGTCCAGAGGAGTTTATAACGGCTCATCTCCTCATCAAAGATCAGTGCGCTTCCTGACGACATTTAAACACTCTGCTCTGGATTTCAACGAAAAACAACTGATTAATAACAAAGTCTAGTCTTTGTTAATAACTGTAAATCCCTGTAAATTACAATTTCAGTCACGCACGGGAAAGCAGAACAGTTCAAAGTGCTGTTTCGTTTCTCTCTTTTTCGTCGCTCGGTGAACGAGGAGCGGATGATGCATTACCGCCCCCTACCGGATGATCACGTGAACAACAATAATTACAATCTAAACAGCGTGATTTGAAAAAATTACTAAATAAATAAAAATAAAACATAAATGCTACACGCAAAACGAAGCTACACTACCTATCTTTTGGAAGAGACTTATTTTCATTTATTTGAATTATTTTGTAAAGCCTTGTGCAATGTTTTTACTAACCATTTGCTTGTGCATTTTTCTTTTTTGTTAATGCAATGTTTTTTTTTTTATAAATTTATATAGTAATTCTGAATACAATGGGTATTTTAATGTCAGTCTTTTGCTGTTACTTGACAAATTTCATATTCACCAAATTTGGATGTCTCTGCACTTCTCTGGGTCTTGTCATATTTTTTTATAAATACACGCTCAAAACTCGCAGTGGATATATTTGTTTTTAACACGTGTCCAACAACATACAATTCACAAGCATCACAGCAAAACTCTGTATTTTTTATGAAATCCATTAATATATTAAACACAATGTAATTTCCACGTCTCAAATGTGGATTTGAACAGTAGAACAATAATAAATAATGAAGACAAGGTAAAAATAGTTTTCCAAGACAGTTTTAATGCACATTATTTAACTTACACATACCTCATTATCACGTGGTATCACTTACATTTATGCTCACTGTTAGGATGATGTGGTTAGGATGGACCTAAATGACAAAGCACACTTTTCTGATGACAGAATCACAATAAACAAAAGCCTTTATATTAGAATGGTATGAAATCAAAAAGAACAATGCTTAAAAACATCTACAAACATAATTATGTATATATAAAAGTGTAATCAGTGCAAAAATATAGTGTAAATCCATCCAAATACAACCTATTTGAAATTTGCAATGGCCCATATGAGAATTATTGCTCCTTTGTCCATGATTTTAAAACTATGGTTAATGCAACTGGTTAACGCATCTTTTACAGTATATGTTACTATATATATATATATATACTGTACTGCTAAACACTGTAACTGCAATTAAGGAGTACAATTATTTACTCCATTATGGGACCATTTTTAAAGCACTTTTTGGTCAATTTTGAAGGTTTTTGTCATGTTTAAATGAATTTTAAGCAAAAAAAAAATATTCATATGACTAACACTGAAAGCTATACACATTTATACTGATGATTTATGAAGTGAACAAATATATTGTTATTAAACAGTTAGCAGCCTTTCGTTGGCAAAATATTCTAGCTTGGCACACATGCTGTTTTTATCCATTTGGGACTGTTGTTGATGCAGTTAGAAAAGCCATGGTGTAAACTTATTAATATATATGTGCATACATATGTGTATGTGTGTGTGTGTTCAGCAGTTATTTGGCACAGGATATAGAAACACTGACGTCTTCAGATTCCCAGAGTCTCTTTGGTCACCTGACATCCGAGCAGGACATTCCCCACACACACACACTGAGACAGATCTCCCACTGAAACACACACACACACACACACTCAAATCATCAGTGTGTGTCAAAGAACTGAAGATATCTGCTCAAACGTCTCTTGATGAACGCTGACTGAATGAATGTGGTCTGGAATGGAGATCTCACCTTTCTGAGAGCCGATCCATGACGCTGCTTTCATGGCCACAAACTGCCACTCCACCTGCTGCTCTATTTTACAGCCGTATAACCAGATCAGAGCCAGGAGAGTGGCCCATACTGACCCATCCACCTGTGTACAAACCATTATCCACTGCATTTGTTACTGGACACTGCACACAATCATCACTGTCTTATTATTTCATCACATCTCTCACCTGTGCTGGTTTCTGATTGGTCAGCTCATCCTCCGTCTTCCCAAACACATCCGCCAGTGTGGCGTCCAGATCCCAGCAGCCGGATGCCTTTTGGAGAGAAACCAGCTGCAGTAACGGGTCCTTCTGGAGATCAGGAGCAGCTAAACACAAACATACAAGAATAAATATAATAAAAATCAATATATAATGTTAATAAAATTAAATAAATACCTATAAAACAATGTGAATTTTATGACCTACTACACTTGTCAAATGTATGTTAAATGTAGTCAATTAACATCTTGTAAAGTGAAAAGCTACATGTTTGTAAGAAACAACTTCACTTCTAACTTCTAACCATCACTTCTGGCTAAAATATGTGTCCATAATCCATAATAACGCTTCATCTATTGATAAAGTCCATCACCTGTTGTCCTCTCACATCAAAATCCAATTTTTCATATGTTTTCATATGTACGACTTTTCATATGTAAACGGTGCTTGATCTGTGTATATTTCTCTCCTGATTCAGACAAGACGACTTTTAAGATGACTCGTAGTTTTGAAGTTAAAAATGCCTTAATCATGGGTTTGTTTCTTACAAACACACAGCTTTTCACTTCTCAAGATGTTAACTGATGGACTGGAGTGGTGTGGATTATTTTGTTATGTTTTTATCAGCTGTTTGGACTCTCATTCTGACAGCACCCATTCACTGCAGAGGATCCATTGGTGAGCAATTGATGTAATGCTACATTTCTCCAGATCTAATGAAGAAACAAACTCATTTAAATGTTAGATGGCATGAGGGTGAATGCATTTTCATTTTAAGGTGAACTATTCCTCTAAAATTTAAAGGGGTCATGCAAAATTCACTTTAAAAGTTGTTTGAACATAAATGTGTGTTGGAAGTGTGTGTACACATCCATCCTGTAATAATAAAAATCCACCCAGTGTTTTTTTTTTTAAAATCCCCTTTCTCAAATCAGGCTGTTCTGAGATTTCTGTCAGAATGACGTAGTTCTGCGCAGACCGCTCCCGCGATAGTTGATTGACAAGACCGTCTTACCTTAGTCTATAGTCTTTGCTCCGGTACAGGGAAGACAAGAGTGTCTCCGATTAAGCGATTGAGGCGTTTTGTTGTTGGATGTAATAATGAATATAACAGTCGTCATTAACTCCCGACATCTGAGCCGCTGAAGACGCAGAGGATTAACGTTAATTTCATTTTTAAGGGAATGCGCCGATCCCCGATCTGCCTAAATGCGTTATGTTCACGCGAATCATTCGTGATCCAGCTTCATCTACAGAAGAAGTGAATATAAGGGTTTTTATGAATCTTTGCAAATCGCCTTTCCTAATAACGTGCTAGTTAGCCAGTTTCGCGACTAAAGTAAACAGTACTGCTTGTCACTCCACAGAAGAGAGGGGCAGGGTCAGCAGAGCTCATTAGCATAATAAAGCAACATGGACTAGAATGGCTTGATAAAAACAAAGCTGATTTTGACCGGGTAAAGAAGGTGTTTTTTACACTACCATTGAGAAATTTTAACCAAAGTATGTTACAGACTCTTCATTAAGACCCTAAAGAATCATACCAACTTGTGGAAAATGGGCATCCGATGACCCCTTTAAACTACACAGTTTTCAGTAAGTAAGCCAGTACTTTCCAAACATAACAATTGTGTCCATCTCATATGCCTGTCTCTGTATATGTGTGTGTGTGTGTATACCATCACTTTTGCTTTCAGAGTCTGTCTGATCAGACGGGGCAATCGCAGTCTTAGAACCACAACGGAAAAAATTCTGGATCTCTGCAAATGACAACAATGATCGTTAACCATGAGGTGGCTGCATTTGTGTTTCACATTTAGTGAGCTTTAGTGACGCTGTGTATTCATTGTGTTACTTGTCATGAATCCGTTCTTCTGTTCGGGTGTAGTCACTGAAAAAAATAGAAAAGATCTCTCAAATGAAAACTGTTTTTCTTACTCTTTTCAGAACAAGGATTAACACAACAGACAGAACATTTCCACAGATATGAACATATTATGACTGTGAATGTTTATTTGAGCTGGTTACTTCTCTGCTTTTCCTTCACTATTTTTAAAAATGTATTCTCTACATCTGAGTAAGTCTGGTTTACTTACCTTCTGGTACCCAATTAGACATTTTTAAGAATGCTCGCTCTGTGAACGCTCTCATCTTTGAGCAGTGAAACGATTGTTCATCTGCATAAACGGTCAAAACATTCAGACATTAATGTATAACAAAAGAAAAGAAAACAAACAAATTATATATATATATATATATATATATACTGTATATATGAAGAGTTAATTTGCAAAAACAGATAACAGTTTTTAACAATTTTTAAAAGTCATGTTTTTTCATTGTACATTCCAATTAATCTCAATCACACTGCAGTCAGATATTTTGATTAGGTAAAAAATAACTAATAAATACTAGCTAACTAACACAATAAAACAAAAACATAACAATAAAAAACATGATTTTTGAAAAATTTTAAAAACGGAGTTATCTGTTTTTGCAAATAAACTCTTCATATATACATATATATATACATATATATTTGTAAATAAGCAAAACAACCAAGCAAACAAGAAAAGCTCCTTAAGACTTTCTCTTACGTGCAGATAAACGAAACTCGCGGGGTACTATGTGATCTGAAATAAAAAGTAACACACAGAAAAGTATCATACATTATTATATTACTTGTATAAACTTGAATTATGACAAGCATAAGTATGTATAAAGTTCAAGTTGAATCAACTTTTGACTGGAGGTGTGTATCATTACATACAATTAACAGACTAATGTTTGTCATGAACTGAGAAATCAAAATTCCCTTGATCTTTTGACATTTAAGAGGTCATTGCACTATAAAAACATCCAGTAAGTTTCAGAACTCAAAACTTTCTCGTTAGTCTCTATGATGTAATAATGTGGATAAGCACCGCCTCCGCAGAAGATGATCAACTCTTGCTTCGACATCACTGCCTGTTTAGCCCCGCCCACCGATTCGTGCATGTAGTGTAAATAACGAAAGGCGAATGCGCAGGTCTACGCAAAAAACAAATAATAAAGATGCTCCGAAGACAACAAGACGCTGTACATCTTTGCATTGCCCTCCTTCTGATCCCAACATTAGGAAAGACTGGATGAACTTTATTTTTAATGAAGCATCAGTAAGAACTCTTTGTTCACTTCATTTTACCGCAGATTCATTTACAAACAAGGCACAATTCGATGCAGGATTTCCAGAAAGATTGAAACTAAAATACGACGCTGTGCCTACTATATTGGCTCCGACAGTAATGTCGCAACACAAGTGTGAGTGACTGTTTTTATTACACGATCACTATTGCTTTGTCTGTTAAACAGATCGTTTGATATGAGTATTTATGTGGTTTTAATCTAAATCACAGCAGCGTCCATCTGTGAAGGATGTTGGCTGTCAAACATACACAACTGTTAGCCAATCATAGCAGTGGGCATTTATTTCCGAGTCTACAATCTGTCACGCCTATTCAAACAGAGCGAGGTTAAAATCAAGACAGAAAATAGCCTATTACTTCTAAATTATTATGTTTTTTGATATAAAAATCTTGATAACATTATAAGTGGACCTCAGAGAATAGTACAAAATAATTTAAAAAAGCCAGTTTATGATCCTTTAACACATAGTGGCATCAAACGTCCTAGAAGCAAATCTGAAAAACATTTGATTTCACATCTTAATGAGGTACGTAATTTTTTTATCATTTCTTGGGTCAAGAAAGAGTCGGAACTTGCTATATATTTCTTCCTCTCTTACCGCAAAACACTTGCTGTGGCTGAATATGCTTTAATTTGCCACAAGGATGCTTTCCTGTCACATATCAAGCTGATGGAATGCAAGTGTTTTCATGCCATGTGAAATCAGGGTGATGGGGGAAAAAGTCTTTATGCTTAAATAACAGATTATTGTTTGTCTTACCATATTGTATGTGCATCGTGTCAATTTCTGAAGACAAATCTGAAAAACATTTGATTTCACATCTCAATCTAAACATTAAATAGTCAAGTGACAGTAAAAGTGATGTATAAACACACAATGCTTGCACTAACTGTATATCGGCACTCTTCTCTGCAGCAGGGGTCCTTTCACAGTCTGTCTGCTGTCTTTATTAACAGCAATGAAGGCTGTATGAACACTGCTCACTCCTGCCTGAACACTGAGCTCCACCATCCTGCTCCTGATGCCCTCAACATCTGCAGCACCGGACCTCTCCTCCTGCTCCAGAGAACGGATCAGGGTCCGAGCCGCCAGCCGGTGAATGGACAACCTGCAGAAACATGGAGGAAAACTGAGAATTATTGTTGGCTTAGAAAAACAAAGAGATGATTCAACTGCAACTGAAAGCCTAAAATAATTAAATAGAATTTATTTTATTTAACAAAAATTTAAATTTGAAATGATTTGTTGAGAATAAAAGTAATGCACTACTTTATTGTGTTATTTACTATAAAAAAGAACTGATTATATTATTTTTGGAGATTTTCCACTGTATCTCTCAGTAAATAAGTAAATAAACAGTAAATAAATAAAGCATAAAACAGTAAATAAATAAAGCATTACTTATTTGACAGTACATAACCTGGGATGCACAGATATTAATTCTGGCCAATAACAATAAGCCAAGAATTATTATTATAAAGCTACAGCTGTAAACCAATAAATGGCTGATATTAAAAAGCTACATTATTCTGTCTAAAAAAACAATACACTAAACTGATAATCACTTTAGGTATTACAATTTGCATTCATAAATACTGTATGGCTAACTATTAATTTTACAAATAAAAAAGTTAAAAAATTAAGTCCTCATTAAATAAAGGTGAGAGGTTGAATGGGGCATAAATTAGTAATAAATTAAACCTAAACTATAAAATAATTAGTGTTCCAATATATAAAACAATATTGGTCAACTTGATCCAGATAAAATAAATCAATGATATGGTCCTGGTATATTATGCATTCATATGATTATGATATTATAGTGTAAATTTACCCATTTGTGTTATTTGTACTGGTCATAATTCTGCAGTGAAAATTATATAAATTAATTGGCAACAAAAGGCTTTATTTCTAGTTTCATCATTTAAAATGTGTTTTAGAGGTGAGTTGGTCTGAAGCAGTACTGGAGCTGTTGTTGTCAGTGTCTATATGTGTGTTTGTGTTTGTTACCCTGTTTCTTCAGTTGGTTTGAGGCAGAAGTGGAGCTGGTTTGTTACTGGTTGATCTTTAAGACTGTATTTGACTGTCACTGTTCCCTCAGAGCCTCCTGAACTCTATGAGACAGTGAAAATGTAGATTTTTTATAATCTAAACAAATGAGAAACACTGATCTAATTGTCATTAAAGAATCACATGCTAAATCATTTCACCTCTCCTTTAAATTGGGCATAAATGAGTATCCTTTGACCCTGGAAGAGCTCACTGATGGGTGGAGACAGTGTGTCAACAGTAACACCGTCTGGAAGGGTCCAATCCACAGAGATATTAACCACAGCGGGCTGCAGCGCAAACCTGAGCGACTGCATCACCTGATATAGTTTGAAGAGAAAGAGAAACCATTGAGACATTTGACTAGGAAACATTAGTGTCTGTGAAATCCAGTGGAGAGCTTTACTTTGGGCTGCATGCGGTCGGTGTCTGTGATGAACTGAGCGTGACCAGATCCCTCCCTGGCCATTCCTGTGATGAGGGCGGCACTCGCACCCTCACCAATCCCGAATGAGAAACACCTGAAGACACAACAAACTCTGTTACTGTTAGTGATGAAGATATGAATGATGGACAGATCAAACCCAGCAGACCTTTACCTGTGAGAGTGAGCGTGACTTTTCACCAGGTCCAGCACCTCTTTAGTGTTTCCCACCTCTCCATCAGTGAAGACGAACAGCTGAAGAGAGAAAAACATTGAGTCTTAAACCATGTTTATACTTTTACACAAATTCCAGAATGTCGTTCAGGTGAACATTATTGAGGTGTTGTACCTGTCTGGGGTGATCGGGGTAACAGGGCTGACTATAGATGTGTTCTAGTGGCTGTAATATCTCTGTGCCGCCCATGTCTGCTCTTATTTTCTTCACTCTCTTCAGAGCCTGATCCATTGTTTTCTGATTGTACACGACACTTTGACTGCAAAGAAACAGAAAAAGATCTGATCTCCTCTGACATTTAAATACTGAATATCTATAAATGAAGATCTAGATACTAACGGGAAGAAGGACTCAAAATCAGAGCCATATCCATAGATATTGAAGTAGCATCCCATGGGCAGACTCTTCAAGAGTAACAGCAGAGTGTCCTACAGAGAGACATGGACAGAAAGTGAAAGTGAGATCAAAACTATAGTGTTTACTACAGCATACAAAATACAGCATAACTATTGTATTTACTTGCCTAACGCACATTCCTGGTTGTATTGAGCACAAAGAAAAAAATGGTTTGTCTTTAATCTTTCATCAAAACATAATAACAAATTCTTCCTCTGACCTCACAAATCCTTCTTACTTTTCAATCCTTTCCCTCTAACCACTTGACTTGAATCTGATATGAAATGGAGATGGAAAAAATACAGACCCAGTCTACATTATTCTTTATTAAATGTCTTGCTTTCCTCAGAAATGTCACAAAATAGAACTAAAATTGGTTGTGAACCAAGTTTCATGATGATTTTAAATGTGTCTCCTCTCAATACATTTAAATAAATGCTGTTTTAAACCTTAAATCTTACCTTTGCACTTTCTATGGGCATCTGTGCTCCCTTCCCATGATGCATCAGAAATCCCATACTGCCTGATCTATCAATCACAAAAACAAACTCGCCTCGAGTTAGGGTTAACTCTGGGATCTCTGGGTACAAACTTATCATGACCACTGGGTCCCTCATCAGAGAGCCTGAAAAAGAGAGAAAGAGTCAGTGACACCTTCATCACTCAATCCCATAATCTCAGTGATCTGCAGGTCCTACCTGGTGGAGCAGTGATCACTCCTGCCTCCACTATAGCAGAGGGCTGATGGGTATCCTGATAGTACACAAACAGCTCAACGTCCTTATCAAACATGTGACCAGGACTCAGATTCACCTACACACAAACAACACATGCATAAACCTGCTCTGCTCACACATCCAGATAAACACATGAAGACACACAGTACCGTAGCCTGAGTGTGATCAGAGTGGAGGAACACTAGAGGATCCAGAGTGCAGTTGGACTCTAGTTTGGAGATGGGCTTTGGAGAGCTCACATGAACACTGAGAGTCAGCGTGTAGGGAACAGCTCCTGATGAAATCTCTGAGACTATACCAGCAGCTGAACCTGACACACACACACACACACACACACACACACACAGAGTGTGTTAGAATCAGCTTCTCTGCTCTAATAAAGTGTGTGTCAGAGCTGCTGTAGTACCTGCTGGTGTGTATCGGGGGTTGAGGACAGCCGGCAGACAGAAGCGCAGCGAGTGGTCGGCCTGCACAGCGAGCTCGGTGACGTAGATGATGGTGACGGCAGCGTTCTGACCCGCCGACAGACACCCGACACTCAGTCTGAACACATCAGGACTCTCTGTGCTCTCTTCCAACAGAAACGCCTGCTGACCCGAACTCACAGCATCATCATACTGATCCCTCGCCTGCAGGATACAGTTTTGTTAAATAGTGATATGTAGTATAAATATGGAAATAAATGTTCTGTGAGTTTGTATCTGGACTCACGGTTTCTCTGTCCTGCACCTCTGCCACAATCTCCTGCTCTCCGATCTTGGCACTGAAGTGGCAGACAGCAGCATCAGCAGGCAGAGGGAAGACGAACAAGGCCTCCAGGGGGCGCTCTTCCTCATTCACATACTGCAGAGTGGAGGAGACTGTGGCTACATGATCCTGAACCAGAACCTCCACTGAGATGCTCTTCAGAGGCACTGAGTCACACAAACCAACACAACAACATCACAAACACTGCAGAACAAGACCACAAACACACCTCACATCATAAATAACCGAATAAAAGAGAACGAGGTGTGTGACCACATGCCGCTGTTGAAAAATATTTATCTTTTCCTCTGAGAAAAACATAAATTCTGTTAAATACTGTGATATTAACAGTAATATAATACCCTTGCCACCTATATCAAAAACATCTCAGCTCTCCAACATATTACAAAAGTTTTTAATTTAGCAAACAGGTAACAGCGAACGTGAATTCATACCTGGCTCATTTTTCTCAGTCACGAGACCGCAGATCTCCATTCTGTCGCTCCGTTAGATTATAGATGAAATGACAATTTAACGTTACTTCAAATCGAAAGTGAAACTCAAACACTGAATCTACTGCCTTTATAGGTTATCTGTCTCAGATCTTCACAGATCGACTCATTAAATTATTAAATCTGTGTTTCTGAACCTTTCTAATGCGGTCAAAGTCGCTGAATCACCGCTGAGTCAGAAGACCAATAAAGGGCGCACGCGGAGTGACTGCGGTTCCACCCACTGAGTGACAAGAAGCCTGAGAGGCAGCAATGCTGTAGCCACGGGCATAGATATAATAAATATATATATGTATTTATTATTGTCTATGGCCACGGGTGTGCCTAAAAATAGATGCAGAATTATTTTTAGTCTTAATAAAAAAAAAAATAAAAAAAATGTTTTTTTCTAAACTTAATAAATAAAATAAAAGGGCATCACAATCATATTTTAAATTCTCTGCTATATAAATTTAAAATATGCTTGTAATGCCATTTTATATATTTTTTTATTATTATTATTTTTTTATTATTATTTTATTGTTTTTTATTTTATTAAAATTGTCTCAATTTGTACTTACAAAATGTGTAAATATGAGAAATATGTGAAGAACTTGCTGTTGAATTTTGTAATTTTGAAAGTTCAATAAAAATAAAAAAAAGCTATGCAAAGATTTGATTTCCAAAACAGTATCATAGCTATATTTCTTGTTATTAATTTCAAATCTGTATTTAACCTCAGAATGATCTCAAAGTAAAACGAGGTGCTAATGTCTGATCATGTGGTGGCTGTGCTTTAAAATTAAATTATTATCTTAATTCAAGAGATGAAGGATTTTGAAAGTCTGACAGTGTTGAGTGTCAAATCAGTGTTGAGCACTATACTGTAAGGTTAACCCATGCCTGCTTTAAATGTTTCAGAATGATTAAGAGTTGAAAACATTCATTAGAAATTTAGAAAAGTAATCAAATGTAATCAGTTACTTTAATAAAGTAATTATAGGGTAACTTGTAATCTGTAACCTGTTATATTTCCAAAGTAACCTTTCCAACACTGATTATTGTGCTGTATGTGTGACTGTGAGGACGAGGGACGATACTGAGAGAGAGAGAGATGAGCGGATGCGTTCCATTCAGAAATTATCTCTCGTTCAAATTCAGGCTAGTTGACATTATCAAGTATGTCACTGACTTTGCAAAACAAATAAAGAAACCAACAAAACCACGTCTTGAGAGTCCAAAAGCATTCACTGCGTGATGAAGCCTGAATGCCTCATCAGAATGCCTCATAGACACATTTTTGTCTTTTTTCCCCTTTTTGCCAATGAAATAGTTCTAAGCCAGAGCAAAGTTATTGTGCATATCAGAGCAACACTGCGGAGTTCCTTTCCTGAATGAATCTGTTTTGTTTTTTTGAATGAATAGAGTGAGCCAATTATTCAATGATCCATTCATAAAGACTGTCACTTGCTTTGATTCTAATTGAATCATCCATTTTGAACAAATCGCTTGATTGACGGATTCAATTAATCATTCATTACAATAGGCGCTTACTGCCACCTACTGGTGGTTTTAGTGTCATATTTATTCATCCATGACAGGCCTAAACACACACAAAAACACTCTCGGCAAAATTATTATTATTGACAAAAATCCCCCCCAAAATATATAATTTTAGTCAATATTGCACACCCCTAATTAAGGGGCATCATTTAGGTAATTTGGCACACAGAGATTGTGTGCATGCATGCATGCATGCATGTGTGTGCACCTACATTGTGAGGACCAAATTTCCCCACAAAAAAAATAAAAATAAATAAATAATTTGACATTGTGTAGCAATTTCAAGCCCCTGCCACTTTAATCGCCGACACTTAAGTGCCCTTTCGATCCAATCTAGTTGCTCCCGGACTGCGATTGTGTCCTCATCGCCATATCTCCCCTGCCCCTTCAGAGGTCTGTGCACACCACTGTTCGTAGATTTCTGTTGCATGATCTTCGGAATGGAAATATAGATCATACTTTTTTCACTTATTTCAATTAATCTCATAAATAGCAAGCTAAGCCAGTAGAAGTAGCCTACTGACGGTGTCATATAAACATGTCTTAAGGCACAAAAGCGGAGGAACATCGAATTCACTAGCAAAAAACATTCTCGAAATGAGCCATTCATTTTCGAATTTCGATTTTAAAAAGCAAGCAGTGATAGGTGAAAAGGAGCTCCTGTTCTTGCACATGCAAAGCAGGCAGCTGCATAGTAACCTGAGGCCGTGTGTTCATGTGCTGCTGGGGGCTGCGGTATTTGTACTGCAGTACTCCATGCACTGGAAGAGCGGAAGCCGCAGCCACTGCAGTGGTGGGTCGTGGACCCGTAGTCTGAGCAGCAACAGGCTGAGTGGACATCATGCGGGGCACCTGAGATGCAGGACGCATGGTGCTGAATGTCTGAGGTCTGGGGGCAGATGGGTGCATTTTGCCTGGCATGTTCTGGAAGTGCTGAGGCCGGACGCCCTGTGTGGTCCAGCGGGGACTGGGTCTGAGCTGGGTGAGCTGACTGGTAGGGCAATACGCAGCTCTGTTCTGGGCCTGTGGAATGGCAACCATGAAGTATCCTGATGGAGGTGCAGGTTGGTAGGGGTTGATAACAGGGTTTGGCACTGCACAGACACTGGCCATCCTCTGCATGTACTGGTTGGTGAGATGGGCCTGCCGTTCCTCTTTGCGCTGAGCAAGAGCCACATACAATGGCTTAGTGGCCACAATACGGCCATTCATCTCTGTCACGGCTTTAGTGGCTTCCTCAGGGGAAGAGAAACAGACAAAACCGAAGCATTTACTGTGACCACCGTCTATCATGACCTTGGCACTGATTGTACCGAAGGGAGAGAACTCTTTACGAAGACGCTCAACATCAATACCATCATCCAAGTTCTTCACGTTGAGATTGAATCATGCGGTCCTGCTTCATTTGCTCAAATTTGTGCTTGATCTCAGTTTGCCGCTCCAATTTTTCTGAGCACGACCCACATAGATGAGCTTCCCGTTCGGTTCTTTGCCGTTCATCTCATCCACAGCCCTTTGGGCGTCTTCGTGCCTCTCCAAACTCACAAATCCAAAGCCTCTGAACTTTTCATTTTCATCAGTCATGACACGGATGCTCATGGCAGTACCATTTTTGCTGAAGATGTCCTTGAGTTTGTCATCATCCATATCTTCTCCAAAGGTTTTCATGTTTACACATTGGTAAATTCTTTGGCTCTTGCACCAAGCTCAGCCTCCCTCTCCTTGCGAGATTTGGGGTCACGCTGAGACCACATGATGCTGACAGGTCTACCCTTGATGACATCAAAGTTCATCGTGTCTAGAGCCTGTTCAGCATCTGCAGGGTACTGGAAGTTGACATAGGCATAGCCGAGTGACCGGCGCGTAATCATGTCCCTACACACTAGGATGGAGAGGATGGCACCGGCCGGGGTGAACTTCTCGCATGGCTTCAATCACGTCCTGGTGCAGGTATCCAACATACAGGGAGGCCATGTGGTTACTAGGAGCGCTGGGGTTCATTCTTTCTTCGGTCGCAGCTGTGAAGTCGCAGAATTGTACGTGTTTCACGGCACTAGCACATGAGCTCGGACTACATCAGAATATAGCTAGCTATCAAGCTAACCTAAACTTGCCAATTTTTAAAATTGAAAACCGTCAACTAAAAGATTACTTCGCCTGAATGATTAAAGCGTTTCATTTAAAATTACGAATATTTAGAAACAGCAACTGAAATTTTAAAACATGAAAAATCCGAAACCAATGAATCAAGCAAACCGCTAGGCCTTTGTGAGCTCACAGACTGTCGTTATTTTTTCGGGTTTGATGAGATGTTTCAAGGACTCCAGCTCCCACTTCACCGATTTTTTATTTTAAAAAAAAAGAAAGAAAGAAATTTTTTTTTTTTTGCATTTTCTTATTTTTTATATAATGTGTGCCGAGGCAAGCTCCGGAGCACACATGCACTCACACAGCACTAACAGCCGGGGGATCGGGAGAGCAAGGTATCGCGAATGATTCAGATCGGAACTTCGGAGCGGGTTCATGAATCATTTGATTCTGTGACCTGTGTTGCAGCCTGGCCACACTGGTTTCATTTGGCCAGAGGAGAACTTGCCCCCCGATTGAGCTTGGTTTTTCTTTCTCCATTTCTGTCACTGATGAAGTTTTTGTTCCTTGCCACTTGCTTAGTTGACTGATTTCACAGACACTTTTGGAAGAGAGCTGAACTGGATGATGCCATCACTGAATCATCAATGATCTGACTTTAACTGGAAAAATTACTCTTTGTTATTGTCCACTTGCATTATTGACAAACTATTTTCCTGTTTGACTGATTATGCAATAACACAAAAGTCAATAACAATGATACTGAGATACTCAATAACAATGAGACCTTTTATAAGAAAACATGTGCACATTATAATATTCCATTACTATCTTGGAAACATTATTCTATATTTAGAAAACAGAGGCCATTTTTACTTTGGTACACAAAACCCAAATGATAGTGTAGGTCACGTATACTAAGAATTTGTTGTTGATTTGAGCAAATAAGTCAGAAGTCTGAAGTCAGAAAGAGCTTTATAATCAAGTGTGTTTACACACACAATGAATTTGACTTGACGACAGGAGCTTCCAGTGCAGAAGAAAGTACAGACTTAGTGCAAACATACAAGATAGTGCAGACATAAAGAGGAATAACACAGTACAGATGGAATTTAACACTAATATAAGAAAAACTGAAAATTAAATAATGCACTATATACAGAAGTAATAATACAGACTAAATGTTAATGAAACAAGTAACACAGTATCTGTTCTTTGGTCTTCTGATGAATCAGGATGTAGAAACACTGACGTCTTCAGATTCCCAGAGTCTCTTTGGTCACCTGACATCCGAGCAGGACATTCCCCACACACACACACTGAGACAGATCTCCCACTGAAACACACACACTCAAATCATCAGTGTGTGTCAAAGAACTGAAGATATCTGCTCAAACGTCTCTTGATGAACGCTGACTGAATGAATGTGGTCTGGAATGGAGATCTCACCTTTCTGAGAGCCGATCCATGACGCTGCCTTCATGGCCACAAACTGCCACTCCACCTGCTGCTCTATTTTACAGCCGTATAACCAGATCAGAGCCAGAAGAGTGGCCCATACTGACCCATCCACCTGTGTACAAACCATCATCCACTGCATTTGTTACTGGACACTACACACAATCATCACTGTCTTATATTTCATCACATCTCTCACCTGTGCTGGTTTCTGATTGGTCAGCTCATCCTCCGTCTTCCCAAACACATCAGCCAGTGTGGCGTCCAGATCCCAGCAGCCTGACGCCTTTTGGAGAGAAACCAGCTGCAGTAACGGGTCCTTCTGGAGATCAGGAGAGCAGCTGAACACACATACACGCAAACATACAAGATATAAAAAAAATAATATATAATAATAATAAAGTTAAATAATAATGAATATAATGACCTACTACACATTTGTATGTCAAATAACATCTCAATTAAGAGCCAATTAACATCTTGTGAAGTGAAAAGCTGTGTCTATGTATAAGAAACAAATCTATCATTAACGCGTTTTAACTTTAACAGTCACTTCTGGCCAAAAAATGAGCACATAATCCATAATAACACTTCCTCCGGTGTGATCAAAATCCACTGACATTTGTTTAGAACTATTTTGGACTTTTCGCTTATAAACGGTGCTTGATCTGTCCATCCATATTTCTCTCCTGATTCAGACGAGATGACTTTTTCACTGGAGAAAGCAATATTACAAATAGAAGAGTCATGTTTTAGCTGGAAGCAATGGACAGAGTCAAGAGTCATGGATCACTTGTGGATTATTGTGATGTTTTTATCAGCTGTTTGGACTCTCATTCTGACGGCACCCATTCACTGCAGAGGATCCATTGGTGAGCAAGTGATGTAATACTAAATTTCTCCAAATCTGTTCTGATGAAGACATAAACTCATCTACATGTTACATGGCCTGAGAGTGAGTACATTTTCATTTTTAGGTGAATTACTCCTCCAAGTTTTATACTGCACAGTGTTCAGTAAGTAATATAGCAATTTCCAAACATAACCATTGTGTCCATCTCATTTGTCTGTCTGTGTGTGTGTGTGTGTGTGTGTATCATCATTCTTGCTTTCAGAGTCTGTCTGATCAGACGGGGCAGTCACAGTCGCAGAACACCGGTGGAAGAAATTCTGGATCCCTGCAAATGACAATAATAATGATTAACATTTGTGACATTTGTATCTCACATTTAGTGACGATGTGTATTCATTGTGTTACTTGTCATGAATCCGATCTTCTGTTCGGGTGCAGTCACTCAAAAAAACAACAAACAGAATATGAACATATTATGACAACAACTGTTTATTTAAGGTTGTTACTTGTCTCCACAAACCCTTTTGGTGTTAAAAAACTACTGTCAGGATTTACTAAAGACACGCAGTAAAACATTAGCGCTGAAAAGGTGTGGACAGTTATTTTTGTGGCTGATGCATTTGTAGATTACCTTTCATATGCAAGATTTATGGGAGGAGAATATTTAATGAAATCATGCAACATGATTTACTAAGGTTTGCACTACTCAGTTTACTGGTATCTGTGCCATTATTTACCGCCCAGAAAAAAGCATGTCTTAAACCAGACACTAATTTGTGCTGCTCTTGATAGATTGCATTGGTTTATTATGGAAATGATCTGACTACATATGTGTTCTTTATTTCGCACATTGTCAGTAGATCAGTGACAGAACTTTCCCCTCCCATCGGAGCTTTTATGGGATTGCGCTCTCATGTTAATTTGCCCTGTTTAGCAAATCTAGCCCCTATATCTCAAAACCTGCAGCAGTGTAAATGCCCATTCAAATGAGTTTATGCCTTTCTTCTCACTTGTTTTCAGGTTCAAGTCATGTGAAAGGGCCTTTCAGTGAGTTATTCTCTACATCTGAGTAAGTCTGGTTCACTTACCTTCTGGTACCCAATTAGACATTTTTAAGACTGAACGCTCTGTGAACGCTCTCAGACCCTTCAACTTTGAGCAGTGAAACGATTGCTCATCTGCACAATCTGTCAAAACATTCAGACATTGAGGAATAAGAAACAAGAACAAACACAAATAAATATATATGTAAAGAAGCAAAACAAGCAAGTAAACAAGAAGTGCTCTAAGACTTTGTTCTCTTACATGCAGAAAATTGTGACCCGCGGATCACTACGTCATCTGAAGAAAAAAATAACACACACAAAATTATATTACATATTATTTGTTTACAAAACTTAAATTATGATAAATATAAGTGTGTCTAAAGTTCAAGTTTAATCTACTTTTGACTGGTAGTGTGTATCATTACATACAATTAACAGACTGTTGTTTGTCTTAACACATAACGGCATCAAATTTCCTAGAAGCAAATCTGAAAAACATTTGATTTCACTTCTGCAATTCCTTCTGCAGTCACTAATTTTATTCATTAAAACTCATCTTTGACAATTATAATAACATATTTAAATGTTTTTCTCTTGTGGAAATAATTTTTTCATGCCTTTATTTGGCTTGAATATAACTCTACAACCCTTACCTCATTTAGTATCCATGGATTAATAAATATGCAAATTAGTCCCCGCCTCCTCTCACTCACATCAGCTCAGGCTCTCCACTCCACTTTCACTGTTAACTGCAGTAGTAAATGCTACATAATGGCCATACTGTATATGTTTGAACCAGAAACTGATTCTGAAGGAGAAGAGGAACAAACCATGTTCCCGTTCGCATCTCAGACAGTTACCTTCTAAAATTCAACATCCTTAGGTAGAAAAAAACGCTTTGAACATCATAGAAAGTCATTTCATCATAACATCATATACATAACTCACCCACTATATTGCTATATGTACCTGAAACTTTCTGTTCCTTCTTGAATGTGTTTTTTTGCTCAAATTGATATGCTGATGATATGAAAATCCCCACCCCGCAAGCTGATGGGATTGGTTACATGTTTGTGATGGTAGGAAACTGGCTATTTCAAACCATATATTTGACACTCTTTGGTAGACTGCCGTTTTAAAGAGATAGTTCACTTTGAAATTAAAATGTGGTATCTATCAGCTTACCCCAAGGGCATCCAAGATGTAGGTGTCTTTTTTTTCTTCAGTAGATCCAATTTTGATGTTTTTAGGTCAAACCGTTCTAGTCTGTCAGTCATATAATGGCAGGTATAGGTCGCTGTCTCTATAAGAGGGAAAAAGAACATGCACAGAGAAATTCAAATTAAACAATTCCCCATCGTAACTACACATTGATGGCCTAAGACACGAAACGAGCGGTTTGTGTGAGAAAACGAACAGTATTTATATCGTTTTTTACCTCTTGTACACAACCATGTCCAAGTGATCTGAGTGCGCACACACATCCGGTGTGCGACGTGTGTGCGCGCGCTCTGGCTCACGCTTGACGGAGGGCGTGTCTGAAGCGTGGTGCTGACCCAACTTCGTGGTATTTTCTTGTTGGAAGACGCGCACTGTCATCGCTCGTGTCGTTTCTGAACTGTCTACTCTAGGATAATGATGACTTCTTTTAAGCAGACCCGCTTGCTGTCATGCATTGTATTTCTATACGAGCGCTCCATGTATCCGTTTCATTCATCTGTAACTAGCCAAACACACATGCTGCAACTCCACCCTCCTCACCCTGCATCACTTCCACCTAACCATGTAAAAAATAACAGATCCAGGAACAGTTTATTGAGACATGACACCGGCGAGAAAAAAAAAAAAAAAGGAATCTTACTATGACGAAGGATTAGTCCATGAATAATATTTGTGCCATTCCGAAATTAAAGAGCCATCATTTTGTACCAAAAGGAATATACATAACCGTATATAATAATACTGTCAAACAATTCAAATAATTTTTTAAAGCACCACGCTTCAGACACACCCTCCATTAAGCGTTGACGGCGAGCTACAGATGAATGAAACGGATACATGGAGCGCTCGTATAGAAATACAATGCATGACAGCAAGCGGGTCTGCTTAAAAGAAGTCATCATTATCCTAGAGTAGACAGTTCAGAAACGGCACGAGCGATGACAGTGCGCGTCTTCCAACAAGAAAATACCACGAAGTTGCGTCAGCACCACGCTTCAGACACGCCCTCCGTCAAGCGTGAGCCAGAGCGCGCGCACACACACGTCACACACCGGATGTGTGTGCGCACTCAGATCACTTGGACATGGTTGTGTACAAGAGGTAAAAAACGATATAAATACTGTTCGTTTTCTCACACAAACCGCTCGTTTCGTGTCTTAGGCCATCAATGTGTAGTTACGATGGGGAATTGTTTAATTTGAATTTCTCTGTGCATGTTCTTTTTCCCTCTTATAGAGACAGTGACCTATACCTGCCATTATATGACTGACAGGCTAGAACGGTTTGACCTAAAAACATTAAAATTGGATCTACTGAAGAAAAAAAGACACCTACATCTTGGATGCCCTTGGGGTAAGCTGATAGATACCAAATTTTAATTTCAAAGTGAACTATCCCTTTAAGGAGAAAATGCTCAGCAATGGTGTTGAATGATGAATTTACATATGGTTTGTCTGTAAATATAGTAAAAACACTAGAAAGACATGTAAAAATGTTATAACTTGATTTTCAAACGTGTATTCCAACATATCAGACTCATTCTCCTCACATATGTGAAATTTCTGTGACTCTACCAGTTGTCCTATAGCTGCACAAGACGAGAACATATTTTTATCAAATTCTTCTGTCAAAAAAAGAGTTGGTAGTTTGAGATATATTTCCTCCTCTCCTGCTGCAATACACTTGCTGTGGCTGAATGTGCTTAAATCTGCCACAAGGACGCTTTCCTGACACATATCACACGTGCACTTCAATAAGCTGATGGAATGCAGGTGTTTACATGCCAGGTGAAATCAGGGTAATGAGCAAAATTCTTTACGCTTGTTTGACTTACCACAGTTTGCTTGCATCAGGGCAATTACTAAAGACAAATCTGAAAAACATTTGATTTCGTAAACATCAAATTATCAAGTGACAGTAAAAGCGATTTATACACACAATGAGAGCACTAACCGCGTGTCAGCACTCTTTTCTGCAGCAGGGGTCCTTTCACAGTCTGTCTGCTGTCTTTATTAACAACAATGAAGGCTGTATGAACACTGCTCACTCCTGCCTGAACACTGAGCTCCACCATCCTGCTCCTGATGCCCTCAACATCTGCAGCACCGGACCTCTCCTCCTGCTCCAGAGAACGGATCAGGGTCCGAGCCGCCAGCCGGTGAATGGACAACCTGCAGAAACATGGAGGAAAACTGAGAATTATTGTTGGCTTAGAAAAGCAAAGAGATGATTCAACTGCAACTGAAAATCTAAAATAATTAAAATACAATATATTTTATGAAACAAAAAACTGACATTCGGTATGATGTGTTGAAGATAAAAGTAATGCACTACTTCATTGTGTTCACTAATTAAAAATAGCTAAATTATTTTTGAAGAGATGATTCAACATCTAGGAAGGGAGCGCTTTTCCATTGTATCTCTTAATACATTACTTAAAGCATTACTTATTTGACAGTAAGTAACTTGGATAGGGATGCACAGATATTAATTCTGGCCAATAACAATAAGCCAATAATTATTATTACTGTATCTTACAGCTGAAAACCAATAAATGGCTGATATTAAAAAGCTATATTATCCTGTCTAAAAAACAATACACTAAATTAATAATCGTTTAGGTATCACAACATGAAGTCAAAAATATGGGTAACTATTCATTTTACAAAAAAGAATTTTTTGTAAAATGAACTTGATCCAGATGAAATATATCACTGATATGGTCGTTTGTGTTACTTGTACTGGCTATAATTCTACAGTGAAAATTACTGTTTGCAACAAAAGGCTTTATTTCTAGTTTCATCTTTTAAAATGTGTTTTAGAGGCGAGTTGGTCTGAAGCAGTACTGGAGCTGTTGTTGTCAGTGTCTATATGTGTGTTTGTGTGTTTTACTCTGTTTCTTCAGTTGGTTTGAGGCAGAAGTGGAGCTGGTTTGTTACTGGTTGATCTTTAAGACTGTATTTGACTGTCACTGTTCCCTCAGAGCCTCCTGAACTCTATGAGACAGTGAAAATGTAGATTTTTTTATAATCTAAACAAATGAGAAACACTGATCTAATTGTCATTAAAGAATCACATGCTAAATCATTTCACCTCTCCTTTAAATTGGGCATAAATGAGTGTTCTTTGATCCTGGAAGAGCACACTGATGGGTGGAGACAGTGTGTCAACAGTAACACCGTCTGGAAGGGTCCAATCCACAGAGATATTAACCACAGCGGGCTGCAGCGCAAACCTGAGCGACTGCATCACCTGATATAGTTTGAAGAGAAAGAGAAACCATTGAGACATTTGACTAGGAAACATTTGTGTCTGTGAAATCCAGTGGAGAGCTTTACTTTGGGCTGCATGCGGTCGGTGTCTGTGATGAACTGAGCGTGACCAGATCCCTCCCTGGCCATTCCTGTGATGAGTGCGGCACTCGCACCCTCACCAATCCCGAATGAGAAACACCTGAAGACACAATAAACTCTGTTACTGTTAGTGATGAAGATATGAATGATGGACAGATCAAACCCAGCAGACCTTTACCTGTGAGAGTGAGCATGACTTTTCACCAGGTCCAGCACCTCTTTAGTGTTTCCCACCTCTCCATCAGTGAAGATGAACAGCTGAAGAGAGAAAAACATCTGAGTCTTAAGCCATGTTTATACTTTTACACAAATTCCAGAATGTTGTTCACGTGCACATTATTGAGGTGTTGTACCTGTCTGGGGTGATCGGGGTAACAGGGCTGACTATAGATGTGTTCTAGTGGCTGTAATATCTCTGTGCCGCCCATGTCTGCTTGCATTTCCTTCACTCTCTTCAGAGCCTTATCCATTGTTTTCTGATTGTACACAACACTCTGACTGCAAACACACAGAAGCACATCTCATCTCCTCTTACACATTTCAATACTGAATATCTATGAATGAAGATCTAGACACTAACGGGAAGAAGGACTCAAAATCAGAGCCAAATCCATAGATATTGAAGTAGCATTCCATGGGCAGACTCTTCAACAGTAACAGCAGAGTGTCCTACAGAGAGACATGGACAGAAAGTCAACATGAGGGCAAAACTACAGCATTTATAACAGCATACAAAATACATTATAACTATTGTATTTATATATACACATTATAACTATTTATATTTTTTGCTGTCTTAGTGAGGACACTGCATAGACTTCCATTGATTTTATATCAGGTTAATTATATTTTTATCAGCTAACCCAACCCCTACCCCTCACAGAAACATATGCAGAAGACTAGATTTAAATAAAAACATATTTTGGCTAATTCATAAGCCTTTTTAACTAGTGAGGACCAGTAAAATGTCCTCACTAGTGGGTTGTCATCATACACACATATACACACACACATACACACACATACAAATTTAATTGATTTCTTTCCCAAAATGCATTGACTGCTCTAAAATATGAGACACCGGTGCTTCAGGAGTTTAGGACACAGAATAGAATAGAAGCATGCTTATTCGATAATTGTTTTATTTTCTATTTGGATTCATGTTTATGCTTTATTTTTGAAGATGAACTGTTTTTTCCAAGGCACTGTTAGATGCCAGTGTTTCTTGACATATTTGCTATGCAAAGACTTGATTTCAAAAACAGTGCTATAGCTATTAAACTATATATTATGATTTTAAATCTGTATTTAACCTCAGAACGATCTCAAAGTAAAAAGAGGTGCTAAAGTCTGATTTTGTGGTGGCTGTGCTTTAAAATTAAAATATAATCTTAATTCAGATGATGAAGGTTTCTGAAAGTCTGACAGTAATCAGCATTGAGCACATAATGTAAGGTTAACCCTGCCTGCTTTAAATGTTAGAAAATGATTAACAGTTGAAAATATTCATTAGAAATTTAGAAAAGTATTCTAAAAGTAATCAATGTAATTAGTTACATTACTTTAATAAAGTAATTGAAATAGTTACACTACTTATTCCATTTTAAATAGGGTAACTTGTAATCTGTAACCTATTACATTTCCAAAGTTACCTTCCCAACACTGATTAAATCTTACCTTTGCACTTTCAATGCGCATCTGTGCTCCTTTCCCATGATGCATCATGCAGTCCATACTGCCTGATCTGTCAATCACAAAAACAAACTCGCCTTGAGATGCCAATGATTTGATCACTTCCTCTGGGAACTCTGGGTACAAACTTATCATAACCACTGGGTCCCTCATCAGAGAGCCTGAAAAAGAGAGAAAGAGTCAGTGAAAACTTCATCACTCAATCCCATAATCCCAGTGATCTGCAGGTCCTACCTGGTGGAGCAGTGGTCACTCCTGCCTCCACTATAGCAGAGGTCTGATGGGTATCCTGATAGTACACAAACAGCTCAACGTCCTTATCAAACATGTGACCAGGACTCAGATTCACCTACACACACAAACAACACATGCATAAACCTGCTCTGCTCACACATCCAGATAAACACATGAAGACACACAGTACCGTAGCCTGAGTGTGATCAGAGTGGAAGAACACTAGAGGATCTAGAGTGCAGTTGGACTCTAGTTTGGAGATGGGCTTTGGAGAGCTCACATGAACACTGAGAGTCAGCGTGTAGGGAACAGCTCCTGATGAAATCTCTGAGACTATACCAGCAGCTGAACCTGACACACACACACACACACACAGAGTGTGTTAGAATCAGCTTCTCTGCTCTAATAAAGTGTGTGTCAGAGCTGCTGTAGGACCTGCTGGTGTGTATCGGGGGTTGAGGACAGCCGGCAGACAGAAGCGCAGCGAGTGGTCGGCCTGCACAGTGAGCTCGGTGACGTAGATGATGGTGACGGCAGCGTTCTGACCTGCCGACAGACACCCGACACTCAGTCTGAACACATCAGGACTCTCTGTGCTCTCTTCCAACAAAAACGCCTGCTGACCCGAACTCACAGCATCATCATACTGATCCCTCGCCTGCAGGATACAGTTTTGTTAAATGGTGATATATAGCATAAATATGGAAATCTATGTTCTGTGGGTTTGTATCTGGACTCACGGTTTCTCTGTCCTGCACCTCTGCCACAATCTCCTGCTCTCCGATCTTGGCACTGAAGTGGCAGACAGCAGCATCAGCAGGCAGAGGGAAGACGAACAAGGCCTCCAGGGGGCGCTCTTCCTCATTCACATACTGCAGAGTGGAGGAGACTGTGGCTACATGATCCTGAACCAGAACCTCCACTGAGATGCTCTTCAGAGGCACTGAGTCACACAAACCAACACAACAACATCACAAACACACCTCTCACCAAAGAGAACTGTGAACAACATCCGCAGTTCTGAAAAATAATTTGTCCTCTAAGAGAAATAACAAAATTCTGAATAACAATGAAATTGCAATCCATAATACCTACATTCAACAAACCTCAAGCTCTCCTAAATTGCAATTAAAACAAAACTTAACGCAAGCACCGTCCAGCAAACAATACCTGGCTTCTTTTCTTCAGTCACAAGACCGCGATCTCCATTCTGTCGCTCCGTTAGATGAAATGACAATTTTACTTCAAATCGAAAGAGAAACTCAAACACTGACAGTACTACCTTTATATCTGCCTTAAATATCCACAGATCGACACGAAATTATTAAATCTGTGTTTCTGAACGTTTCTATGCGGTCAAAGTCGCCGAGTCACCGCTGAATCAGAGGATCAACAGTATAAGTGAAGTCATACCTCATGAATATTAATTGAGTTGTACGGAAGCGCCGTGCCCATGTTTGATTCATGAATATTAATTTAGTTATGTTCGGAACCACAGTGCTCCGAGTATGCAGTGTCTTGATCGTGTGAAGCTTCAACAACCGAATGGATAATTCTTTGATTAAGGTCATTTTCCTCTCGCCTTTTTGAAAAACAATCATTCAAATTCTAATGAAAAAATACTATAGTAATTTGTAGTAGGCTAAATATAGTGTTTTTGAACCATACTATAGTAAAGTACTTGAATTAATTTGTTGTGGTAATTTTATAGTTGCTGTGGTAATATAAAAACTATAGTAATATGAACAAATTACTTTACCCAATACTGTACTAAGTTTTCTACAACTATATGGTATATTATACAACAATACACTACAGTTTACTGTAGTAAAAACTGAAGTATACTACAGTATTTATTACAGTTCACTATAGTTAATACTACAGTATGCTGTAGCATTCATTAACAGTGTTGTAAATACTAATATATACAGTATAATCCACTTTACTATAGTATGGTTCAAAAACACTGTAGTATTTACTATAAATTACTATAGTATTTTTTCATGTGATACTTTAGAAACGTTTCTATAACATCTCCTTGCTGTTTCCTAATTTTAACCGTCTTGAAATGTTGAAAACCATATTTAGCACTCTAAACATGATTCTGCCGCTGTGAGAAAGTATCCTCAGTGCTTGAGGACCATCAGCTTTAGTAAATCACTGACAGACAAACAAAAACCAGGAGTATTAGGTTGTTTAAAAAAACTTTAGTTTTATTTAAATTATTTTACATTTCAAAACGGCAAAAACACAGAAGAGTTTTTATATGTGACCTGTTCCATTTAAATGGGGGAAAACGCCCCCCTTGATACAAATACATTTTTTGTTAAAAATCTAATAACATGAAAACTCTGGACATTTTTCATACTTGGTTTATAATTGATGTCATTGTCACTAAAACTTTAAAAACTACTCTGGACACATTTAACTTTTGTTTCACAAAAAAAAATTACACAGTCCTTAAGGGGGTGTTTTCCCTCACTATATATTTTTTTTACTTTAGTAGATAAAACTCAAATGGTGCAGGTCACACATATTTAGAATTTACTGTAGATTTGAGCAAATAAAAATGGACTAAAATGTTATGAAACAAGTAACGGATTAAATTTAACAGTATATGTTCTTTGGTCTTCTGACGGATCAGGATGTAGAAACACTGACGTCTTCAGATTCCCAGAGTCTCTTTGGTCACCTGACATCCAAGCAGGACATTCCCCACACACACACACTGAGACAGATCTCCCACTGAAAAACACACACACACACACACACACACACACACACACACACTCAAATCATCAGTGTGTGTCAAAGAACTGAAGATATCTGCTCAAACGTCTCTTGATGAACGCTGACTGAATGAATGTGGTCTGGAATGGAGATCTCACCTTTCTGAGAGCCGATCCATGACGCTGCCTTCATGGCCACAAACTGCCACTCCACCTGCTGCTCTATTTTACAGCCGTATAACCAGATCAGAGCCAGGAGAGTGGCCCATACTGACCCATCCACCTGTGTACAAACCATTATCCACTGCATTTGTTACTGGACACTGCACACAATCATTACTGTGTTATTATTTCATCACATCTCTTACCTGTGCTGGTTTCTGATTGGTCAGCTCATCCTCCGTCTTCCCAAACACATCAGCCAGTGTGGCGTCCAGATCCCAGCAGCCTGACGCCTTTTGGAGAGAAACCAGCTGCAGTAACGGGTCCTTCTGGAGATCAGGAGCAGCTGAACAGCACAATTTGCATGTTTACTGAAATAACCGTTTAACCATTTACCGTTTATTTATCATGGAGTAATGCTTCTCATTTTTTTTTTTTTTAAAGAATAGCAGGTAGTTTTAAAGCGATAGTTCAACCAAAAATAAAAAATAGCTGAGAATGTACTCACCCTCAGTCTGTTCAAGATGTAGATGAGTTTGTTTCTCTATGGGAGCAGACATGGAACAGAGCAGAGGGGTGAGCACAGGCTTCTTAGAACGACGGCGGAAGAAATTCTGGATCTCTGAAAATGAAAAAAATGATCGTTAACCATGAGGTGATGCTGCATTTGTGTTGCACATTTAGTGAGATTAAGTGACGCTGTGTATTCATTGTTACTTGTCATGAATCCGTTCTTCTGTTCGGGTGCACTCACTAAAAAAAAGAAAAAAAGAAAGGAAGAAGATCTCTAAAATGGAAACTATGTTTTTCTTGCTTAAAGGTTAACAAACAGAACATTTCCACAGAAATGAACACATTATGGCTGCAAAAATCATATTTTTATGCATCTTAAAACCTGCAGCAGTGTTCATGCCTGTTTAAATGAATTTAAGTCTTTAGTGTGACTAAAGTTCAAGATTAAATAAAATTTTGACTGGTAGTGTGTGTCATTACATACAAATAACAGACTGTTGTTTTTCTTACCATATGCTGCCAGGGAACATTTTAGAAGTAAATCTGAAAAACAATATAAGAGGATAAAAAACAAAAGAGGAAAACGTCTGCGGAACAAAAGAAGGCTTACACCGTGTCTACACCGGACGCGACAGTTGTCCGGTCGCGACGCAACAGCTACAGTCTGTCTACACTGGACGCGACAAAGCGACTGTTGAAAATCATTTGAAATTTGTGTCAATATGTCATAAATAGAATGCGGCAGCAGTTTACTGTCGGGGATTTGTCGAGTCGCGCCGCATCCAGTGTAGACAGCATCACTGATTATAATGAGTTCCATAGTATTTTGTCGCGCTGCACCACTCGCGTCTGGTGTAGACAGAGTGTTACGATAAGGCAAGAATTAGGACCAGTGTAAATATCAGATCAGCTTTCCAGCACTGGAGAGAACTCAAGGAGCGGGAAGGCCTGCGATCGGATGCCGAGGTTGCTTTGTTTCTTCTCGATAGGTGAGTAACATTGGTTTTGCTTTGTTTCACAGAACTAATTGTTGCCTGGGTTGTGTACGTATGTGTGGGGCGGAGCTATCAAAATAGGGGCGAGACCCTTTTGGGGTAGGGGCGTGTTTGTTTTGGTGAATTTCAAATATCAACATTGGCTACCAGAAATCACTTACCCCACCTTTAAATGGCTTGAATAAAACTCTACACCCCTAACCTCATTTAGTATATTCATTTAGTACAGCTATTTCAAAGCGTATTTTTGACACTCTTTGGTAGACTGCAGTTTTAAGGAGAAAATGCTTAACAATGGTGTTTACTGATGAATTTGCACATGGTTTGTCTGTAACCATATTAAAAACTCTAGAAAGACATGTAAACAATGTTAAAACTTGATTTTCAAACAAGTATTTCAAAATGTCAGAAGGAAACCTGCACACAGACTCATTCTCCTCACATATGTGAAATTTCTATGACTCTACCAGTTGTCCTATGGCTGCACCAGACGAGAACATATTTTTATCAAATTCTTCTGTCAAAAAATTTCTTGGGTCAAAAAAAAAAAAACACTTGCTGTGGCTGAATGTGCTTAAATCTGCCACAAGGACACTTTGTGCTTAAATAAGAGATTGTTGTCTTACCACAATTTGCTTGCATCAGCGCATCTGAAAAACATTTGTTTTCACATCTTAATGTAAACATCTAATAGTCAAGTCACAGTAAAAGTAATTTTATACACACAACCAACACAACAGCACTAACCGTATGTCGGCACTCTTCTCTGCAGCAGCGGTCCTTTCACAGTCTGTCTGCTGTCTTTATTAACAGCAATGAAGGCTGTATGAACACTGCTCACTCCTGCCTGAACACTGAGCTCCACCATCCTGCTCCTGATGCCCTCAACATCTGCAGCACCGGACCTCTCCTCCTGCTCCAGAGAACGGATCAGGGTCCGAGCCACCAGCCGGTGAATGGACAACCTGCAGAAACATGGAGGAAATGTGTTGTATTAGAAAAACAAACAGTTGAGAGCGTAGGTCCTTTTAGAGTGGCTAAAAGGACCTACGCTAAAAAGCTGGAAGATCAGTTCACTTCCAATGACTCCGCTTCAGTGTGGAAAGGCCTGAAACCCATCACCAAGTACAGGACACCATCCCCCAGCACTGAGGTGAATCAACAACTTGCTGAAGACCTGAATGAGTTTTATTGTAGATTTGAAACCCCCCACACCCGTCCTGACCATCTCTCTACACAACCGTTAACACCTCCAGCAACCCCCCTCTCCCCCACTCCTGTACTTCAGATCAGTGAAGATGTGCGCCAGGTCTTCAGGAAGAACAAGAAAAGTAAGGCACCAGGCCCAGACAGTGTGACACCAGCTTGCTTGAAAACCTGTGCTGACCAGCTGGCCCCCATCTTCACACAGATCTTCAATAGATCTCTGGAGTTGTGTGAAGTCCCTTCCTGCTTCAAACGCTCCACCATCATCCCCGTTCCAAAGAAACCCAAGATAACAGGACTTAACGACTACAGACCTGTGGCACTAACGTCTGTCATCATGAAGTCGTTCGAAAAACTGGTTCTGGCTCATCTGAAGGACATCACTGGACCCTTACTGGACCCCCTGCAGTTTGCTTACCGAGCAAACAGGTCCGTGGTTGATGCAGTCAACATGGGACTGCACTTCATCCTGCAACACCTGGACAAATCAGGGACTTATGTGAGGATCCTGTTTGTGGACTTTAGTTCGGCCTTCAATACCATCATCCCTACACTCCTCCAGTCCAAACTAACCCAGCTCTCTGTCCCTAGCTCTATCTGTCAGTGGATCACCAGCTTTCAGACAGATAGGCAGCAACTAGTGAGACTGGGGAAATTCATGTCAAACAGCCGCTCCACCAACACTGGTGCCCCTCAGGGATGTGTTCTCTCCCCATGGCTCTTCTCCCTGTACACCAACGACTGCACCTCTAAAGACTCCTCTGTCAAGCTCCTGAAGTTTGTAGATGACACCACACTCATCGGCCTCATCCAGGACGGTGACGAGTCTGCCTACAGACAGGAGGTTAAAGAGCTGGCTGTCTGGTGCAGTCTAAACTACCCGGAGCTCAACACGCTCAAAACAGTGGAGATGATTGTGGACTTCAGGAGAAACCCCCCTGCTATCCCCCCACTCACCATCATGAACAGCACTGTGACTGCAGTGGAGACATTCAAGTTCCTGGGATCCATCATCTCTCAGGACCTGAACTGGGACACTCACATAGTCTCTATTGTAAAAAAAAAAAGCCCAACAAAGGTTGTACTTCCTTCGCCAGCTGAGGAAGTTTAACCTGCCACAGGAGCTGCTGAAACAGTTCTACTCAGCTGTCATTGAGTCTGTCCTGTGCACTTCAATAACTGTCTGGTTTGGCTCAGCTACAAAATCAGGGATCAGAAGACTACAGAGAATGGTTTGGACTGCTGAACGGATTATCGGTGCCCCCCTACCCACCCTTCAAGAACTGTATACATCCAGAGTGAGGAAAAGTTTTTGTACCCTGTTTCTTCAGTTGGTTTGAGGCAGAAGTGGAGCTGGTTTGTTACGGGTTGATCTTTAAGAGTGTATTTGACTGTCACTGATGCCTCAGAGCCTCCTGAACTCTATGAAAGAGAAAAGGCAGATTTTTTTAATCTAAATCAAAGACACTGGTTTTTAATTCTCATTAAAGTAACATGCTACATCATCTCACCTCTCCTTTAAGTTGGGCATAAATGAGTGCCATTTGACCCTGGAAGAGCACACTGATTGGTGGAGACAGTGTGTCAACAGTAACACCGTCTGGAAGGGTCCAATCCACAGAGATATTAACCACAGCGGGCTGCAGCGCAAACCTGAGTGACTGCATCACCTGATATAGTTTGAAGAGAAAGAGAAACCATTGAGACATTTGACTAGGAAACATTTGTGTCTGAAATCCTGTGGAGAGCTTTACTTTGGGCTGCATGCGGTCGGTGTCTGTGATGAACTGAGCGTGACCAGATCCCTCCCTGGCCATTCCTGTGATGAGTGCGGCACTCGCACCCTCACCAATCCCGAATGAGAAACACCTGAAGACACAATAAACTCTGTTACTGTTAGTGATGAAGATATGAATGATGGACAGATCAAACCCAGCAGACCTTTACCTGTGAGAGTGAGCATGACTTTTCACCAGGTCCAGCACCTCTTTAGTGTTTCCCACCTCTCCATCAGTGAAGATGAACAGCTGAAGAGAGAACAATAATTCATATCAGAATGAGCAGACTATAGTTTACAAGTTGCCAGACTTCAAGCCAAACCACTTGATCAAAGCTTTAAATATTCTGTTTTTAGATATTTTAAAGAATTTACCCAGACTCATATATTGGCTTCTAGCGACCCTGCTCTCAGCAGCGACCTTTAAAATTTACATTGTTCTACCACTAAATATTTCTCTCTAAAATTACTGTTTCCTTTATCTGTTGCTCTACATCTGTGTAATGTGCATGTGTGTTCTAAGAAGTTTTGAAGTTTGACAATGACTCACTTCCTGTTAAGACAAGCTGTGCAAAATGTCATTAATTATAGAAAAAATGCAGGCGCACAGTGAGGTGTTGTACCTGTCTGGGGTGATTGGGGTAACAGGGCTGACTGTATATGTGTTTTAGAGGCTGTAATATCTCTGTGCCGCCCATGTCTGCTTTCATTTCCTTCACTCTCTTCAGAGCCTGATCCATTGTTTTCTGATTGTACACAACACTCTGACTGCAAAGACAAACAAAACATCTCATCTCCTCTGACACATTTCAATACTGAATATCTATGAATGAAGATCTAGATACTAACGGGAAGAAGGACTCAAAATCAGAGCCAAATCCATAGATATTGAAGTAGCATCCCATGGGCAGACTCTTCAAGAGTAACAGCAGAGTGTCCTACAGAGAGACATGGACAGATATTCAAGTGTATCTCATCTGAATATACATCAACAGAGCAAAAATCACAAATTAAATCTTACCTTTGCACTTTCTATGCGCATCTGTGCTCCCTTCCCATGATGCATCATGTCTCCCATACTGCCTGATCTGTCAATCACAAAAACAAACTCGCCTTGAGTTGCCAGTGATGACATCACTTCCTCTGGGAACTCTGGGTACAAACTTATCATGACCACTGGGTCCCTCATCAGAGAGCCTGAAAAAGAGAGAAAGAGTCAGTGACACCTTCATCACTCAATCCCATAATCCCAGTGATCTGCAGGTCCTACCTGGTGGAGCAGTGATCACTCCTGCCTCCACTATAGCAGAGGGCTGATGGGTATCCTGATAGTACACAAACAGCTCAACGTCCTTATCAAACATGTGACCAGGACTCAGATTCACCTACACACAAACAACACATGCATAAACTTGCTCTGCTCACACATCCAGATAAACACATGAAGACACACAGTACCGTAGCCTGAGTGTGATCAGAGTGGAGGAACACTAGAGGATCCAGAGTGCAGTTGGACTCTAGTTTGGAGATGGGCTTTGGAGAGCTCACATGAACACTGAGAGTCAGTGTGTAGGGAACAGCTCCTGATGAAATCTCTGAGACTATACCAGCAGCTGAACCTGACACACACACACAGAGTGTGTTAGAATCAGCTTCTCTGCTCTAATAAAGTGTGTGTCAGAGCTGCTGTAGGACCTGCTGGTGTGTATCGGGGGTTGAGGACAGCCGGCAGACAGAAGCGCAGCGAGTGGTCGGCCTGCACAGCGAGCTCGGTGACGTAGATGATGGTGACGGCAGCGTTCTGACCCGCCGACAGACACCCGACACTCAGTCTGAACACATCAGGACTCTCTGTGCTCTCTTCCAACAGAAAACGCCTGCTGACCCGAACTCACAGCATCATCATACTGATCCCTCGCCTGCAGGATACAGTTTTGTTAAATGGTGATGTGTAGTATAAATATGGAAATCTTCTGTGGTTTGTATTTGGACTCACACTCTGTCTTTCTTGCACCTCTGCCACAATCTCCTGCTCTCCGATCTTGGCACTGAAGTGGCAGACAGCAGCATCAGCAGGCAGAGGGAAGACGAACAAGGCCTCCAGGGGGCGCTCTTCCTCATTCACATACTGCAGAGTGGAGGAGACTGTGGCTACATGATCCTGAACCAGAACCTCCACTGAGATGCTCTTCAGAGGCACTGAGTCACACAAACCAACACAACAACATCACAAATAAACTTTCTGACTCTTCTCAATCATAAAGAGATTTTTATGGGCATTCTGTAGGTGGAGTTGATGAACTTGAATTTAAAGATGAACTGCGATTTATGAAGTGGGACGCATTTAGGAACATTTTTGAGTGAGGGTTCAGTCTTCAACTGGTAGACAGAAGCCACCACAGCCAGTTAGGCAACTTCTGAACGAAGACAGATTTACTAATTCGCTATTGTTTATTAAACTCTCGCATTATCAGAGAAAAAAACAAGAACGTGTTGATATAATTAAAATTTCTGAGTTTAAGAAAAACAAAGGAGAAGGACTTCCCCCTTAATCATCTCGGTTAAAATTGGGTTATTAATGGGTTAAATGCTGAGACGAATCGCGTGGAAAACACCTCAGCTCTCCTACGTTTAAAAAGAGTTAATTCAGGAAGCAGGTAACGTTAACATTACATGTAAACAGGTGAATTCATACCTGGTTCAATTTTCTCAGTCACAAGACCGCAGATCTCCATTCTCACGCTCCGTCTGTTTACTTCAAGTCGAAACTGAAACTCAAACACCGACCCTGCTGCCTTGAAAACGGCCTTAAATCTTTACAGACTGACTCATTTAACAATTAAATCAGTGTTATTTAAAAGTTTACAATGATGTCAAAAGTTTGGGGAAACAGTGAGATGGATTTCCCGGAGTCGCTCAATCACAGCCTCGGTATCAGTCAGAAGACCAATAGCAGACAGTGAAGTCATGCCTCATTAATATTAATTGTTTTGAGCGCAGACTTGCCAAGAGCTGTGCCCACGTTTGATTCATGAATATTAATTAGGTTCTGTTCGGAAGCTGTGCACTGGTTTGTTCGATTAATTTTCAACACAACTTCCGCATGGATGTTTCTTTAGTTAAGGGGATTTTCCTCTCAATGTAAGCGTTGAAATGTTGAAATAAGGGGATTTTCCCAATTGTAAGTGTTGAAATGTTTAAAAAGCATATTTTGCACTCTAAACATGATTCTGCTGTGTGAAAGTATCATCAGTGTTAGTGATTAAGGACCAACAGCTTTAGCAAATCACTGACAAAACTAACAAAAGTTTTGTTTAATTAAAATATATATATATTTAATTCGATTCAATACAAAAGCTGAACAGTACTATATGTGACCTGCTTCATTTAAATGATTATACCTTGGAAACCTTGGAAACATTTCATGTATTTAGAAAACCATTTTATGACTATTTTTTACTTTGGTACATAATACTCAAATGATGGTGCAAGCTAAAATATCTAGAATTTGGTGTTGATTTGAGCATATAAGATTGAACGTTGATTAAATGTTAAGAATATTTTAGCTCTTCATCTTTCGATGCCGTCCGACTATTCTCAGTCCTTGCATGGGCCCATGGAAAGAATTATGAACATGAAGTCTGTTCACACACTTCTTCAAAGTTTATCATTACATCCGTAGGTTATATAGTTACATTGCAAGGGGTGTTGCAGTACTTTTATCCAATAAGAGTTATACACTACATCATATATGAATGTAAGGAGAAAAACAAGTACATATAAAGGAATACATTTGGCAAAAAGGATTTTCTTCCAGCTACACCTCTAGATCCAGACGGGCCGGCTCAGATAGGATTCAGTGAACCCCCCAGCTGGAAGACCCTTGTCCTCATCTGAACATTTGAACTCATGAGGAGATATACATATATGCGCATGCGTGTATAACATGAGGATAGAGAGAGGTGAAGACAACAGAGAGGAGAGAGAGAGAGCGAGACAGGGGGGGGGGCAAGGAGCACAAGAGGAGGGGAATCGCAGAGAAGCAAAGTCACAGGAATATTTGGCAGAGAGCGTGATATCATTTAACAAGTAACAAAATAACAGTAAATGTAATAGTTTCTGTTCTTTGGTCTTCTGACAGATCAGGATGTAGAACCAGCTGGAGAAGAGTGGCCTTTGGTGGCTCAAGAGGAGCTGAACACACACACACACTTATATAAAGACAGGAAAGCCAACTGGAATTCACTTACTTGTGGCTTTTAAAATCTCAATATAGCAGCAGCAACAATTTTTAAAAATTCAGTGACAGATCTGACCTGAAGTTCAATGAAAAACATATTCAAAGTAGCTTGCTTTTATTTAAATTAGTAATTATTTGTTAATTTCAGATTTACAAATAACAAACTATTAGTTCTTGCATTCTGGCAATAATACTGCACAATATATGGAGATGGATCGTGAATGAAATGTCCACAAATGTTAGATTTGTTAGGGTGCCAACTAGAAATGTGTAAAAATGTGTCCTGGAACCTGGTATGAATCAAATCTAATCATCAACACTTTTTCTTGGTATCTCTGTTCATGTGTTTTTGTATTCACTGCCATTACTTTGACCTGCTGATGATCATAAATGTAGTGGATATGATGTAAATTCAACATGTTCAGTGTGATGAAAGAATTACAGCTGCAAGTTTCAACATCTCTTCTCTGACTCAAGACATCTTTTACACAAGTTAAGTAATAACTAGATCCACTCACATGCAACACGATGAGGTCATGTGACTACATTTTAATCATTTAGCGTGGAATAATGCCTTTAACTTACTTTTTTTAAAGAACAGTAGGTTGTACAGTGTATAGTCAATACGTAGTGAACTAGTATTCAATTCCGAGGATAACTATTGCGTTAATTTCATGTCATGTTTGATAGTTAGTGTGTGTTTGTTTCTGTTTCTGTGTGTGTGTGTGTGTGTGTGTGTGTGTGTGTGTGTGTGTGTGTGTGTGTGTGTGTGTGTGTGAATATACCCCTTTGTTTGCCTTCAGATTCTGCCTGTAGAGATTGCACAGCCCCTTCATTGCAATCTCTGTAAATGACAACAAACATTACCCATGAGGTGACTTTGCCTCAGTGTTTCAAACATAATTTAAAATACAAATATCTCACACACAAAAACATGTCAATGATTGTGGATTCATTGCCTTACGTTTCAATATCCCAGTCATCTGTTTTGGTGCACATGAAAAGACAGAATACAAGAGAATTCATATCTCTAGAGAAAAAAATAAACAATTTTTTTTCACCGTGACGGGTATGATTTTAAAATGATCATCCCTCTAAAACAGAAAGAATCTTTCACAAATATCTACATGCCCGTCTCTTTTAAAGTGTTTATAGTGTATAATGAGTTGTATGTATAGGGGTTATTATAGCACAATTCTTTAAAAGAAAAAAAATATTTGTTGTTTGTCTTAATAAATTGGGTAAATTAAAAATACAGTGGTTAAATTTAATAATTTTTTTCTATTGCTCTGTTTAAAAAAAAAAGTAAATTATCGATACTGAACGATATAAGACATCGTGATTTGTTTTTTTGGGGGTTTTTTTAGCTATATCGCCCAGCCCTGTATATACAGGTATATATCTTGAATTTTTGGGGGCATTTGTATTAATTTGGAAAGGCAAGTTTATTTATATAGCACATTTCATACACGATGGTCATTCAAAGTGCTATACATAAAAGGAAGTAAAATAATCATTAAAACAAATCACAACAATAAAACCAGAAATTTAAAAACGTTTAAAATGATTTAAAAATTGATTTAGCTCATGCTATTATGAAAATATTCACTTATTGGAATGCTCGGGTAAGATAATATAACATTAGAACAGCTTTCTGTCAGTCGTCTTGATTTACTTGCTTGTTTTCATCACCTTTGCTTTAATTCTTGAGCACTGACCCGTTTGCTAAACTGCTGCTCATCCAATCAGATTTCTCACTCTCACAGACGGCTCTGATGCTGATTCAACAAGCTGAACCGGGCAAACTGCTGCCGATGTGAGCCTGATGAGAGCAGATGTGTAGAACACAAACAAACTAGCCTGACAGATGCTCACCAACGGACTGATGTTGGCTGACAGCTGACTATTGGCTTGGTGTGTCCCGGCCTGTAGTGTGTATCATTATACAAATAATAGACAGTTGTTTGTCTTACATGCTTCCATCAGGTAACATCCCTCATACGAATCTGAAAAACATTTGTTTTCACATCTTGAGGTGAACACATGTAAATATCAAATAGTCAACTGACACTAAAAAAGATTTATACACACAATGAGAGCACTAACCGTATATCGGCACTCTTTTCTGCAGCAGGGGTCCTTTCACAGTCTGTCTGCTGTCTTTATTAACAGCAATGAAGGCTGTATGAACACTGCTCACTCCTGCCTGAACACTGAGCTCCACCATCCTGCTCCTGATGCCCTCAACATCTGCAGCACCTCAATTCTCTGTCCTGCACCTCTGCTACAATCTCCTGCTCTCCGATCTTGGCACTGAAGTGGCAGACAGCAGCATCAGCAGGCAGAGGGAAGACGAACAAGGCCTCCAGGGGGCGCTCTTCCTCATTCACATACTGCAGAGTGGAGGAGACTGTGGCTACATGATCCTGAACCAGAACCTCCACTGAGATGCTCTTCAGAGGCACTGAGTCACACAAACCAACACAACAGCATCACAAACACTGCAGAGCAACTAACAAATACAGAAGAAAACATCACAAATCTATCTCATATAGCTTTGATTAAAAAAAAGATTTTAGTAACTCTACATTATCATAAGAACATGAACGGGGTGGAATAGTGTAATGTGGGACACTGACTTATGTGGGACACCTAAGCTTCAGTGCATTTATCTCTTCTTTTACAACATTAAAGTGAACATGCTTGGTGTTGAATTCAAGCAGGGGTGTCAAGTTATTGAAATCACTTGACTTTCTGGAAATTATGTCAGAAATGTGGCCATGAAAATCATCAAACAGGAAGTACCTCTTGCAAAGTTTACTCAAATGACAGTGACATAGGATTTAGACAAAATTAATGTAAAGGATATAAATCTGTTATAAATAAAACTATGTCCTAAATTGTTATCAAATTATATTTGTGATGTATTTGTACATCAAATTTTGCAATAATATTGTTAAAATGTGTTAAGAGTATTTTCTATTTGAAGCAATCTTTGTCGTCCCACTTTAGAAAAGGGTGTTTTCAAAAGTGGGACAGCATGTTTTGACTCATGTGGGACAGTCAAATATACTTTGTTATTCAATTGATAAAAGGTGCATTAAGATATCATACATTTATTTTTGTTCATTTTTGAGCTTATACTGCAGCAATATTATTTGTTTTAAGATCCAGATTCAAAATTTAGAGACTAGAGGACAATGGGATCCTGGACCGTGATGAGTCCATGACTGGCCAGAGCTGCTTATTTCTGTTATGACGTGTTTTTACCATTACAATTTGCTTAACACAAGCTTTTGAAAAAAAGAAGTTTAATATTAGAAGTTTATAGACGTTTAATAATAGTTTTAAAGGCATTTCATGTTCCAAATTTTTCATATATATATTTTTTTAAATTATGAAATTATTTTGCTATCTATATTAAGTTCAGTTTTACAATTTTGACTTTATTACATGGTTATTATTATTGTTGCTACCAGAAATCTGACATTTTTTAAATAATTTATTTTAAATAATATATGATTTCTGTGTTATATAATTGTTTTTAACATTCCATATATGAACATACACTCTCAGAAATAAAGGTACAAAAGATGTCACTGGGGCGGTACCTTTTCAAAAGGTACGTTTGTACCTAAAGGGTCCATTTTGGTACCTTAAAGGTACATATTAGTACTTAAAGTGTACACATTTGAACCTAATAGGTACAAAAGTGTACCTTTTGAAAAGGTACTGCCCCAGTGACAGCTTTTGTACCTTTATTTCTGAGTGTACTGTACTGTATATGTTACTAGTTTTTTAGACTTATGAAGACAGCAAACACACTGTAGGCCTAATAAATTAATTAAGCAAACATGGGTATGCACATTTAACCATGAGTGTTAAGTTTACTTAGTAAAAATTTGACTATTTATAACCCAAAACATAGTGTCCCAGATTTGAGCATGAGCTGTCCCACATTAGAAAATCCACAATTCTTGAACGATTTGGCACAAGGAGCACTAATATATGTGCCATTTCCCCTTTAATTACAATATCTGAACAATTTCTTCTGATTTGGATAGGGAACATCTTGGGGATTTCATAATGATATAACATTTTGATATATTGTTTTTGCTTCATATGGAAATATGATGCACAATTCAAAATTTTAAATGTCCCACATTAGCCTAATCCACCCCTATATAAAGTTTTGTGAGCAAAAGAGAGAACGGGACATGAAAAATACGTTTCTTAACAGGACGAACATCGTTTCGGTTCAAATTCAGCAATAATTACATAAAGCCCTCGTGACTAACTCGCCTGTATAGAAACACCTCAGCTCTTGCATATTTGAAAAAAGTTTTAGGAAACAGTAAAAGTAAACAGGTGAACTCATACCTGGCACATTTTTCTCGGAGAGAAGACCATTCTCGCGCTCCGTAAAAGTGAATGAAAGTGAAAATCAAACACTGCTGCCTTTAACTCTGCTTCAAATCTTCACAGACTCATTTAATGAGCAAATCAGAGCTTAGAACGTTTGGGCAAGTGAGACGATCTCTGTCGTTGAAACACCGCTGCAGCATCAGAGACCGTTCACTTGTGTGAATATTAAGTTTAGTGTAGGAGCGAAAACGAATATGCAGCTTCTAGATATATGGCTGACTCTTCCATTTAAGATAATCATTTACGTTAAAAACGTTTTATTGTATCTCTTTAATCACTTTTTACTAATTTAATATCTTTTGCACGCGAAATGGAGGTTTACGCCTTCAGATTCCAACAGACTGCAAATAAATCTGAACATATTAATTACACGTTGATCAGACCCCCTCTACTGGAGAAACTAACATGACAAATACTGACAGCTACATGAATAAACACATGTAGACCAGAGATGTTGCGTTGTCATACAGTAGCCCAAATAGTATTTAGACATTTAAACAAATAATACTGCAATAGATATGTTACTAAACTAAAAGCATTTGCAGTCTTTTACCAAACATATTTACTGAATTTAGACAAAAATATTAACAACTGCTATCAATATGAAATAATGTATTTGCTTTTAATATTATAGGCCTACATATACATTATAAATACATTTAAATAAAAAAAAAGATAATTTAATACATTTTTAATTGATTTATTTTCTATCATATTTTATAGATATAGGGCTGAACGGGAATCATTTAGAAAGTTCTGAGACGCTCAAAGCCTTATGACGCCATAGAGCACGTTCGAATAGAGGTATATAAAGCGCGTGACATTCTTACATTCTTTGTGGGTTTGTTGTAGTGGTCAGTGAGTTTTCACAGCGATGGGACAGCGAGGTACTAAAGTGAGTCCGATGACGGTTGGCGAGGTGTACGATCAACATCTTAGTACACCCCCAAAACCCAGCACCAACACGGCGGTTCAACACCCTCATCCCCGCGATGGTGCTGGAGGAGAAGGAGAAGAGGAAGGAAGAGAGGAAGGAGGAGGTGGAGGAGAGGAGGAAGGAGGAGGAGGAGGAGGAGGAGAGGAAGGAGGAGGAGGAAGAGGAGGAGAGGATGGAGGAGGAGAGGAAGGAGGAGGAGAGGAGAGGAGGAGGAAGGAGAGGAGGAGGAGAGGAGGAGGAGAGGAAGGAGGAGGAGAGGAGGAGGAGGAGGAGAGGGAGGAGGAGGAGGAGGAGAGGAGGAGGAAGAGAGGAAGGTGGAGAGGAAGGAGGAGAGGAAGGAGGAGGAGGAGGAGAGGGAGGAGGAGGAGGAGAGGAAGGAGGCAGAGAGAGTGAAGGAGAAAAGAAAGAGAAAGAAGTGGTGGTGGAGGCTGAGCTCTTTCTTCAGAGCTGCCAAAAAACAGCCTCCAGAGAGCAGCTCAGGTCAGAGAGAGGAGGAGCAGCAGCAGGATGAGGGAGAGAAGAGGAAGGTGGCATGGGCAGGAAGAAGTAGTGATGGTACATGACACAACCATGAGAATGTCTTTTGTTTTTAAACAGCTCTACTTTGATCATATAAAAACTAATACCATCAAACACAATATCAAAAATGCATAATATCAGCACATATTATACCAAAATCTACGTCAAGGCCATGATTAGATCTTTATTCCATGACATGTTAAAAACATAACTGTTACATGTCTATATGTACTAATATATGTTAAAACTATAAATAGTAAGTCATTAAAATTTCTAATTACATGAAAATTAGTTTTGAATAAGTTTTAGATTGAATACTGCCCGACACATCACAATTCCATGTTATTTTATCTTTTAATAGACTACATCTTCAGCCGCTACACCATTGGTGATCAGCTGGGGAAAGGTGGATTCGGCGTGGTGTATGAAGGGAGACGTTTGGATGATGATCTTGAAGTAAGTTGATATAAAGAACGCATTATCAAGCCAGCAAATGTTTGTCCTGTCTTATCCTCATCCTTTACTCAGCCCTCTTTGTGTTTCTTAAGTTAAGTTTTTGCTTTGTTCATCAGGTGGCTTTGAAATATGTCACGAAGACTCAGCAAACGGAATGTATTGTCATTGTAAGTATATTGCATTATGTAAACAATATAAAACATTTCATATTAACATTAAGTTATTAACATTAGGTTAAATCCCTATTTGGGAAACCACCTTTCATGTAACCATCATAAGAACTGTCTGTCTTCTAGCCTGATCATCCAAACCCCCTTCCGAAAGAGATCGCCCTCACCATCCTGGAGAACAAAGGTCACAGAGTGCCAGAGATCATCAGGCTGCTGGACTGGACGGACCACCCTGACCACTTCGTCACAAAAAAATGAATAATTCGGAATCATACAAAACATCTTACAGCTTAGAATAACATGATCAAATAGAGCAGCTGTGAAGTGTAAGGTAATAAAATAATGTATTTCCCATCTTCCTGCACAGAATGCTGTGACCTCCTCAGGGTTCTCCTCCATGAGAAGCCAATCCGGCGACTTGGTCTGGGGCAAATCATGTCCCACAACTGGTTTATGGTAGTGCACCTAAGATCAGCTAAAAATAATTAATTACTCATGGGAAGAAACCAAAAGGTCAAACCTGTTCTTTTTGTGTTTTGTTGTCTTATAAGACCACTCTAGTTGGCGTCTCTAATGCAGCTTTGCGTCTTGCGGGCTGCAGCGGGAGATGCTTCCATCCCTCCTCTCACCTTTGCGTCTTGCGTCTTGCAAGCCTTGTGTAGCATCTTGCGCCTTGGCTTGAGGAAGCAGTATTTGCGTCTGGTGGTACTACTTCCGGAGGGATGTATACATATTGTATATACAGTATGTACATAATTCTTTTGGTTGCACCTTTTTGTTTGTCCCATCATGGCCACTCCATTCCTGAGGTTCCTGCCACAGCTGTCCTAATACCAGAGCTCTAAGTCTTCATCTCCACAATGAAGAGCTCCCATTCTCTGACACCATGCAAGCCAGAGCTACTAAAGAGATTCCTGCCACTGCCAGTTCAGATGTTCTTGTCATGTCCAGAGCTCTCTCTCTCAATGCCATTTGTCCTGGTCATGGCTGGCCCAATGAGTCAAAGACCCAAGACAATCTCAGTCCCAGAGATACCAGTCTGAGCGACCTTGGTCTACAGGCTCGCTGCCGTGTCTGTCCAGACCCAAGGGCTCAAGGTTCAAATGCTAGAAATCGTCTGTCCCGCTGCCAGAGGTTTCTGTTATAGCAGCCACAGAAGGTGCTGTCATTGGTGCCCAGTCTATAAGCTCTAAATCTGAAATAAAGAACAAAACTTGAAATTAATGTTTTCATTTAGCAGAGGCTTCAAACCAAAGCAGTTCACAAATGGGGAACATCACAAACTATTTATCATAGAAATCTCAATAATACTCACAGAACCACAATGCCAAATTTCAGTTCGAGGTAAGTAGAAGCTAGAAGAGAATATACAGGTAAGAAAAACGAGAAACTGTTTTAATTGAACTTATTTACAGGAAGTGCCTTTTGAATTCGTACCTCATTGAGACTGACCACCAGATGCAGCCTACTCGTGAACCATCATGGAATAGACAGAATATGATATGAAATATCACAAAGTTGTATTCCTTTAAATATATTAATATATAAAACCTATAAAAGATGGTAAGACAAAAATTTTCTTCACTATTGATTTGTCCTGGTTATATCAAGAGCTGTTGTAGTAGCCAATTTTAATTTTAAAAGCTAGCATACTTTATCTAAATTAAGTGTATGTTGAAATGTAGGAACATCATGATATGGAATTCAAACATTGTAAATGAATTATATGGCTTCAGAAGAAGCTTTATGGACTATTTCATGGTGTTTTTGGCATTAGATTCTTCTCTTTTTTACTTTAATAACAGTCTCAGCATTGTGTTGATGTTCTAATTTACATAAAGTTCAACTTTAACAAGTTTGTGTTTGAACGTAACCATTTTTAACACCCAAACAAGATTCTGTTGCTGTGTGAAAATATCTGCATTGATTGAAGACTGGTCCAACAGCTTCAGATAAACACTGATACACACACAAACACACACCCACACCCACACACATAACAACAACAATCTATAAGAAACCAGAAAAGGTTTTGTTTAATCTGATTCAAATTCTTTTCCATTTCAAAACATTACCATGGGAGTTTTAAAAATTCTGTATGATAATATGGTGTTGATTTAAGCTAATAAAGAACACAATTTTAATAAAACCCTGACAAAAATGGTTAACGAAACACCAACAGTTCTTTGGTCTTCTGATGAATCAGGATGTAGAAACACTGATGTCTTCAGATTCCCAGAGTCTCTTTGGTCACCTGACATCCGAGCAGGACATTCCCCACACACACACACTGAGACAGATCTCCCACTGAAACACACACACACACACACACACACACACACACACACACACACACACACACACTCAAATCATCAGTGTGTGTCAAAGAACTGAAGATATCTGCTCAAACGTCTCTTGATGAACACTGACTGAATGAATGTGGTCTGGAATGGAGATCTCACCTTTCTGAGAGCCGATCCATGACGCTGCCTTCATGGCCACAAACTGCCACTCCACCTGCTGCTCTATTTTACAGCCGTATAACCAGATCAGAGCCAGGAGAGTGGCCCATACTGACCCATCCACCTGTGTACAAACCATCATCCACTGCATTTGTTACTGGACACTGCACACAATCATCACTGTCTTATTATTTCATCACATCTCTCACCTGTGCTGGTTTCTGATTGGTCAGCTCATCCTCCGTCTTCCCGAACACATCAGCCAGTGTGGCGTCCAGATCCCAGCAGCCTGATGCCTTTTGGAGAGACACAAGCTGGAGTAATGGGTCCTTTGGGGGCTCAGGAGCAGCTAAACAAACACATACACACACACACACACACACACACACACTTATATAAAGACAGGAAAGCCAACTGGAATTCGCTTACTTGTGGCTTTTAAATCTCAATACTGTAGCAGCAACAGTTTTAAATAATTAAGTGACAGATGACCTGAAGTTCAACAAAAACACTTATTCAAAGTAGCATGCTTTTATTTACAGCCCGAATTCCGGAAATGTTGGTACGTTTTTTAAATTTGAATAAAATGAAAACTAAAAGACTTCCAAATCACATGAGCCAATATTTTATTCACAATAGAACATAGATAAAATAACAAATGTTTAAAATGAGAAATTTAAAAATGTTATGCACAAAATGAGCTTATTTCAAATTTGATGGCTGCTACAGGACTCAAAATAGTTGGGACGGGGGCATGTTTATCATGGTGTAGCATCTCCTCTTCTTTTCAAAACAGTTTGAAGACATCTGGGCATCGAGGTTATGAGTTTCTGGAGTTTTAGTGTTGGAATTTGGTCCCATTCTTGCCTGATATAGGTTTCCAGCTGCTGAAGAGTTTGTGGTCGTCTTTGACGTATTTTTCGCTTAATGATGCACCAAATGTTCTCTATAGGTGAAAGATCTGGAATGCAGGCAGGCCAATTCAGTACCCGGACTCTTCTACTATGAAGCCATGCTGTTGTAATAGCTGCAGTATGTGGTTTTGCATTGTCCTGCTGAAATACACAAGGCCTTCCCTGAAATAGACATCGTCTGGAGGAGAGCATATGTTGCTCTAAAACCTTTATATACCTTTCAGCATTCATAGTGCCTTCCAAAACATGCAAGCTGCCCATACCATATGCACTTATGCACCCCCATACCATCAGAGATGCTGGGTTTTGAACTGAACGCTGATAACACGCTGGAAGGTCTCCCTCCTCTTTAGCCCGGAGGACACGGCGTCCGTGATTTCCAACAAGAATGTCAAATTTGGACTCGTCTGACCATAGAACACTTTTCCACTTTGAAACAGTCCATTTTTAATGAGCCTTGGCCCACAGGACACGATGGCGTTTCTGGACCATGTTCACATATGGCTTCCTTTTAGCATGATAGAGCTTTAGTTGGCATCTGCAGATGGCACGGCGGATTGTGTTTACCGACAGTGGTTTCTGGATGTATTCCTGGGCCCATTTAATAATGTCAATGACAGAATCATGCCGATACGTGATGCAGCGTTGTCTGAGGGCCACGGGCATCCAACAAAGGTCTTCGGCCTTGTGCCTTATGCACAAGTTTCTCTTAATCTTTTGATGATGTTATGCACTGTATGATGAGATTTGCAAAGCCTTTGTAATTTGACATTGAGGAACGCTGTTTTTAAAGTATTCCACAATCTTTTTACGCACTCTTTCACAGATTGGAGAGCCTCTGCCCATCTTTACTTCTGAGAGACGTTTTATAGCTAATCATGTTACAGACCTGATGTCAATTAACTTAATTAGTTGCTAGGTGTTCTCCCAGCTGAATCTTTTCAAAATGCATTGCTTTTTCAGTCCTTTGTTGCCCCCGTGCCAACTTTTTTGAGACCTGTAGCAGGTGTTACGGGGCGAACGAGACGTGAGACATGCGGATCCATATGCAAGGCTTTATTTTGAAACATGGTCAAAACACAGGCAGGGTCGGACAGTGGCAAACAGGTATAACACAGACAAGGCAGAGAGTAATCCTAGGGCAAGCGTGGGTCGACGATCGGCGAACAATATCCAATAGGGCAAGGCAGAGAGATAATCCAGGTACACAAGCAATAATCCAAACGAGGTGCAAACAGAGTCCAAAGGGCTAGGCTATGGGTAAATCCAGGAAAACACGGGCAAGAATCAAAACACAGGAAAACACAAAAGGCAAGGCAAGGCAAGGCAAAACTATGACAATTATGTGGGCTCCGTAGAGTAGCTATCTCTTGGAGAGTGATAAACGCTAAACAATACTCGGCGATCACAGAGAGAAAGTCCAAGCCTTATAAAGAGTGTGCAAATGGAAATGAGCTGTGTGTGATCAGTGCAATCAGTTGTGTGTGGGTTGTCAGTGCAATGGATGATGGGAAATGTAGTCTTTGGGTGATATGTAACTGTCTGTGTGGTGTGAAAGTCAATGTGATGGATGAGTGACCTCTGGTGGTGAGTGAACAGAAGTTCATGGCCAGGATTTGTGACAGCAGGCATCACATTTGAAATGAGCTCATTTAGTGGATAAAAGTGTAAACTTTCTCAGTTTAAATATTTATGTTCTCTATGTTCTATTGTGAATAAAATATTGGCTCATGTGATTTGAAAGTCTTTTACTTTTCATTTTATTCAAATGTTTAAAAAAAAAAAAGTCCCAACATTTCCGGAATTCGGGTTGTAAATGAGTAATTATTTGTTAATTTCAGATTTACAAATATCAAACTATTCTTGCATTCTGGCAATAAACCTGTGCAATATATTGAGATGGGTCGTGAATTAAATATATATATATATATATATATATATATATATATATATATATATGTCCACAAATGTTAGCTATGCTAGGGTCTATGCTAACTAAATATGTGTAAAAATGTGTCTTGGAACCTGGTATGAATTAAATCTAATCAACAGTTTTTCTTGGTATCTCTGTTCATGTGTTTTTGTATTCACTGCCATTACTTTGACCTGCTGATGGTCATAAATGTAACAGATATGATGTAAACTTAACATGTTCAATGTGATGAATGAATTACAGCTGCAAGTTTCAATATCTCTTCTGTGACTCAAGACATCTTTTACAAAAATTTGAATTAAACAATTAAACTATGTTTTCCCCAAGATGACATCTGGATCCACTCACATGCAACCTGATGAGGTGGTCATATGACTACAATCTAGCATGAATCATTTTCAATCATTTAGTGTGGAATAATGCCTTTAACATACTATTTTTAAAGAATAGTATGTAGTATACAGTGTATAATCAGTACGTTGTGAGCTAGTGAACTAGTATTCAATTCCAAGCATAACTATCGCATCAATTAAATGTCATGTTTGGTAGTTAGTTTGTGTGTTTGTGTGTGAATATACCCCTTTGTTTGCATTCAGATTCTGCCTGTAGAGATTGCACAGCCTCTTCATTACTATCTCTGTAAATGACAAACATTACACATGAGGTGACTTTGCCTCAGTGCTTCAAACATAATTTAAAATACAAATATATCACACACAAAAACATGTCAATAATTGTGGATTCATTGCCTTACGTTTCAATATCCCAGTCATCTGTGCAAATGAAAAGACAGAATACAAGAGAATTCATGTATATGAGAATTCATTCATATGAAACTAAAACCAGCAGTATAGGCTAAGTGGCGGGAAATCACTTAATGAGTGAGTTATGGAATCATTTAGGCTATTCAACCGATTCATTCAAAGCAGCTGATACATTCAGTAACGAAATGCCACTGTGTGCTGCCCAGAAACACACAACGGTTCTGCTATGGATTTGTTTGGAACTGTTTTCGTTGTCGAAATAGCAAAACCTAGCAATAGCAAAATGTTTAAAATTGTCTAAAATATAATTTACCTACTATTAACTTGTTTGTTGAACATTTGTATAAAATCAATATGTTTGCAATCATGCTCATATTTGTGAAAACGGCTGTCTTGCTCTTGTGATATTACTTAATTGTATGTTATATATCTTGAATTTTTTGGGGCAATTGTATTCATTTGGGTGAAATTTTTGGTTGAGACCAAGACAAGACCTTCAAAAAATGTGCGGTCTTGAGTACTACGCCACCCAAAACACAAACAATGAGTTTTTTTTAAATCATTGTATGTTTTTCGTACTTGTTTCAGAACAAAAATGAACAGTAACAAACTGAAAATGTTTAAAGGCATGAAAACATTTATGATCAGAGCAAATGAATCGAGGATCCAGAGCATCCAGAATCTGTGCAACATACCAATTCTGTCAAAAAATATGTCAGCACATTCAGACATTGGAAAAACAACAACACAACAAATAAACTCAAACAAAACAACAAATCACATGTACAGCAGTAAATAGTCAAATTACAGTAAGAGTTGTTTGTCTTACCACATTCTTCCATCAGGGAACATTCCACATATGAACCTAAAAAACATTTGGTTTCACATCTTAATGAGGTGAACACATCAAATATAAACATCAAATAGTCAAGTGACAGTAAAAGCGATTTATAATAAATCAGAGAACTAACTATGTGTCAGCACTCAACAAGGGTTCTTTCACTAATTACATACGTATTATTTATATCATTTGTTTACAAAACTTAAATGATGAAAAACAGCATGACTAAGTTAAAGTTCAATTAACCTTTCATTGGTAAGGCCAGGACACACTAAGCCAACTTCAAAAAACTAGCAGCGAAAAAAGCCGATGGTGTTGCGTCTGGATCTTAAAGCTGTGCTCGAAAACACCGCACAGACTAAAGCTGACTGCAAACTTGCATATTATGCAAGTAAACAATTAAACAAAGCAGCGCTTTCTTACCATTTTGAAGTTATGTTGATGAGTTTCTTCATTTTAAACGGCTCATGTTGTTATGAAAATATTCAGTCGTCTTGATTTACTTGCTTGTTTTCATCACCTTTGCTTTAATTCTTGAGCACTGACCCGTTTGCTAAACTGCTGCTCATCCAATCAGATTTCTCACTCTCACAGACGGCTCTGATGCTGATTCAACAAGCTGAACCGGGCAAACTGCTGCCGATGTGAGCCTGATGAGAGCAGACGTGTAGAACACAAACAAACTAGCCTGACAGATGCTCACCAACGGACTGATGTTGGCTGACAGCTGACTATTGGCTTGGTGTGTCCCGGCCTGTAGTGTGTATCATTATACAAATAATAGACAGTTGTTTGTCTTACATGCTTCCATCAGGTAACATCCCTCATACGAATCTGAAAAACATTTGTTTTCACATCTTGAGGTGAACATATGTAAACATCAAATAGTCAACTGACACTAAAAAAGATTTATAAACACACAATGAGAGCACTAACCGTATGTCGGCACTCTTCTCTGCAGCAGCGGTCCTTTCACAGTCTGTCTGCTGTCTTTATTAACAGCAATGAAGGCTGTATGAACACTGCTCACTCCTGCCTGAACACTGAGCTCCACCATCCTGCTCCTGATGCCCTCAACATCTGCAGCACCGGACCTCTCCTCCTGCTCCAGAGAACGGATCAGGGTCCGAGCCGCCAGCCGGTGAATGGACAACCTGCAGGAAATGTGTTGAATTAGAAAAACAAACAGTTGATGCCACTCCAATTCAATGTGTTTCTATGTGTTACCCTGTTTCTTCAGTTGGTTTGAGGCAGAAGTGGAGCTGGTTTGTTACTGGTTGATATTTAAGACTGTATTTGACTGTCACTGTTCCCTCAGAGCCTCCTGAACTCTATGAGAGAGTGAAAAGGCAGATTTGTATGATCTAAATGAAAGACACTGGTCTTTAATTGTCACTAAAGAAACACATGCTAAATCATCTCACCTCTCCTTCAAGTTGGGCATAAATGAGTGTCCTTTGACCCTGGAAGAGCACACTGATGGGTGGAGACAGTGTGTCAACAGTAACACCGTCTGGAAGGGTCCAATCCACAGAGATATTAACCACAGCGGGCTGCAGCGCAAACCTGAGCGACTGCATCACCTGATATAGTTTGAAGAGAAAGAGAAACCATTGAGACATTAGACTAGGAAATATTTGTGTCTGTGAAATCCAGTGGAGAGCTTTACTTTGGGCTGCATGCGGTCGGTGTCTGTGATGAACTGAGCGTGACCAGATCCCTCCCTGGCCATTCCTGTGATGAGGGTGGCACTCGCACCCTCACCAATCCCAAATGAGAAACACCTGAAGACACAACAAACTCTGTTACTGTTAGTGATGAAGATATGAATGATGGACAGATCAAACCCAGCAGACCTTTACCTGTGAGAGTGAGCGTGACTTTTCACCAGGTCCAGCACCTCTTTAGTGTTTCCCACCTCTCCATCAGTGAAGATGAACAGCTGAAGTGAAAGCAATAACATACAACCCCTTACGGACACATTAGAGATTGCTATTGTTCACAAAATGGCGGCCACAACAACACCCCTTCATGTAATTGCTGCCAGTCGTGAGTCAAGCCAAGTCACAGTTGATCATCGTGAGTCAAGCCAAGTCACAGTTGATCGTCGTGAGTCAAGCCAAGTCACAGTTGATCGTCGTGAATCAAGCCAAGTCACAGTTGATCGTCGTGAGTCAAGCCAAGTCACAGTTGATCGTCGCGAGTCAAGCCAAGTCACAGTTGATCTTCGCGAGTCAAGCCAAGTCACAGTTGATCGTCACGAGTCAAGCCAATTCACAGTTGATCGTCACGAGTCAGGCCAAGTCACAGTTGATTGTCACGAGTCTCTTCACATCTCTGCCGATCTGCCAGAGTCTCTTCACGTCTCCGCCGATCTGCCAGAGTCTCTTCACGTCTCCGCCGATCTGCCAGAGTCTCTTCACGTCTCCGCTGATCTTCCAGAGTCTCTTCACGTCACCGCTGACCATCCAGAACCACATCACGTCACAGCTGATCAGCCAGAGACTTGTCACGTCCTGTCTGCTACACCCAGATATTCATGGTCAGTTCTTCGATTTTCTAGTCTGGTATCCAGTGTGAGGGATGCACCGCTGGTATCTGCAGGGGCAGCTGGAATCCCCAAATCCACTCACTCCAGCCCTTCTGTTCTTGAACTGATTTCCCAGTCTGAAGCGCTTCCCATGATGGGGATCGCTTTATGTTGCGTTTGGGTTGCGTACACCACCACAGAACTGATCGAGGTGGCGAAGTCCACTGTGATGTCTCCAGAGGTGGCAGCGCATGCTGCAGAACCTCCCGAAGCGGCGGTGCGCGCTTCAGCTCCTTGCATGGTGGTGGTGCCCAGCAATTCATGTCCAGCCCATCATATCACGGTCAAAGGAACCGTAGATGAGCACTGTACCTGTCCTGTTAATGATCTCTACCTGTTTCCTGATGTTACCACTGTAGAACCTCCAGAGGTGGCGGTGTCTGCTGCAGAACCTTCAGAGGTGTCAGTGGTAACCACCTATGAATCCTCGTCCTGCCCTGTCACGGCTATGGAGGCCGTCTGTGAATCCTCGTCCTGCCCTGTCACGGCTATGGAGGCTGTCTGTGAATCCTTGTCCTGCCCTGTCGCGGCTATGGAGGCCGTCTATGAATCCTCGTCCTGCCCTTTCACGGCTATGGAGGCCGTCTGTGAATCCTCGTCCTGCCCTGTCACGGCTATGGAGGCCATCTGTGAATCCTTGTCCTGCCCTGTCGCGGCTATGGAGGCCGTCTATGAATCCTTGTCCTGCCCTGTCGTGGCTATGGAGGCCGTCTATGAATCCTCGTCCTGCCCTGTCACGGCTATGGAGGCCGTCTATGAGTCCCCGTCCTGCCCTGTCACGACTATGGAGGCCGTCTATGAATCCTGGTCCTGCCCTGTCACGGCTATGGAGGCCGTCTATGAATCCTCGTCCTGCCCTGTCACGGCTATGGAGGCCGTCTATGAATCCTTGTCCTGCCCTGTCGTGGCTATGGAGGCCGTCTATGAATCCTCGTCCTGCCCTGTCATGGCTATGGAGGCCGTCTGTGAATCCTTGTACTGCCCTGTCACGGCTATGGAGGCCGTCTGTGAATCCTTGTCCTGCCCTGTCGCGGCTATGGAGGCCGTCTATGAATCCTCGTCATGCCCTGTCACGGCTATGGAAGCCGTCTGTGAATCCTTGTCCTGCCCTGTCACGGCTATGGAGGCCGTCTATGAATCCTCGTCCTGCCCTGTCAGTGGCTATGGAGGCCGTCTGTGAATCCTCGTCCTGCCCTGTCATGGCTATGGAGGCCGTCTGTGAATCCTTGTCCTGCCCTGTCACGGCTATGGAGGCCGTCTGTGAATCCTCGTCCTGCCCTGTCGCGGCTATGGAGGCCGTCTATGAATCCTTGTCCTGCCCTGTCGTGGCTATGGAGGCCGTCTGTGAGCTCTCGTCCTGTTCCGTCACGTCTATGGAGGCCGTCTATGAGTCCCCGTCCTGCCCTGTCACGACTATGGAGGCCATCTATGAATCCTCGTCCTGCCCTGTCACGGCTAAGGAGGCCGTCTGTGAGCTCTCGTCCTGTTCCGTCACGTCTATGGAGGCCGTCTATGAACTTCCTGGTGGTTCTGTCCCAGCCACAGAGGCCACTCTTGAACCTTTGCCCTGCTCCGAACCGGCAGAGGAGGCCATCTCTGAGCTATCACTCTGTTCTGAACTAGCCAAGGTGGCTGATTTTGAACTGTCCATCCGTTTGGTCTCATCGAATGTATCTGGTTTTGAACTGTCTGTCCTGCCTGTTTCCATCAAGGAATCTAAACTTGAGTTGTCTGTCTGTCTTAATGCTGTTGTTGAGTCTGAATTTGAACTATCTGTCGGTCCTGATTTAAGCATTGTGTCTGATGTTGAACCATGTGTTTGTCCCATTTCAATCTATGAATCTGTTTTTTTCCCCACTAGTCCAGTCACGACCCCAGAAACCTTACCCGAGCTCGCTGTAGGCTCTAGTAGCCTTGTCACAGCCCAAGGACCTGCCGTTGAACTCTTAACCCTGTCTGTCATGAACTCAGAAACCATAAATGCACTCTATGTCTGTCCCATTTCGACCAAAGAGCCTGATTTTGAACTGTCTGTTGGTCCAGTTCCAGTTACTGAAATGTCTGTCAGTCCAGTTTCCCTCAATGAGTCTGTTTTTGAACGGTCTATCTTGCCTGTCACGGCCAGGGAGACCTTAAATGAACTTTCTGTATGCTCTGTTAACTCTGTCATTGCCAAAGATACCCCTAGTGAACAGTCTGTCTATGCAGTTCCAGTCCATGAGCTTAATATTGATCTGTCTGTCTGTCCAACCACTCTCAAGGAGGTCAATACCGAGTCTGTTGCCCTGTCTGTCACAACCCAGAAACCCGCCTTTCAACCCTTAAACCCGCCTGTCATGAGTCCAGAGACTATCAATGCATCCCATGTCTTTCGTGTTGGCTCTGTCAATGCCATAGAGACTATTTATGAGCGGTCATCATGTTCAGTTTCAGTCAATGAGCCCGGTTTTGAACTGTCAGCCAATAAACCTGTTTATGAACTGTCGTTCCGTCCAGTTTCAGTCAGAAGACCTATTGATGATTTTGTTGTGTTCTATGCCTCGTCCCTTGGGGCCATGGATGCTCTGTCTGTCTCGTGTGTCTCAGTGTTCCCTAGGTCCCAGTCCCTGCCGTGGTCTTCAGGTCCGTCTGCTCCGCCGAGGTGGTCTTCTGCTCCGGTCTGGTGGTCTTCTACTCCGGTCTGGTGGTCTTCTGCTCCGCCGTGGTGGCCTTCTGCTCAGGTCTGGTGGTCTTCCGCTCCATCTGTTTCAGTCTGGTGGTCTTCAGCTCCGCCGTGGAGGACTTCTGCCCTGTCTACTCTGCACTGGTGGACTCCTGTTCTGTCTGCTAAGCTGTGGAGGTCTTCTGCTCCATCTGCTCTGCCCTGGTGGGCTTCAGTCCTGTCTGCTCCGCCCTGGTGGGCTCCAGTCCCGTCTGCTCCGCCCCGGTGGGCTCCAGTACCGTCCGCTCCGCCCTGGTGGGCTCCAGTTCCGTCGACTCCGCCCTGGCTTCCTGCTCTGCCGACTCTGCCTCGATCCACAGCCACTCCACTTCCACGTGGACCTGGCCCTCCGTCCCTCCCCCTGTTCCGCCTCCGCTCCACCGCCCTCCTGGATTGTATAGGAGCGTCTGGAAGCCGCTCCTTGGGGGGGGCTATGTCATGAATCTGGTCTATGAACTTCCGTTAACTCACCACCAGAGGTCACTCGCTCACCACATGGACTCTTGCACTACACTAACTGTTGCATGCCACCTCAGACTACAATTCCCATCATCCATTGCACTGACGACACACACAGCTGATTGCACTGATCACACAGCTGATTGCACTGATCACACACCCTACATAAACCATGGACTTCCTCTTCCTCTCTGCCAAGTATTGTATAGCGTATATCACTCTCCTAGCGATAGCTACTCTACGGAGCCCAGTTAGTTGTCATAGTCTTGCCTTGCTTTGCCTTGCCTTGCCTTGTGAGTGTTTTGTTTCTTGCCCATGTTTCCTGGATTAACGCCTTCCCGTTCGGATTCGACCTCTCTCGGACTACTGACCCACGTTTGCCCTAGGACTACTCTTTGTCTTGCCTGTGTTGTACCTGTTTGCCATTGCATGAACCTTGCTTGTTTTGTGACCACGTCTCTGAATAAAGCCCTGCAAATGGATCCGCACGCCTCTCATCTCGTCGGCTCCGTAACATTCTGTCTGTCCATGTGAACTGGATGTCAACAGGACAGTTCTGCTGTCAATGGACACTCAAAAACGACAAAGTAAATTGACAAACAAACTGAATTGTGCTACATTTAGTTGGCCACTTTGTCATATTCATGTCCCATTCACTGTGTTATGCATGCAAAATTGCCATTACTTTATTTGAGAAAATATGATTCCCAGTGAGTACAGATTTACCAGATTACATAATTTACAGTATGCACTGCTGGTTATTTCTTTTTTATTAATGATTTTGACTATTTTTTTATTTGTGAAAAATATTATAATAGCATACACATTTATAAAAGCATACACATTTTATTGCAACAATTATTATGCATGTGTTATGAATGTGTTATTATCTTTCTATTGGCTGTTGAACACCCTGTTCTCTAAGACATCGGCCAACAAAAAATCTGTATCAGTTAACCACTAAATCTTTTTGTGTACATTTTTTGAGTTTCCTTTATCTGTCGCTCTCTGTCTCACATGCATGTGTGTTCTATCATTGAACAAAAGTTTTCAAGTGTAACAGCCACAGGCTTCCTGTTTAAATAATCTGTATATAATGTATTTATTTACAGTAAATTATTCAGGTGCACAGTGAGGTGTTGTACCTGTCTGGGGTGATCGGGGTAACTGGGCTGACTGTAGATGTCTTTTAGAGGCTGTAAAATCTCTGTGCCGCCCATGTCTGCTTCCATTTTCTTAATTCTCTTCAGAGCCTGATCCATTGTGTCCTGATTGTACTCAACACTTTGACTGCAAAGACACAGAAAAACATCTCATCTCTTCTGACACATTTCAATACTGAATATCTATGAATGAAGATCTAGATACTAACGTGAAGAAGGACTCAAAATCAGAGCCAAATCCATAGATATTGAAGTAGCATCCCATGGGCAGACTCTTCAACAGTAACAGCAGAGTGTCCTACAGAGAGACATGGACAGAAAGTGAAAGTGAGATCAAAACTATTTACTTTCTTAATGCACATTCCTGGTTTTATTTTGTACAAAGGAAAAAGGGTTAGTCTCTGTAATCTTTCACCCAAATTACATTACTTTTTCCTGTCTCATCTGAATACATTTTTTAAAAAAAATTGTTTTGAACCTTAAATCTTACCTTTGCACTTTCAATGCGCATCTGTGCTCCTTTCCCTTGATGCATCATGCAGTCCATGCTGCCTGATCTGTCAATCACGAAAATAAACTCGCCTTGAGTTGCCAGTGATGACAACACTTCCTCTGGGAACTCTGGGTACAAACTTATCATGACCACTGGGTCCCTCATCAGAGAACCTAAAAAAGAGAGAAAGAGTCAGTGACACCTTGATAACTCAATCCCATAATCCCAGTTCAATCCAATAATCCTCTACCTGGTGGAGCAGTGGTCACTCCTGCCTCCACTATAGCAGAGGGCTGATGGGTATCCTGATAGTACACAAACAGCTCAAAGTCCTTATCAAACATGTGACCAGGACTCAGATTCACCTACACACAAACAACACATGCATAAACCTGCTCTGCTCACATATCCAGATAAACACATGAAGACACACAGTACCGTAGCCTGAGTGTGATCAGAGTGGAGGAACACTAGAGGATCCAGAGTGCAGTTGGACTCTAGTTTGGAGATGGGCTTTGGAGAGCTCACATGAACACTGAGAGTCAGCGTGTAGGGAACAGCTCCTGATGAAATCTCTGAGACTATACCAGCAGCTGAACCTGACACACACACACACACACACACACACACACACACAGAGTGTGTTAGAATCAGCTTCTCTGCTCTAATAAAGTGTGTGTCAGAGCTGCTGTAGGACCTGCTGGTGTGTATCGGGGGTTGAGTACAGCCGGCAGACAGAAGCGCAGCGAGTGGTCGGCCTGCACAGCGAGCTCGGTGACGTAGATGATGGTGACGGCAGCGTTCTGACCCGCCGACAGACACCCCACACTCAGTCTGAACACATCAGGACTCTCTGTGCTCTCTTCCAACAGAAACGCCTGCTGACCCGAACTCACAGCATCATCATACTGATCCCTCGCCTGCAGGATACAGTTTTGTTACGTGGTAAACAGTAAAAATATATGCAACTGAGCTGCGGTTTGTATTTGGACTCACGGTTTCTCTGTCCTGCACCTCTGCCACAATCTCCTGCTCTCCAATCTTGGCACTGAAGTGGCAGACAGCAGCATCAGCAGGCAGAGGGAAGACGAACAAGGCCTCCAGGGGGCGCTCTTCCTCATTCACATACTGCAGAGTGGAGGAGACTGTGGCTACATGATCCTGAACCAGAACCTCCACTGAGATGCCCTTCAGAGGCACTGAGTCACACAAACCAACACAACAACATCACAAACACTGCAGAACAAGACCACAAATACTCCTCACATGGGTCAATGACGTGACGTCTTGCATTTTTTTCCAGTTAAAAATTGGATTAAATGCATTAAAAAGATGCCATATATATGAAGTTCCTGTCCCATGTATGTACTCATTTTAACTTTAAAAAAACATTAGTTATTTGTAATTTTTCTGTTATTCAAAGTGTCAAAATATCATGTGGTGCGACCATACTTCTGTTTTGGAAACATCTTTGAAATGACCCTAAATTTTTTCAGATTAATTTTCCGCACTATTTGGCATGATTTCCAAATAGTGTTTTGAAATCCTGTATAAAATTGTAAAGCATTTGTATTTATATTTCCATCATAATATACAAACAAAGTTTGTCCGATGATGTCTATTTTATGAAATATCATGTGGTGCGACCATCAAGAAACTACCATTTTGGGACTTTTATGTTGAAATCCATTCAAAGATAGGATGTTGTATCATATACCAATTAGCCAAGGACCCATGGAAGCATCAAGCAGGTTTGTAACCATCTTTTAAATTTGGAAAAAAATCACCTTTTTAACAGCTGGTATGTACAGTAGTTACCACATTTGGATATCATGTGGTATGACCTCAAAGGGCTTCAAAAGCAAAGTGAATATTAAGTTATTTCTACAATTGGTAGTAACAGGTGTGGAGGATTCCCTGATAGAGGTCAGGTGTGATATAATTTGTGAGTGGCCATAAATGCAGTGCAGTTCATTTTGAAGGAGCGGCTGATGCTCCAGAGGCGGAGCATACGAGGAACCAGGAGGGATTGCCCGGTCCATGCAATTGTTTCCAGCCAGGGTGTGAAGCCGAAGCCCACCAAGGCGGAACTTTGGAGCAGACGAAGCTGAAGCCCACCAGGGCGGAACTGAAGCCCACCAGGGCGGAGTAGATGAAGCTGAAACATAGGCCACAGACAGATTACCAATGATTACTACGGCAGTAATAGGGTAAGCCATAGGTTCCCCGACGACCTCTCTGGTCAAGGCGGTACATTCAAGGGGTTCCTGAATGACTTCTTTGATCTTTAGGACTGACGTTAGCATAGCACGAACTCGAGCACTAGAACTGGTTCTGGAGCTGGGAGGAATTTGTGACCCTCTCTGGGCAGTCTTGGTAACAGGATGAGGCTCCAGAAGAGTGAGTGCTTTGCTCTGATGGATTGGGTGCAATTGATGGCTTATATACATAAAATACTTTATTTTAGTGTAATTTGGAATAGATTTTTATGCAATTTAGGTCATTTCAGATGGTATATGTTTAATCTTTGTACAATATTAGAAGAAATGCAAAAAAATTATGTAGAGCATGCAATTTTAGTTTGGTAATTATACTCCTGGCCGTGGCTTGATTTCTCTGGGATCGGCACTAGAACTGGATTCTCTGGGATTGGCCGTGGCTTGATTTCTCTGGGATTTATTTATGTGAGGAGCAGGCATGGCCATGCGCTTATTGGAGCTGTGCAGCAATGGAGTCAGCGGCGGCTGGCGGGCACGATAATAATGGATGGGACTATTTTACCAGATTCCACTGCCAAGCAAAGTAAATTAAATGCTCACCATAGGCAGCATGTTAATTCTGACTTTGCAGTTTAGCACAAACTCCAGATGTCATTTTCTACTCGCTCCAACTCACGCCTTGGAGACAAACTCCTCCACATAACTCTCCAGATGTCTTGATGAAGATGGAGCAGGTACTCCTCAGGAGGATCTGTGAAACCTTCTCTTTTAGGGTCTGGTCTTCTGTCAGATGGAGAGGCCAAGGGTGAGTAAGGTAAAAGCTTCTTTATTAAACAAACTGCAACAGGTAAGTGATATAACTCAGATTTCAATGAAGCTTAATACTTAATCATCCTTATCTTTCCCTTCAGTAGCATCAACTTGAGAAGACATCCACAGGGCTTCAAGGATGCAGGTAAGTGATAAGACTCTTGTAACCTCGAGACCAGACAATGAGTGTCTGGATTGAGTGCTGTTATATAGGGAGCATGATTGGTAGTAACTGTGGAGGATTCCCTGATAGAGGTCAGGTGTGAGTGATAATGACGGAGTGCATGTGACAGAGGGATGCCATGCAGTTCAACTGGAGACTTGACAGCTGGTATGTACAGTAGTAACACATTTGGATATCATGTGGTATGACATGTATTAAGTTATTTCTTATGATATATGTCAGATTGAAAAATTGATGGCATCATCAGAGGAATAGATTTTTATGCAATTTAGAATTTCAGATGGTATATGTTTAATCACAATATTAGACAACGCAATTTTAGCATGACACTGCCAAGCAAAGTAAATGAAATGCTCACCATAGGCAGCATGTTAATTCTGACTTTGCAGTTTAGCACAAACTCCAGATGTCATTTTCTACTGGTGTTCATGATCTCAGAACCTGAGTCTCAAATGGACCCTGTCATACCCCCTTAGTTAACGTCAGACAAACCATGGCACTCCACACATCATGTTCTTAAAGAAATACATCACAGAGCAAAGAGGACACTGACAACGCGCTGACATTTTTTTGTGGCTCTTTAATGTGTTGACAGATCACTGTACTGTCTCAGTTCAAGCGGTACATGAACTGATAATCTCTTCATCTTTACTAGTTATAGCATGAAATAAACATGAATGAACATCAGAAGATATCTCTTATTTCAACCGTGAAAAAATGTCAATACACACTATTTTTCAAGTTCAAGTCCACCGACGTTAAACTACTCTCCTGTCTGGTTTGTTTGTTGGACAAAAATGACAGATTCAGAGTTATAATTGGTCAGATCGCCTCCCAGCGAAGGGTCTAAGCACCCAAGATTGGGCAAAGTTCAGAAATAAAGAAAAATGCCTGCAGTTAATGCCATGGGCTGCACTTTTCACACGTCTCTTTAAATAGATTTTTAATGATATAAGGTCTTTGTGTCATTTGGAGCACCACTCATCATGTGGTGTGACCAATAATAGCAATAACTGCATTAAATTAATTAATTATTTTAAAACATTTTTATCAGTTTTACGCAATTTACAGGAAAAATAAGTCTGCTAAATACATTTAAGAAGGCAACTCTGAAATTATAGAACAAAAATATGAAGTCATTATTTACAAAAACTCAAAAGAAATGCAAATACTTTGTTTCTAAACACTTTATTTACTGGAAACATTTAAAAAATATATATAATAATTAAACATAAGGAAATGATTTAATGTTAATATAAATCATGGTCGTACCACGATATTTTTTTAAGGCTACGGCCAATTCATCTTGATGAATAAAAAAAAAACTAAAATCACTTAATTTAAAATTTTAATATGAATTTATGTGTACACAACATTCTTAATGTTTGAACAATTACAATAGATTTTATTTTTTGTATTTTAAAATTGGCCTATCGAAAAGATTCTTATACGTCAATGACCCACATAGATCTCTAGGAGGGATAAATAAAAGCTTTAATAGATTCCATCATAAATAAGGAATCTAAATTGGGACAACATGCCCCAGTTACCGTTGAAAAAAATCTTATCCTCTGAGAAAAAAACAACAACATTGTGTTAAGTACTGATATAAAAATGCTAACATAAAACCTTCGAGACAAACTTCCCTATATCAAAAGCATCAAACATTTAATTTAGCAAACATGTGATTTCATACCTGGCTCATTTTTCTCAGTCACGAGACCGCAGATCTCCATTCTGTCGCTCCGTTACATGAAATGACAATTTTACTTCAAATCGAAAGTGAAACTCAAACACTGACAGTACTACCTTTATATCTGCCTTAAATACTCACAGATCGACTCATTAAATGAGTAAACATGTGTTTCTGAACGTTTCTAATGCGGCCAAAGATGAAATAGTTTCCTGAAGTCGCATAATCACCGCTGAGTCAGAGGAACAAAAGAAGACAGAAGAGTCATGCCTCATGAATATTAATTGCGTTGTGTGCAGAAGCGACGTGACCATTTAAACTGAGGCTAAAGTGTGGCCCATGAATATTAATTAGGATAAATTCAGAAGCGCCACGCCCCTCAGACTTTTGAGCCAAGTGGAATTCACTGGAAACTTTCCAGGCATCTTCCATAGTTTTATTCCTACTTGAGTAACAGAATTCAGACATTAGAAGCTTTTTATTGTAGCTTTTAAATTTTCCAGTCGTGAAATGTTATACACACATCTTTCTGGTAAAAGAATGCAATATGTGACTATTTTTCATAACCAATTTGTTTATAAACATAATTAGCACTCCAAACATTATTACAGTCCTACAGTAATAACAGATAGACAAAGAAAAACTAAAAGCAGTTTTATTTAAAACAGTTTTAGTTTTTAAATCTGATTTAAAATACTTTCAATTCAATTTCCATATAAATGATTATATCTTGGAAACACAATATTTCTTTGGTCTTCTGACAGATCATGATGTAGAAACACTGACGTCTTCAGATTCCCAGAGTCTCTTTGGTCACCTGACATCCGAGCAGGACATTCCCCACACACACACACTGAGACAGATCTCCCACTGAAACACACACACACACACACACACTGAGACAGATCTCCCACTGAAACACACACACACACACTCAAATCATCAGTGTGTGTCAAAGAACTGAAGATATCTGCTCAAACGTCTCTTGATGAACACTGACTGAATGAATGTGGTCTGGAATGGAGATCTCACCTTTCTGAGAGCCGATCCATGACGCTGCCTTCATGGCCACAAACTGCCACTCCACCTGCTGCTCTATTTTACAGCCGTATAACCAGATCAGAGCCAGGAGAGTGGCCCATACTGACCCATCCACCTGTGTACAAACCATCATCCACTGCATTTGTTACTGGACACTGCACACAATCATCACTGTCTTATTATTTCATCACATCTCTCACCTGTGCTGGTTTCTGATTGGTCAGCTCATCCTCCGTCTTCCCAAACACATCAGCCAGTGTGGCGTCCAGATCCCAGCAGCCGGACGCCTTTTGGAGAGACACAAGCTGGAGTAATGGGTCCTTCTGGGGCTCTATATACACATATAGGTAGTGTAATGTATAATTCAGTAAGTAGTGAGCTAGTAAACTATTATTACATTCTGAACATAACCAATGTGTCAATCTCATATTTAGGCAGTAAGTGTGTGGGTCCTGGTATTGATTATGTATAGTAATGCCCAAAATTTTATAACTTGTGGGGAATTTTTATTTTGCCCCAATGAGGAAAACACATTATAAATCTAAGTAAACAATGTTTTTTGAAAATATTAGGGTTATATTTAAGATTAGGGTTAAGGCAGGGGTATGCAACGTCGGTCCTAGAGAGCCATAGCCCTGTAGAGTTTAGCTCCAACCCTTATCAAACACACCTGAACAAGCTAATCAATGTCTTCAGGTTTACTAAGGTTTACTCACCTTTTCCTATGCCCCATGGTGTAAATTATGAGAGTAACTTCCGTTTACACTGTAAATCATCAGCAAAAGTTTACATCTATGAACGCAATAAGAATTTTCAAAAACGGGGTATAATGAAGTAACATTATTTTACTCACCCTTCAACCATCGACCACTAAAAAGGAAATTAGTGTAAAAAGTGTAAAAGCATTACTTTTAACATACCATGAATAACACCTAAAGATCCTCCTTCTATCCGCAGCAATATTAAGGATGTGTTAAATAACATTACAATAATATATGTCTATATTTCGCAGCAATTACATTTTACATCTGTGTGAAAACAAACGTGGAAAGAGACATGAGGATTTGGGGAGAAAATGAAAGATTCTTGCATTCCAGGCCAGGGACATATTCATGTTTTATATCATAAATTAAATCGAGAGAGCAGACCACAAATGCACAGTATATGCTGTCTATTTTCATTTACTTACAGCAGAATACAAAGGAAACATGAAATAATCAGGAGGAAAATAATGCAGCGGGCTGAAAAGAGCTAGGCCTATTCTATAGATAGTGTTGTTATATCATGTCACATTAATATACCAAACGTAACGTTATTCTCCTGACTTCTGAAAATAGAAAATGAATGAAAATTTACAGCCCAGTCAGTCAAAATGACGGATAATTATTATTTGTAGCGCAATCTTATGATTTGAAATTATTTGTCGTGGAACTTCCTCAAACCGGAAGTGCCTCCCATAATTTAAAATGCAGTAGGCTCGTTAGGAAAAAGGTGGATAGGCAGGTGAGTTTTTTTTTTCAGGGTTGGAGCTGAACTTTGCAGGATTGTGGCTCTCTAGGACCGAACTTTCCTACCCCTGGGCTAAGGGATACAATATACAGTTAAATCATGGAAACCAGAGAAATCATGCCTCTAGACCAAAACTGAACAAATACATTGCTAAAATCATCAATTAGTTATGTAAAATGACTGTATGATTCTTTTACTTGTTTCAGGAGAAAGACAGTAACAGTAAAACAGTAAAAGACTGAAAATGCTCAAAAACATGAACACATTTATGAATAGAGCAAACAAGAAATATTTGTTTAGTAATCACAGGTTGAAATCAGTTTAAGTTGTACGTCACATGCAAGTATGTGAAAGGGATTTAGGGCCTCTGTTTAGTTCATTCACCCATTGCTGCCAATGATGCAGAACAGCTGTCACTTTCATCATAAGCAGCATTCTTCTTTGAGCGTCTAAACTTTTGGGAATCTGTCAAGAATATGTCACCACATTCAAATATTAAAAATCACAAAAATGAACAAATGCAAAGAATAAATAAGCAAACAAGAAAAGCTTTGAAATGTGACTGCATTTTTATTTCTTGCACAGCCACACACTAAAAAGGATCTCACCATCACTAAAGAAAAACAACATGCACTAAAAAATAAAACGCATAAGAGTAGAGTAATCAATATGATTTATCTTACCATGATTACGAGACAGTGCTCGATGCAGTTTCCCTAAAAACAAGTTAAGTTCACATCTTTTTAACTATTAAGTGACAGGGAATCATTTAGTGCTCTATGTTTTGTTATGTGGTTTGGTGAGGCTTGTAAACCTATTTTGTGAAATGCAATGAAAAAAATAAGTTTATCAAATGTCGCATACTTCACTCTTTCACAAAACTAAAATTACATTGAGATGCACTTACCCAGCAGTGATTTAGATTTAGTACGTTCAGACGCCAGTGGCTGAGCAGGTTGAGCGGCTACAAGTAGAGAAACCAAAGGTCAGAACAGATTGAGATCTGGAGAAACAGCCAAGAACAGACATATCCAACAGAAAAAAACAAACTGAAACCCTTTATTTGCTTGGAATTGTTTTGTTTGTTAATGAACCCATAAAAAGAAGTACAAGAATTAGAATGTTGTGTCATGCCACACACCACAAATTCATTCATACAGGCACAAGAAACCCACACAGATTGAAGAGAACCACTTACCACATCCAACATAAGCATGTGGAATCATTGCTGTCAGAGAAATACAAAAACACACATGCATACAGATGCATTCAGAGCACAAAACAGCACTGATAACAGACTGAAAAGGAGGTTAAGAAGTTTTTAACTGAATTTCAAATTTTCTGAAGTAAATGTGAGTGGTACTTGTATGGCCAAAAGTTCCGACATTTTTACTCAAATTTAAATTAAAAGGCAAAATTATGTTTTTATTTTTAAAATGAAAACTTGACGCCACTCACATGAAACATAATGAGGTCACATGAAAGCAATGTAGCATAATACTGTAGTTAATGCCTTTCACATACTATTTAAAAAAATATTAAGTAGTACACAGTGTATAATTAGTACAAAGTGAGCTAGTGAACTAGAATTCAATATCAAACACAACAATTGGTGTTGCCAGTTAGTGTGAGTGTGTGTGTGTGTGTGTGTGTGTGTGTGTGTGTGTGTGTGTGTGTGTGTGTGTGTGTGTGTGTGTGTGTGTGTGTGTGTGTGTGTGTGTGTGTGTGTGTGTGTGTAAATATACTCCTTTGTTTGCCTTCACATTTTGCCTGTAGAGACGGTGCAGTCAAAACATCAGCAAGAAAACCTCTGGAACTGACAACAATGATAATTAACCATGAGGTAAAATTGAATTTTTAGTTTAGTTTTACAGAGAATTTTAAATGAAACTTCCACAAACACACACACACACACATCACAAAACATGCCAATCACATTGTCTTACTTCATGTTATCCAATTCATCTGTTCTGGTGCAAATGGAAAAGACAGAAAACAAGAGAATTCATGTCTCTACCGCAAAACTTAATTCATTTCCAAAACACATACAAACATATACCGTAAATGACTTGTTTTCTTACTTGTTTCAGAACAAAGATTAATAGACAGAAACACATAATACTAAACAAACAAATAAAAAAACTAGGTATTTCATCCAGTTTCACTACAAACAAAAATAAATAATGTATTTTACTACAGGTTGTCATCTGGACTACTAGTCAGTAACTACACTGTTTTAAGAAGCTCAGATGTTTGATTCACTAAAAAGAACCAACTCAGATTAATTTGTTCTGGAATCAGATTACATTGGTCATGCTGTCTGTTTCATGCAAACTTACGTCTTTGGCTATTGTGTGGCATCTCACTGTTTTTCAGTGCCTTACTCCATGAGTGTTAAATTATATGTAGTTCTTTGGAAACTGCATCTCAAGATTCCTAATCTCTATTTTACTCTTTTGCGGTTTGACTAGCTGTCTTTAAAGTTTATGTGTGAATGTTTTCTTACTCATTCTGAAGTTAGTAAGTAACTTAGTAGTTGTGTGGTTTGGAGAGGATGGTAAATCGAAAATTAAATGTTCCAATTTTGTAATATGCCATGAAAACAACAATCATTGCTTTAAACATGTTATACTTCACAGAACTATTACACTGAGGTGCATTTACCTGGCAGTGGCAAGTCGCATCTTTCGACTGGCCGAGCTACTGGAAGAGAAACCAAAGGTCATAACAGAGTCAGATCTGGAGAAATAGCCAAGAACAGACACATCCAAAAGAACTAACAAACAAGAAAATGTTTGGAAAATGGATGTATTGATATGGAGGCACAAGAAACCCACACAAGAGAAAGAAAATAACTATTTACCACATCCTCCCTAAAGCACAATAATTACATCTTAAAGTAGTCAACAGCTCAAATGTAGCAAACTGTGAAGTGACAAGAATAGCTTTTGAAATCATTGCTGTCAGACAAACCAACAAAAACACACACATCCATACAGACAGTCTATATTATTATCTTACCCGGCAAGTGTTTATTATACATCCCTAAAAAAAATTAAAAAAATAAACTTATTGAGCTGCACACACCAAATGTGATATGTTACATGACAAATTATTTTGAAATCATAATTTTAACTGGATTTTAATATTTTCTGAAGAAAAGTGTTTGCCATGGAAAAGCCACTGCCAAATATTAGCAATCTGGGACTCTATATATAGCACATGTCGAAAATAAGAATAATGAGATTAACCCATCAAATGAGCTGCAGTAAATACTCAAGTCACTTATTTACTTTCAGAGCACTAAACATCTGTTTGAAAATTTGAACCCTTGATTTTGATTAACTGAACACACCAATCTTGGCTGGAAATGTGTATCAATGCATACAATTAACAGATTGTTGTTTGTCTTACCACCTATTGGTGCAGTAAGTGCTAGAAGGAAATCTGAAAAACATTGGATTTCACATTCATCTTATTCAGGTGAACACATCACAGCTAAACATCACATAGTCAAGTGACAGTAAAAGCGATTTATACACACACAATCAGAACACTAACCAGATTTAGTCATTCCTCTCTGCAGCAGGGGTCCTTTCACAGTCTCTCTGCTGTCTTTATTAACAGCAATGAAGGCTGTATGAACACTGCTCACTCCTGCCTGAACACTGAGCTCCACCATCCTGCTCCTGATGCCCTCAACATCTGCAGCACTGGACCTCTCCTCCTGCTCCAGAGAACGGATCAGGGTCCGAGCCGCCAGCCGGTGAATGGACAACCTGCAGAAACATGGAGGAAATGTGTTGAATTAGAAAAACAAACAGTTGATGCCACTCCAATTCAATGTGTTTCTATGTGTTACCCTGTTTCTTCAGTTGGTTTGAGGCAGAAGTGGAGCTGGTTTGTTACTGGTTGATATTTAAGACTGTATTTGACTGTCACTGTTCCCTCAGAGCCTCCTGAACTCTATGAGAGAGTGAAAATGCAAGTTTTGTTATATTTGTTTATTTATTTGATAGGAACAATGCATGTTAATGAACATCAGTATAAAATACAAATGTAAACAAGCCAGATTATAGCAACATTGCTAATTTACATCCGCATTTCCTAGGCAGGTACATACAAAGACAGATACTCAATAACACCACATAAAAGACAGATACCCCAAAACACATTATTTAAAATGTCTTAGTATAATGTTTCAACAACTGATTCATCATAAGCCACTTTTTAAGATGATATTTAAAAGTATGCTAAGTACAACATTGTCTTATTGACTGCGGTAAACTATTCCAATATTTACTCCCTATTACAGACAATACTTTCTGTCCAAAAGATGTTTGCCTAAATGGCACCTCATAAATTCCTCTAAAGATAGACCTACCACAAACTGACCTCTGTTTTATAAATTATTTTAACGGAGGTGGGACAAGCCCATGCCAGACCTTATAAATAAAAGAAGTATATTTAATTTGTTTTTCATATTGAAAACTCAATAAATAGTTTTTTTGGAATGTTACAGTAATGAAATTAGTTTTTTTTATCCAACAACTTTATCTTATACAATGATTCTATTGACTTAAGAGTTGTGCCACATATGAATGACCAACTATTAAAACAATACTCGATATGTGATAAAATCATTGAATGTAAATACTACCTGGCAGCATTGACTGTCAGAAATGGCCTAATGTACTTAACATTCTTTAAGTTCAATTTTACAATATTAGACAACTTTCTTACATGACTTTCAAAAGTTAGAGTAGAATCCAGAGTAACCCCAAGATATCTAAACTCTTTAACAAATCCAAGCTCCTACCTTCTCAGGAATACATTTGAATGCGTCATATCCACTCGTTGTTTTGCAAACATCATACACACAGTTTTTTTGTGTTCAATAATAAACATGATCTGATAAGCCCATCCTGAACATTGGTCATAGCAGAAGTTAAAGAACTGTAAGCTTTTTCAGTTATTAGCATGGGTACAAATTACTACATCATCAGCATACATCTGAACATTTACATCTTCACATATTCAAGGTAAATCATTAATATAAAGTGAAAATAAAATTGGTCTCAAAATGGAACCTTGTGGGACCCCTTAAGGGCAAGCAAGAAAATAAGATGTTGTACCATCAATACATACACACACCATTTCCTATTTTATAATCTAAACAAATGAGAGACACTGATCTCTAAATCCCATTAAAAATACATGCTAAATCATCTCACCTCTCCTTTAAATTGGGCATAAATGAGTATCCTTTGACCCTGGAAGAGCACACTGATGGGTGGAGACAGTGTGTCAACAGTAACACCGTCTGGAAGGGTCCAATCCACAGAGATATTAACCACAGCGGGCTGTAGCGCAAACCTGAGCGACTGCATCACCTGATATAGTTTGAAGAGAAAGAGAAACCATTGAGACATTTGACTAGGAAACATTTGTGTCTGTGAAATCCAGTGGAGAGCTTTACTTTGGGCTGCATGCGGTCGGTGTCTGTGATGAACTGAGCGTGACCAGATCCCTCCCTGGCCATTCCTGTGATGAGTGCGGCACTCGCACCCTCACCAATCCCGAATGAGAAACACCTGAAGACACAATAAACTCTGTTACTGTTAGTGATGAAGATATGAATGATGGACAGATCAAACCCAGCAGACCTTTACCTGTGAGAGTGAGCGTGACTTTTCACCAGGTCCAGCACCTCTTTAGTGTTTCCCACCTCTCCATCAGTGAAGATGAACAGCTGAAGAAAGAAAAACAGTCTTAAATCTTTGACTTCACATCTGTACAGTGCGTTGTTCAGGTGTTGTACCTGTCTGGGGTGATCGGGGTAACAGGGCTGACTGTAGATGTGTTTTAGAGGCTGTAAAATCTCTGTGCCGCTCATGTCTGCTTGCATTTTCGTCACTCTCTTCAGAGCCTTATCCATTGTTTTCTGATTGTACATGACACTTTTACTGCAAAGACAGAAAAACATCCAATCTCCACTGACACATTACAAACCTGAATATCTATGAATGAAGAAGATCTAGTTACTAACGGAAAGAAGGACTCAAAATTAGAGCCAAATCCATAGATATTGAAGTAGCATCCCATGGGCAGACTCTTCAACAATAAGAGCATAGTGTCCTATAAAGAGACATGGATAGATATTTAAACTAAGCATGATTTCTATGGACTTTAATAACACACATTTCTGATATTATTGTACAAAAGTCATTGGTCTACTTCTCACAATCCAGCTGATTCCCAATACATAAATTCAAAACATAATAAATCCATATTCTCGCATTAAAATATATTGTACAGAATCTTTAAACCTTACCTTTGCACTTTCAATACGTTTCTGTTTCGCTCTCTTATAAAGAATCATCCTGCCCATGCTGCCTGATCTGTCAATCACAAAAAAAAACTCGCCTCGAGTTGCCAGTGATTTGATCACTTCCTCTGGGAACTCTGGGTACAAACTTATCATGACCACTGTGTCCCTCATCAGAGAGCCTGAAAAAGAGAGAAAGAGTCAGTGACACCTTCATCACTCAATCCCATAATCCCAGTGATCTACAGGTCCTACCTGGTGGAGCAGTGATCACTCCTGCCTCCACTATAGCAGAGGGCTGATGGGTATCCTGATAGTACACAAACAGCTCAACGTCCTTATCAAACATGTGACCAGGACTCAGATTCACCTACACACACAAACAACACATGCATAAACCTGCTCTGCTCACACATCCAGATAAACACATGAAGACACACAGTACCGTAGCCTGAGTGTGATCAGAGTGGAGGAACACTAGAGGATCCAGAGTGCAGTTGGACTCTAGTTTGGAGATGGGCTTTGGAGAGCTCACATGAACACTGAGAGTCAGCGTGTAGGGAACAGCTCCTGATGAAATCTCTGAGACTATACCAGCAGCTGAACCTGACACACACACACACACAGAGTGTGTTAGAATCAGCTTCTCTGCTCTAATAAAGTGTGTGTCAGAGCTGCTGTAGTACCTGCTGGTGTGTACCGGGGGTTGAGGACAGCCGGCAGACAGAAGCGCAGCGAGTGGTCGGCCTGCACAGTGAGCTCGGTGACGTAGATGATGGTGACGGCAGCGTTCTGACCCGCCGACAGACACCCGACACTCAGTCTGAACACATCAGGACTCTCTGTGCTCTCTTCCAACAGAAAACGCCTGCTGACCCGAACTCACAGCATCATCATACTGATCCCTCGCCTGCAGGATACAGTTTTGTTAAATGGTGATATGTAGTATAAATATGGAAATAAATGTTCTGTGAGTTTGTATCTGGACTCACGGTTTCTCTGTCCTGCACCTCTGCCACAATCTCCTGCTCTCCGATCTTGGCACTGAAGTGGCAGACAGCAGCATCAGCAGGCAGAGGGAAGACGAACAAGGCCTCCAGGGGGCGCTCTTCCTCATTCACATACTGCAGAGTGGAGGAGACTGTGGCTACATGATCCTGAACCAGAACCTCCACTGAGATGCTCTTCAGAGGCACTGAGTCACACAAACCAACACAACAACATCACAAATAAAGGTTCTGACTGATTTTTGTGGGCATTCTGTAGGTGTAGTTGATGAGTTTGAATTTAAAGATAAACTGCGTTTTTCAAAGTGGGATACATTTAGGAACATTTCGGAGATTGTTGTCCGTTTACATAGAGATTAATTCTATAAAAGTCTTAAAAGAGGCGTCAGGATTTAGAAAGTACATGTATTTCTCTGAATAAAAAAGAAAAAAAAGTATATTAAACTCACATTATCATAAAAACAAGAACGTGTGTGTACATAATTAATATTTTTGAGTTTAAGAAAAACTAAGAAGAAAAAGACGTGACACCTTCACACTTATGAAATTAGGAACAACATTTTCGATTAAAATTACTTTCATTAAATAGTAATACTGAGACAAATACCTCGCCACAAACTGTGTGAAAAAAAACCTCAGCTTTCATAAAGTCTTTAGGAATTTAGGAAGCAGGTAACATTACATGTAAACAGGTGAATTCATACCTGGCTCTTTTTTCTCAGTCACAAGACCGCAGATCTCCATTCTCACGTTTACTTCAAATCGAAAGTAAAGCTCAAACACCGACCCTGCTGCCTTGAAACTGGCCTTAAATCTTTACAGACCTGTTAATATATCGAGTTAATCAGTGTTTTTTGAAAGTTTCTAATGGTAACAAATGTTTAAGGAAAACGTGAGATGATTTCCCGCACCCGAAGTCGCCAAAAGTCCTGTCTAATGAATATTAATTGCTTTGTGCGCCAAAGCGTCGTGCCTGTTCAAACCGAAGTTGGATTCATGAATATTAATTAGGTTATGTTCAGAACTGTTCTCCGCAGTTTTGAGCTGTTGAATTTGAATACAACTTCCTCATGGCACAGATGATTCTTTAGTTGGGGGTTTCCTCTCACCTTTTCATTCTAGTTTTCATGAATAGATACTTTAGAAACGTTTCTGTGACACTTCTTAAGTTAAATAGAAATAATTTAACCCGCTTAATCCCAATTTTTTCCCAGACATTAAAATATCCAAATGATGTGTCATTAATAACCCTTTGAAATAATCAATAATTATTTTTTGAAATTGTTTTTTTTTTTGTTTTTTTTTGAAAAGTGTGAAAATTATATTTTATGGTCAGTCAAGTTTGACTGGTGGGATAATGTGTATACTAAATTAACATATTTCTGCAGTCATATAAATTATTTGATCACATTCTAGGGTTACTATTATGCATAAAAACTCTTATACAACATTGATAGGAATATTGCGAAAAGAGACAAAAAAATTAAATAAAGCTCAACTTCAAAATTGTTACTTTTTTGTAACATATATCATAAAATTTGTATATTAGTGCTACCAGTATTAAAACATCAATATTGTAACTTATTTGTTACATTTGAACTTTTAATTTAGTGCAATATTTTGTCATTGCAACATTTTAGTGCAATTTTCACTAACAACTGCAATTGGATTTATATTGTATACCTAAGATCACTGTTATCAACCGGTTACTATTGTGACCATCAACATGTTTACTCATTCTATGACCACACTCAACAAAACTACACATATTTAATTGAGACCCTTTATTTTCTCCATATTTGCAGGAAGTGCATTAAAACATCGGTCAGTAAGGTTTTTAGTTAGGTTTTCATTTATGAGTGAAAACTTTTTTTATGGTCACTATTGTGACCGGTGGGGTTAAATGGGTTAATTTAGAGTGTTCAAATGTACAAAACCATACTGTATATAATTCAGCTTGTGTGTGAAAAGTATCCTCAGTGATTGAGGTCCAGCAGCTTTAAATCTCTGATAGACAAACAAAAACCAAGATATGTTTTATTTAAATGTTTTTTAATCTGATTGAAATTTAATATAATTGGCAAAATGGCAAAAATACAAAACAGTTTTTACTGTATATGTGACCTGTTCCATTTAAATGACCTTGGAAACATTCTTATACAATTAATAAGATGAGACTACTTTTACTTTTGTAAATAAAACTCAAATGATAGTGCAGGTCACATATACTTACAATTTGGTGTTGATTTGCACGAATCATACAGACAAAATATGTACACGACTAACAAAGTAACAGTAAATGTAACAGTATGTGTACTTTGGATCAGGATGTAGAAACACTGACGTCTTCAGATTCCCAGAGTCTCTTTGGTCACCTGACATCCGAGCAGGACATTCCCCACACACACACACTGAGACAGATCTCCCACTGAAACACACACACACACACACACACACTCAAATCATCAGTGTGTGTCAAAGAACTGAAGATATCTGCTCAAACGTCTCTTGATGAACGCTGACTGAATGAATGTGGTCTGGAATGGAGATCTCACCTTTCTGAGAGCTGATCCATGACGCTGCCTTCATGGCCACAAACTGCCACTCCACCTGCTGCTCTATTTTACAGCCGTATAACCAGATCAGAGCCAGGAGAGTGGCCCATACTGACCCATCCACCTGTGTACAAACCATCATCCACTGCATTTGTTACTGGACACTGCACACAATCATCACTGTCTTATTATTTCATCACATCTCTCACCTGTGCTGGTTTCTGATTGGTCAGCTCATCCTCCGTCTTCCCAAACACATCAGCCAGTGTGGCGTCCAGATCCCAGCAGCCTGACGCCTTTTAGAGAGAAACCAGCTGCAGTAACGGGTCCTTCTGGAGATCAGGAGCAGCTGAACACACATAAACACACATTTAGAATAATGGTCAAATGGACAGATAAAGTCTAAGGTATGTTTATTGGAGAGAAGAACACTACCATAAAAAAAAAATCAGTTCACATCTTTTTAAAGTGCACATACAAAAAAAAATAATAAAAAAAAATAAATAAATAAAGTGCACATACAAATGTAAATTGTTTAGGGAGCTATGTGGAAATCATAGTTAGGGGCCAAGATAAGTTAGGGGCCACTTAAGATAAACACACACCCATTGTTTCCATGAGTGTTCTTCTTCTTCCTTCTTTATTGTCCCATTGTAGTCCCAAATCTTCAGCGTCCTCTTCTTCATAATCATCAAATTCTTCTTTCACTCTTGAGTCTATGGAAGCCCACAGAACCATACATAAGTTATGAAAATGTATATAGTTGCTGTTGTGTGCACACTACACGACAGATCGGCGACAGGAGGTCACACATTACAAATAAGTTTGTTTAAATGTACCTCTCTGTTCAGTGCTTTGAGCTGTGCTGCTTTTATTTATCAATCTATAAAAACAGGTCCAGTTCCAGAATCAAATCAATAAGGGTGCTTCTGAAATTAGTAAGGGTACTTTAGCCTTAACTTGATGGTGAGTACATGACAGAATTTTCAGTTTCTGGGAGAACAATCTTCATTTAATCCACATCTATTTTGGTATTTTTTTCCCCATCCATTGGTATTTTTATGACTGTCATTAGTCATTGGAGTTTCATTCATGTTAGTCATTCGAGAGTGATTCCCACATTTATATCCAGATGCATTAACGAAACTTTGCATTGCATTGTGGCCGTTGCAGCATGAAAAACAATTTTGTACAAATTATGCATGGTTTATATACAGCCTAGAAAGCGTGAAAAGATCACTCCCTTTATAATTACTAAAACGCTATCAATCGTTTTAGTTTATCGCGATCTCACACAATTCCGTTATAAGTATAACCAATTAATCTCTCTACAATTCACAACCAATTTTTATTTATATCATGTCTACACTGTTACGATGAGAGGATTTGCAAACTTGCAGGACTCACTACTAGACAAAAACACGGTTTTGAGCATTTTTTTCTAACTTACACACCTCTGACTGGCCATTTTGTTCAAGAAATCAACAGGTATGTCTATGATTGGCTACATTGTTCAATGCTGCAAAAGCATGTTGTAAATAGAAAAGTTTGACGTTCTCCAGAATGCAAACACTGCATGCACTGAAGCGTTTCCCAAATCTGTTTTGCCACCATGCTATTATTAAAGCTTCGGCTGAAGGTACAGTGAATGTTGCACTTATGCATATGCAAATAACTTTTGAACCATCGGGCTTAGAAATAAAATTCTTCTTCCTGTGATTCCTAAATTCATGCTAAGCTGAATAGATTTTCTGCAATTTTTTGAATTTTCAAAAAAACCTACTTTTTGGAACTCAAACTTCAACCTTAATGGCTTGGATCATCATGAGACACTGATTGACTCAACTTGCTTCAATGAATTTGATGGCAAGCACACCAAACAGAACTTGAGACCGTGTCTCTGCAAGGATTTGGCATATTAAGACAACATTTGGATGTCAGGCATAACAAAGTGGTGCTGAGTACTGGAAAATTGATATTTCCAATAATATATATTTTTCCTATTTTGACTCTCTGCCATTTTAAATCATGTTAAAAACCTACACTTTTTGAACTCCTACTAGACCATTTTTTATTTATCTTCAACAAATTTCAAACAGATGAATACAAAACTATTACAATGAGGTGCATTTACCTGGCAATGAATTAGAGCTTCCAAAGGCCGGTGGCTGAGCAGATTGAGCAGCTACAGGCAGAGAAACCAAAGGTCAGAACAGATTCAGATTTGGAGAAACAGCCAAGAACAGACATCCAAAAGAACTAATACACAACATTTTTGACTGAGAATGTTTTTTCTTTGCTATGACTTTGCCTGTATGCTTTTGAATAGTTTTTTTGTTTTGTTTTTAACATTCAGTGATTTTAATTCAAAGACAGTGAACTGGATGTAATACAGTACTTGCATCCAGCTAATACAAGACATGTACTTTGTAGTAACTGTATGTTTCCTTTAGACTCTATCTAAAGAATCTATCTATCCAGGGTGGTCAGCGTCGGTCCTGGTAGTCACAGTCCTGCAGTGTTTTGCTCAAACTCTAACCAAACACACCTGAAAAAGCTAATCAAGGTCTAAGCTCTAAGGGTTACTAGAAAGCTACAGGCCGGCAAGGTTGGAGCAAACCTCTGCAGGACTGTCACTCTCCAGAACTGACATTGGCCACCCCTGATATATATATATTCCATGCAAAGCCACATATATACACCAAAACACCCAAACACAAAAAAACTGAAAACAGACACAATATCATTTATCTTACCATCCCTGAAATGCCGCCAATTCACCCCTAAAAAAACAACAACAAATTAAATAACCAAATAATTTCACATCTTAATGAGGTGCACATGCAAATGTAAATTGTTAAATGACAGAGAACTATTTTGAAATCATAATTTGGGTTTGTTCAAATCATTAATCTTATGATGAGAATTAGTAATAGTTGTCAAGTGTTGAATAATGAGTGCCACTCACTAAATTAATTAAACTAACAGCCTTAATAATATTAAGAACTAAAGTGGTGAAAATTAAGCACTCAAAACTAAAAAATAATGAAAGAAATTGAAAAAAAAATAATGGAATAAAGAATTAAATAAAAGAATAATTAAATGTACCAAATTTGTAATATGCCATGAAAAACAACGATCACTGCTTTAAACATTTGATATTTTACTCTTTCACAAAACTAATAATACACTAATGTGCATTTACCTTGCCTGATGTTTCCTAAGAGCGCGGAGTATGCTGACTGAACGGCTACAGGCAGAGAAAGCAAAGGTCAGAACAGATTCAGATCTGGAGAAACAGCCAAAAAGACATATCCAATAGACACAGCAACAGCGTGTGTCTGAGGTACATTGGTTTAGAAATTAAAGGAAAAAAGGACACAGATATATCCTCACAGGCACACACACTGAAATGACACACATTGAGGTGTTGTACCTGTCTGGTGTGATCGGGGTTACAGCGCTGACTGTAGATGTGTTTTAGAGGCTGTAATATCTCTGTGCCGCCCATGTCTGCTCTTATTTTCTTCACTCTCTTCAGAGCCTTATCCATTGTTTTCTGATTGTACTCAACATGCCGACTGCAAAGACAGAAAAACATTCAATCTCCACTGACACATTACAAACCTGAATATCTATGACTGAGGATCTAGTTACTAACGGAAAGAAGGACTCAAAATGAGATCCAAATCCATAGATATTGAAGTAGCATCCCATGGGCAGACTCTTCAACAGTAAAAGCAGAGTGTTCTATAGAGAGATATGGACAGGTATTTAAACAGAGCATGATTTCTATAGACTCCATAATGCACATTCTTGATGTTACTGTACATAAGTCATAGGTGTACTTTTCAAGTCTTAAATTCAAGTCTCATAAAGGGTCCATTCACACAGAATGCATCTTTGCATCTAAAAATGCGAGATGCAGCACTCAGGAATGTTTTTTTAAAAGTGCAGAGCAGAATGTCTCCTCCACCATGTAGCTGCCATGCCAACTCACTACTGCAAAGAGATCACAAAACAAGCTCTGCCTTCGGGTTTTCCGATTGGTCCACTGTTTTAGAACTGACATTAATGAGTGGCGCTGCATGTAAAAGTTGAAATTCTTTTAGCTTGACACATTGTCTTATAAACACAGTGCTTATGTGCGAGACACTGCAAAAGATACAAGATGCAAGCGCAACAGTCATACACATCCATCTAAAGCATGTTTACATAGAAAAACAATGAAAAGTAGCAAACTGGAATGGAAAAATGCATTCTGTGTCAATGGTCCCTAATAATAATTCTGGTATAAAAACACCCTGTACTGAATATAAACCTTACCTTAGCACTTTCTATGCGTTTCTGTGCTCCTCTCCCATGAAACATCACGCTGCCCATACTGCCTGATCTGTCAATCACAAAAACAAACTCGCCTCGAGTTGCCAATGATTTGATCACTTCCTCTGGGAACTCTGGGTACAAACTTATCATAACCACTGGGTCCCTCATCAGAGAGCCTGAAAAAGAGAGAAAGAATCAGTGAAACCTTCATCACTCAATCCCATAATCCCAGTGATCTGCAGGTCCTACCTGGTGGAGCAGTGATCACTCCTGCCTCCACTATAGCAGAGGGCTGATGGGTATCCTGATAGTACACAAACAGCTCAAAGTCCTTATCAAACATGTGACCAGGACTCAGATTCACCTACACACACAAACAACACATGCATAAACCTGCTCTGCTCACACATCCAGATAAACACATGAAGACACACAGTACCGTAGCCTGAGTGTGATCAGAGTGGAGGAACACTAGAGGATCTAGAGTGCAGTTGGACTCTAGTTTGGAGATGGGCTTTGGAGAGCTCACATGAACACTGAGAGTCAGCGTGTAGGGAACAGCTCCTGATGAAATCTCTGAGACTATACCAGCAGCTGAACCTGACACACACACACACACACACACACACACACACACACACACACACACACACACACACACACACACACACACACACACACACACACACACACACACAGAGTGTGTTAGAATCAGCTTCTCTGCTCTAATAAAGTGTGTGTCAGAGCTGCTGTAGGACCTGCTGGTGTGTATTGGGGGTTGAGTACAGCCGGCAGACAGAAGCGCAGCGAGTGGTCGGCCTGCACAGCGAGCTCAGTGACGTAGATGATGGTGACGGCAGCGTTCTAACCCGCCGACAGACACCCGACACTCAGTCTGAACACATCAGGACTCTCTGTGCTCGCTTCCAACAGAAACGGCTGCTGACCCGAACTCACAGCGTCATCATACTGATCCCTCGCCTGCAGGATACAGTTTTGTTAAATGGAGATATATAGTCTAAATATGGAAATCTTCTGTGGGTTTGTATCTGGACTCACGCTTTCTCTGTCCTGCACCTCTGCCACAATCTCCTGCTCTCCGATCTTGGCACTGAAGTGGCAGACAGCAGCATCAGCAGGCAGCATCACAAACACTGCAGAACATATTATCACAAATAAACCTTGTATGACAAAAAAGGAGTCCATTAAACTCTACATTTTCTTAAAAACACATGTAGATATATAAGTTTATGATAAACAAAGGAGAACGAGGTGTGTGACAACCTGTCCCATGTGATATTTATGAAAAATACTATTTTTGTTTGGAAGAACATCCTTTCGGTTAAAATCTACATTCATTATATGGTAATACTGAGATAAAGCCCTCGCCACAAACTTCCCTTCGTGAAAAACACCACAGCTCTCCCAAATATTAAAAAAGGTTTTAATTTAGGAAGCAGGTAACAGTAACAGAGAGGTGAATTCACCTGGCTCATATTTCTCATATTTTACAATACTCTCTCATTGTTCTCAATTCTCATGCACCACCTAGATTAACTACTTCAAAGGTGATCAAAAGTGAAATCAATCTCATTTAATAAGTAAATCAATGTTTCTAATGCGATCAAATGTTTGGAGAAGAGATGTTGAAGTTGTTGAAACACTGCTGCAGTATCGCTGGTATGCCTCAAGAATACTAAGTTAAATGCTGAAGCGAGTACCGCTCACATTTTTGAGCCAAACTAATTTTCTATGCAGCTTCCAAATTATGACAATATTTTTAACAATTAGTTTGATGCTGCTAAGTGATATTGCACAACACCAAGATAACCGACCTAACAGCGTGCATCACTGTCAAAATGACTAAGATGGCCAATCAGATCAAAGAAGGCAAGCATATCGATTATGGCAAACCGTTTTAGCTTAAAATATAACACTGGGAATATTTTAAGGTAAAACAGCTTGCCATGACTCTTCATTTTTAAAGGTCAAAAAAGATGTAAGTAGCTAAACTTTTAATATTTGACAACTATGTTACGATAAATGTTAAGCCAACTAAGTAATATCCAGAGATGCAAACAAATCATTTTCGGCATAGGCCTATTAGAAATAAGATGAAGGATTTGTGCATATTGTAAATAAATTTTTTAGCATTTCAACTTTGTTACGCTTTCCTGAAGGCCTTTCGGTAAATTCTAGCACATGATCAAATGTGTGGCTTTGACGGGTGTCTTTATAGATTATGGTTAAGACAATCATTTTAGCATATTAAAATAAAAAATATAATTTTACAATAAATTGTAGTTCTTTAACTATGGTCTCCTCCTTTAGTCGACAACTTCCCCCCTATGACATTTGTGAAAAATAGGCCTATTCTTTTCAGTTAAAATTGACCTTCATTATTTTTTATTAAGCCCACACGACAAACTTTCCTGTGTGAAAAACACAGGGAACTCTATTAAAAAGTTTTCATTTAGGGAACAGTTAGCCTAACAATAAAAGTGAATTCATACCTGGCTCATTTTTCTTAAGGCCCGTTCACACCAAGCAAGATAACGATAACGATAGCGATAACGATATAGTTCTAAATATCGTTCTCAGTATTAAAGAATAGCAGCGTCCACACCACAACTATAACGATAAAGGCACAGAGAAACGATATCGTTGGAATCACTTCCAGAACGTTTTTTTTCCAGCTGATGAACGATAAAAACACTGACAGCCAATCAGAATCCATCCTGCTATAATGTGCTCGAGAATTTAAAGGGCAGACGCACGTGCGCTTAGAATAAACAGACGATATCGTTCGCTGGTGTGGACGCAAATATAGTTATCGTTATAGTTATCGTTATCGTGCTTGGTGTGAACGGGGCTTTAGACACAAGACCGCAGTGCTCCATTTTCAGGCTCCATTAAACGAAATGACTAGTTGATCTAATTCAAGCTTTTAAATCTGCCTCAGATCTTCACAGACTGACTCATTTAATGAGCAAATGAATGTTTCTGAGAGTTTCTACCGTGAGTCGTGACCAACTGTATGAGGAAGTGGGTGATTCATTTAGGAAGTCATTGAAAGACCGCTGTAGTATCAGTTAGAGACCATTAACTTATCGTGTGCTGACGCATCTCGCTATTTAAAGGGGACCTAACGCACACAGTTTCACCCAATCTCATGTTAATCTTGAGTACCTATAGAGTAGTACTGCATCCTTCATATCTCCAAAAAGTCTTTAGTTTTATCATATTTATAAAAGAAAGATACAGATTTATGATTCTCTCCGAAAAAAGCTGAGCTCCTGGAGGCGTGCCTTGTGGGCGGAGCTAAAGAGTGACGAGCACTTGAGCCTATCGCCAACAAAACAGAGACATTTGATGCCGTTTCACTTACCATCTGCAGTTCTGAATCATGACCGGGATCTTTTATAGCTGGGACCGCTCCATCTTTCAGTATTAAACGATGTGCAAATCCAGCGTCGAATTGGGCCTTGTTTATAAAACGTTCGTCAACAAAACACTTGAGAAACTCCATTGCTGCCCCAGAAAAACAAACTATATCCACTGTTCACGTAACGGTGGGTTCTTTTGGGAAGCTGAACAAGGTTATCTTTCCCTCACAACCAAAAACACACTTCTTTAGAGACATTCTTCCCGAGCGAGGCCCGTGCTGCCAGCCTGCCGATTGAAGCGCGTTGATGGGCGCGCTCTCGTTCTCACTCTGGTCGATGCGTGCACGGACGCGTTCTTCCGGGAGAAATGCCCATATAAGAACAACGATCGAAAAAAACTCTCCGAAACTTGTACGAATCCGGAAGTGAGATTTTTGGCACAGAAATACTCTGTTATACGTCCAAATATTTTTTTTAAACTTTGTCCATGCTTAGCATGAGAATCCAACTCTTTACCAGTGTAAACAACTCTGAATGCATGAAACAGCATTGTACCCCCCCTTTAAACTGAGGCGAAGGATTAGCTAATGAATATTAATAAGTAATGCAGAAGCCAGTTCTGCTCAGGTTTTTGAGCAAAATGAAATTTCTAAGCAGCTTCCAAATATATGGCTGATTCTTCCATTAAATATAATAATTTGAGTTATTTTAGAAACTTTTTATTTATCTCAACCTTTTCCTAATTTAATATATTACTATCTTTCACACAATAAATGTCTAAACATACTACAAATTATCTGAACTTTTTCCACAAAACAAAAGAGAAATAGGCTATACAAAAATATAACATTGTGACTAATCAAAATTGAGTCATTTTATTCAAAACATTACTCAAGAGTCTTCAATTAACATGTCGCTGAAAGTAGACCGCATAACAAAATGAATTATGTCTGTCTTAGGAAGTGGACTGAAAGCTCAAATTTCTTAGGCAACATTGTCTCCCTCCTTCACATCTTTGGTAGATAAAAGCTCATTCACTCCTGCAGTTCTGGGTCAGTCTGACCCACCTTAATTAAAGGCCCTACAGAGAATGAATGACAACGGATCTAGAAACAAAACAGAGGTCAATAAACCCCTGAAAAATAACAAGAGGGGGATAAAATGTGTTTCGCATTAAAGAGCTAACAGCATTCCACACTGACCATTTGATGTGTTTTTTTTTCTGGAACGTTTGAAAGCCTGCTCTACTTTGGTCCATCATTGTTTCATTGTACTGGTCTGTTCTGCTTTGGGATTTCAATGACACTTTACAAGGGAAATGGGCGTATCATGGCAACGGGGATTTTAAAGCACTTAAAAAAAAGAAAAAAGAAGGGAAAGACTATATATTGGGCTAAAACGCCAGCTTTATTGAACTTCAGCGTTTTCAGCTTTAATGAACTTCAGGATGATGGGAGCATGTAAACGGCACATCTGAGCTGCTGAACAGCACATTTAAATATGAAGCGGATGCAGATCTAAAGAGGTGAGTGTGTTTGTTATATTACTCCAGTGGACGTCAATTCATTCAGTCGATGCTCATTCATTAGGCTGAGCTGTAATTTATCAGCTGAACTGATAGATTCTAATGAATTCATATGATTCATATAGGTACAGGACACATCATACTGACTTTTTGAAACTCATCCAAGGACATGAAGAATGTTTTATGAAGTACTTATGACAGTTGACGGTTTACTTTGTTGTTCCACAACTGTATGACTTTCTTCTTTGTAGATATTTAGCAGAATGTGAAAGCATGCATGTCAAGTTTTAAAAAAGCATCACAAAATTTTATAATACAAGCCACATGACAGCAGATGAGATTGTCATTCAGTATCATTGATATCAAACAAGGAGCAATATGTCTTTACCACTGTTATGGTATGACTGATAAACTACTATTGTTTTTGTTAATATTTTTAATTAAATGTTATTTTTATACATTCACTTTAAATTTATTTAAAGTTGTGATATTTTAATGTCATTTATGTTAAATATGTCTATATATTTTTTTATTAATTTTTATTTATTAGTTTTAGTTTATTCCATTTCAGTCATTCATGAGTAATTTTGCCTTGGCAACTAGCTTAAAATAAACTTAAGGTTTCTTTAATATTTTATTTTATTTAATTTCAGTTGACTATGGAAGCCCATTTCTGCCACTGAATAAAAAAAAAAAAAAAAAAAAAAGGTTATTGTGACGTTTTATCTCACAATTCTGACTTTTTCCCTGCAACTGCTTGTTTACATCTTGTAGTTAAGAGTTATAAAGTCAGAATAGTGAGATATAAACTCGCAATTATAAGAAAAAGTCAGAATTGTGAGATTAAAAGTCGCAATGACCTTTTTTATTTTTATTCAGTGGCAGAAATGGGCTTCCATATTTAACTGAAATTAAATAAAATATTAAAAGAAACCTTGTTTATTTTTAAGATTTTTTATCTCAAATTCTCTCACAATTCTGACATTTTCTCACAATTTTATATTCTCAATTTATATCCCGCAAATCTGGCTTTATAACTCGCAACTGTGAGTTTATATCTCGCAATTCTGAGAGAAAAAAAATCAGAATTATGAGATAAACAAAAAGCTATTATTTTTTTATTTATTATTTTTTATTTATGTTAACTACTTCCATAGTTAACTTTCATTGTTTCAATTATCTTTTTTATGGTTTTAGTTTTAGTTAGTGATAATGACCTAAGTCTGGGTATGTTCACATGCAAATGAGATATTTCAAGTGATTAAAACTAAAATACCCAACATACCATGTTTTGGCCAGATTCTTTGTCGAGAGAATATCCCCAGACGGCACCATGACAAGCTCTGTGGAAAAATAAATACAAGATGGCAGATAAAGCAAGAGAAATTTAGATTTTATAATTATATTTCATTCGGTATCAATAAAAATAGTTTAATATATTCAAGAACAGCATATTTCACACAAAAATTTGCCATTCATTTTTATAGTAGAATATTACATTAGCTTAGCAAAATGCTAACAGCAAACTCTATTGCAGTTTTACAGTGCCGATTCCAACATTTTAAGGTACTTCATCATTTTTAGGTGCACAAGGTGTGTCTGCAGATGATGTGATGATGGAGCAGGTCGTCAAAGATACGGTAAACATCGCCACAGCGGTGCAGGGTACGCTGCTGGTGTTGACTGGGACATTACTGCTGATTCTGCTGCACAGAATATTAACAGCCAAGAATTGGAGGAACCAATCAGCTGTCCCAGGTGAGTTAAAACCAATCAGATTTACTGGGAACAACCTACCAACTGGTCATGCTGGTTGTGATGTCATGTTTTTCAGGTCCAGGTTGGTGGTTGGGTCTCGGCCCAGTTATGAGCTACAGCAGGTTCCTGTGGATGGGGATCGGCTCCGCATGCAACTACTACAACGAAAAATATGGCAGCATTGCTCGGGTCTGGATCAACGGAGAAGAGACCTTTATACTTAGCAAGCAAGTTCTCAAAAACATAAGCGTCATTCACTCAGCTAAAAGAGAACGTTCTCACAATGTTATGAACAAATGTTCTTCCAGTGACTAATATTCTTCCAGTAATAATTAAGAAAAACATTAAAAAAAACAGCCACTTGAACAAAATTGTTTCAAAAATTGAAACAAAAAATTGTTTCAAAAATAATAATTGGTTTACAAAAGTATACATTTTAAAACTTTAAAACAACTAGTGTTGTCAATGATTTTTTGCTCTTATGGAAATTTGGTAAAGGCATGCTACTCAAGTCCATAAAACCCAATTATGTCACTAAGTGTTACCTCAAATGAGGAATGCAACACCTGAGGGCACCATTTTCAGTGTGAAAAATGTCAAACTGTTTCAGGTCCTCTGCCGTGTATCACGTTCTGAAGAGCAGTAATTACACTGGGAGGTTTGCCAGTAAAAAAGGTCTGCAGTGCATCGGCATGTTTGAACAAGGCATTATATTCAACAGCAACATCGCATTGTGGAATAAAGTGAGAACATATTTCACCAAAGGTGGGTGTTATTCACTGAAACTGTTCTCAGAATAGTTCATACGCACATTCATCAGAATCTATTGTTTATGTGTGTGTGTACTCTAGCTCTTACAGGTCCGGGTCTCCAGAAGTCAGTAGATGTGTGTGTCAGCGCAACCAACAAACAGCTTGACGTCCTGCAGGAGTTCACAGACCACTCAGGACATGTGGATGTACTCAATCTTCTGCGCTGTATCGTTGTGGATGTTTCCAATAGACTCTTCCTAAGAATCCCTCTTAATGGTCAGACTGCAATACAAACACTCTTAAAAATATATAGTTCTTTTGATCTGATTGATTCGATTATATATATTAAAGGAAAAGGCTGTAAACCCCTAATTTTTAGTACTTCCTATGGGTGTTGGGGAAAGTTACTTTTAAAAGTAATGCATTACAATATTGTGTCACTCCATAAAAGGTAAATAATTGTGTAACTTAGTTACTTTTTATTGAAAGTAATGCATTACATTACTTTTTGTCATCTGGGCTGGGCTTGCTTATTTGTTTTTTAGTAGTGAATAACCCAAAAGTTATATTTTTGGCAACTGTAAAGGCCTTTTCACACCTAAAGTGAAATTAATAATCCTGAGGCTGAAGGAAGTGTCAATGAATAAATGGGAAAACAAAGTAACTTGTGTTACTTATTTGAAAAAGTAACTCAGATATTTTGTTGTAAATTTAAAAGTAATGCTTTTACCGGTTACTTGAAAAAAGTAATCTGATTACGTAACTCATGGTACTTGTAATGTGCCCCCCCCAACACTGCTTCCTATAACATTTAAATGACCTTAGGCATTTATAGATTAGAATTTTTCACAGTAAGCATACAATCATCTTTCGTTATGCTTGTTCAATGCAGAGAAAGACTTGCTGATAAAGATCCACCGGTATTTCAGTACCTGGCAGACGGTTCTCATACAGCCAGACATTTTCTTCAGACTAAACTTTGTGTACAAAAAATACCACCTGGCAGCGTGAGTCCACCTCAGACTTGTACTGTATGGTGTCAAGGTTTCTTGTACTAATAACAATATAGCTCTCTTTGACGTGTTGAAGTAAAAGACTTTGCTGTTTTTGCCTCTGTACCTTTAAGGATTATGCAAATTACCTCTAATTTGATTGGTGAAATCTGATTTAGTGGTATAAATTCAGAAATCACTAAAAGCTCTATACACACCGTTTAAGAAGTGTTTTCTTGCAGAAAAGAGTTGCAGGATGAAATGGGAAAGCTTGTGGAGCAAAAGCGACAGGCCATCAATAACATGGAGAAGCTGGAAGAGACAGACTTCGCAACAGAGCTGATATTTGCTCAGGTGTGTTAAACACTTACTCTATTTATGTGCCATCTCCTGTATTAAAGCAACACAACATGTTAACTTACCGCACGTGTCTGTAGAACCACGACGAGCTGTCTGCGGACGACGTGAGGCAGTGTGTGCTGGAGATGGTGATCGCCGCTCCAGACACCCTCTCCATCAGTCTGTTCTTCATGCTTCTCCTGCTGAAGCAGAACTCCGTCGTGGAGGAGCAGATCGTACAGGAGATACAATCTCAGATAGGTATGGTTAAACATTTACAAGACCAATTTTAACATCTGAAACTATATAGTTTATCTTTAAGGTGGTCAACATGGTGATTGAAACATGGCAGCTAGTTTGTAAAGGTGGCTTACCAGCTCTAATCAGCCATGACCAAGATAGTCTACCAGGTCAGTCTTGGCCCCAACAACTAGTAGTCCAATCTAGACCAAGTAAACCATTCAATGTCCAAGAAGGACTGGCTAGAACTCATCAGAAACTGGTTTAAGTCAATTTCCCATCATGCATGCTAAAAAGTCTTTCTTGTCCTCTAAGGCGAGCGGGATGTAGAGTCGGCCGACCTGCAGAACCTGAATGTTCTAGAGCGCTTTATCAAAGAGTCTATGAGGTTCCATCCAGTGGTGGACTTCATCATGAGACAGGCTCTGGAGGACGATTCCATCGATGGCTACCGAGTGGCGAAGGGGACGAACCTCATCCTGAACATCGGACGCATGCACAAGTCTGAGTTCTTCAAAAAACCCAACGAATTCAACTTGGAGAACTTTGAGAACACCGTAAGTACTGGGACAATCATTCATGTAAGATCAAATAAAACCATACAAAGCTGGATGTAAAGGGTTTTTCTTAAACATGACTCATAAATTGGTACATTTGTAGATTTTATACCAATTGTTCATATTCTTTTACAAATATCCAAATATTTTATACATCTTCCCAATAACTGAATAATCAATATTGACCTGTAAAACTCGAAAATTTGCATTTTCTGGATAAAAAGAGCAAATATGAGTGAATTCTCAAACTTCTAAAAAAAGTACTGTGGTATTACAGTGTTTTTTTGGGCATGGTACTGGGACTTCTAATACCATATTTTTGAAAAATCTATTAATTTTACTTGGAGATCTTTGAAAACACTAAGTACTGGGACAATCAGACATATAAGATCAAAAAAGGCCATACAAACCTGTATGACCCATAAATTGGTACTTTTGTAGATTTTTTTTATCAATTATTCATAGTCTTTTACAAATTTCCAAATATATTATACATCTTCCCAATAACTGAATAATCAATATTGACCTGTTAAACTAGAGAAACTAGCATTTCTAAATGGAAATAGGAAAATAATCCTGTGGTATTACTGTTTTTGGACATAGTCTGGTAAAACCATGTTTTTGTGTATATACCATTTCAATATTACGTTTCTTTGAACATACCATGGTGATAATATGGTATACCTACCTTGTGATGTCATGAGGCTTAATATGGTATCATATAGTATCATCATGATGACCATTTTCTGGAAATGTTCCATGCTACCTCAGTGTACCATGTAAATACCATTCTTTGAAATAAACACAATGGTAGTGCATTACCATCACTTTACCACTGTAATATGGTACATTTAAATGTAAATGTAATATTGTAAGCGTAATGGCGCCCACTTCCCTCTCAGGTTCCCAGTCGTTACTTCCAGCCGTTCGGCTGCGGCCCGCGGGCCTGCGTCGGGAAGCACATCGCTATGGTGATGACAAAGGCCATCCTGGTGACCCTGTTGTCGAGATTCACGGTTCATCCTCGTCACGGCTGCACCGTCAGCACCATCAAGCAGACCAACAACCTCTCCATGCAGCCCGTGGAAGAGGATCCCGACTGCCTGGCCATGCGCTTCATTCCACGCGCTCATAATATCCACGGAGAACCACACCTGAGCGCCTAAAAACACAGGAATAGATACCTTTAGAGGTGCGCTGAGTAATTTCCTTTCATCTAAAAATGTCAAGACTGCATTTGTTTTTACTTACTATACACAAACAGTTGAACTTACCTCAAACTTGATGCATACCAGTCCGCCTGCGACACAGACATACTTGACCAAAATGTAGACATATCATGAGGTGCACTTTTAAAAGGATAGTTCATCCAAAGATGACTATTCTGTAATTAATTACTCACCCTCATGTCATTCCAAACCCGTAAGACCTGTTCGTTTTCGGAACACAAATTAAGATATTTTTTGATGAAATCCAAGAGCTTTCTGACCCTGCATAGACAGCAATGCAACTGAGACTTTCAAGGAACAGAAACGTAGTAAGGACACTGTTAAAATCCGCACTAAATTTTTGTAGTTTCATAAAATTACAGTTGAACCACTGATGTCACATGGAGTATTTTAACAATGTTCTTACCGCATTTCTGTGCCTTGATCTTGTTAGTTGCTTTGCTGTCCATGCAGGGTCAGAAAGCTCTCGGATTTCATGAGGGTGAGTAATTAATGACAGAATTGTCATTTGTTGGTGAACTATCCCTTTAAAGTGTTCTAGCTCACCTCAAAAAAAAAAGTTTGTAGTTTATGCTGACATAAGGGCAATGACAACAAAAACCATCAGTTTTGTCACATGTACTAATCTACAATACTACTAAAGTGATTATTTGCTGTAGTCTATTTTAAATAAAATTAAAATGTGATCTTTAGTGCTGCCAACTAATCAACTACCAAGTTAACATAAAATGGCATTCACAACCCATTTTAATTCCATAATGTGACGTTTAAACTACATTTAATGAGAAATAATTTGATTTCCTGGAATTGACTGTATTGTGAAAAGTGAATGATAGGTACCAGAATGGAGATGAATGGAGGGAGGCGCTAAAAAATGAGTGATGTGTTGGTGATGTCAATCAAAAAAGGATGAATGATGCTTAAGAAGTGAAGCAAGTCGTTACATTTTTATGAAAGATTATGAAGACAAACATTTTCTTTGGAATAATGTGCACTTAAAGTAAATGGGGTCTGTTTTTGTTTCATGTTTTATAAAAATAATCTACAGTAGTCAACTGTTTGAGGTTGACTGTATTACGCAACTGAGAAAACTAAGAAAATATTTAACAGAATAAATACTAGAACTATTTAATAGAGACTTGAAATATGTATATTATTATGAAAATAACAGAAAAATTTGATAGCCGTATTCGCACTGCTTTTGCGGAATATGCAAAACTACTCTGTTTTTTGCTCCAATAAAGTGTACCGATAACTAACTATAGTGAATAAAATGACATTTTGAAAACAATGCCATATTTCTTTTTTTTTTTCTCTGCAAATAAACACAAATATACTGTATACCTACCTACCAGGACAGACCAAACCACAAACGTTTAAAATCAATAAATACTTTTTACTGTATGTAAGTGTGACACAATGCAGCTCAGTTACTGTGTACAAAAATATATATATCATTAAAATGATTAGTCAGGGCATAAGACAAGCAATAAACAGGTACTGCTTTCAAACAGTCATTGCATGAAATCATTTTGTCAAGGAGCTTCCCTGGGAGTATCAGCAGGGGGTTTGTGGGTCTTCAGTGTTGTGCGAGCGCTCTCTGGCAGTGGTACAGGATGCAGTCTGGGAGAGCAGGATGAGGAGAGCGCAGCCACATGGCCAGAGCAGCGCCGTTCACTCTGCAGTGCAGGAGACAGGGGGCGCCGCTGAGCAGACGACATGCTACGATTCCCTCGGAGCCTGAAACAACAACACATGACTGATGGGCTGCTTCCCTAAACAGTGTGTAAATTATAGTCAGTGATGGTGCATGCTTGAAATGGAATGTGAAATGACTGCAAATCACATTGAAGTAAGTGAATTGGCTATAATTTTTTACCGATGATGTCCACTACATGTAGCTGTAGGGCGTCTTTGAGAGCGTTCAGGGTGGTTCTGAGAGGGTCACCGGCATCTGTGAGCAGTTTCAGATTCTGTTTGACGTCATGAGACAGAGACAGCCAGAGTTTCCCATACTCCTCTGTGGTTACAACCAAAGGCCTGTGTGTGACAGAGAGAAATTAGTTCATTAAAATAAGTCTCAAAGTCAAAAAGCTCGCAACAAAGTGAAATGCTTTGAAGTCATTTGTTGGTATTTGTGTTTCACTTTCATTTTATATTCAGTGGGGGGGGGACAATTTTTTTTATTAGAAACTACAACCTGAAATTGTGCACGTCTTTAACCTCATTGGAAAATTCACCTTCAGAAGATTATTTAGGATGATTTTTTTCTCCAAATATGTCAAATATCCTTTACATGAAGCAAACAAACAAAAATATAAGGAAACTAAAATTATTTATATATATATATATATATATATATATATATATATATGTGTATGAAATTGTGTATATTTTTATTATCATTATATATAACTAAAACACTTTACTTGCTTGAAACAAAATAAATTTAAATAAAATTATAATATTTGAAATTTTAATGTTAATATTAAAAAAACTCCTTAACTTAAATTTCCTTTACTTTAACTTGATAATAAATTCTAAAATAATAAAACTGAAATTATAAAATTAAACAAAAAATAATTAAAATTAATAAACATTATTTAGACATAAAAATATACAATTACAAAAAACACCATTAAATTACTAAAGCTTTAACTAAAATTAAAATGTAAAAAGGAAAACAAAAATAAAAACTCAAAATACAATTCAAAGTATTAATCAAATTATAATAGTATCTAAATGATAGTAAAATTATTTTTATTAACCAATGCATTTATTATTGCTATGCATTTTATTATTATTTATCTATTAAAAAAAAAAAAAAAAAAAAAATTTTCTCAGTAAGATTATTTTGCAGGTCACAAAAAATTAGTCAGTGAATGCTGTTTTTCTTTTAAAAACAAACAAACAAACAATCACAGGATTTAATTATCAGCCATTAAGTATGTTATTGGGTCACATCTTAAAAACAAGTATCTATTATCAATATTTTAAAAATAAATATATAATTATATATATATATAAAAAAATAAAGATTTATTTTTGGCATTTTTTGCCTTTATTTTGATAGGATCGTTGGTAGACAGGAAGCGACGTGGGAGAGAGAGGGGGGATAGGATCGGGAAAGGTCCATGAGCCGGGACTTGAATTCGACACCCGAAATGCAACCGCGCTATATGATAAACACATTGCTATATAATAAACAATGCGTCTAAATTGTTTAATAATAAATATGCAAGAAAACTAATGTAAAGTAGTTTTGATGCAGTGTCAGACACACATTACCTGATGAAGTCTGCTGTGGACAGTGTCCCAGAGAAAGGGAGTGTGTTTGTGTGTCCCGGTTGTGTTTGATAAGAGACGGTCCCAGTAAAGGACACGTTAGTGTGAGGGTCGTCCATCAGCAGAGCATAATGACACACAGACGTACTCCTGGCCTCCAGACAGTCCACGACGTTCCCTCTCAAACTCGCCGTCTAAGACAGAAGAGGTCCCATTTTATTTTATTGTATAATATTATTCAAATATTTTCTGACCATTACACACCTCCAGCTCCTCACAGCTCAGCTGCACCGCAACGTCTTTTATTACAGTTTCCGTGCAGCTGGATATGAAGATCACAAGCAGCAAAGCTTCATCTCTGAACAGGCGGCAGGAAGACAGAGACAGGCTGGGGTCAGAGGTCAGGCTGATGACATCAGAGTGAGGTAGGTCTTTGAGGTCAGCGGGTAACAGCGCGGTCAGATCTGAAGACACGGGTGGAGGATGTTTGTCCTGGATCGTGTTGGGCCGCACTATAACCATATCGCCACCTAGTATCTGAGACGTGTTTGTGCGTCTGTTTTCTTTAGTGCCTTTGTTTTGAGCCAGGCCATTGGCTGTGGTGGATTTGGGGGTGTGGTCAAAAGCGGATATGGATGTCGCTGGCTCCTCCTCCAGCAAACTGCCGTACAGGAAGCTGTCAGTCGTATTACGTGAAGAGTGAGAGGAGGAGTCGGAAGACCTCTCGCTGGTGCCTGATGATGATGACTCATGTGGGTGGGGCTTTTTTCTAAAGCGAGGGGGCGGGGCTTCAGATTTCCCCAGCTGAGAGGAAACAGAAAAATTGGCATTTTCACAACAAATGCAATGCATGTGGTTTGAGTGAGTGGATATTTAGTGCCATCAATACAAGATGGTAAGATAAACGCACTATACCTCAAATCACAAATTAAATCACAAATCCATCATAAAATAATTTTCTCACCAGAGACATGGAGCTCCCGACTCCCAAACCAACAAACAAAGAGGAAGCCAGCTGCTGTTTGTCCTGGTTTTGCGTCGAGGGCTCCGGCTGTGGCTCTTTTCTCTCTGCTGCCTCCTGTTGGCCGGGGGGCTGAACTGCAGCGCTGGGTTCGTCCACCAGAGGTGCTGTTGCTTCTTTTTGTGGAAGATACCCATCTTTCCCCCAAACTCTCTTTACACCCTCAAGAATCAGAGTGCTGGAGCTGAAATGATACACAAAGTTAATATACAAACATATACAGTACTGTTTAAAATTTAGAGCTCAGCAAGATTTAATGTTTTTTCTGAAGTCTCTTCTGCTCACCAAGGCTGCATTTATTTGCTCAAATACAGTAAAAAAAATAGTAATATTGTGAATTATTACAATTTAAAATAACTGTTTTCTATTTTAATATATATTAAATTTTAATTTATTCCTGTGATGCAAAGCTGAATTTTCAGCATCACATGATCCTTCAGAAATCATTCTATGCAGATTTGCTGCTTTATATATTTTTATTATTATTATCAATGTAAAAAAAAAAGTTGTGGTGCTTTATATATTTGTGGAAACCAATTCTTTAATAGAAAATTCAAAAGAATGCCATTTATTTGAAATCTTTTGTAACATTATAAATGTCTTTACTGCCACTTGTGATAAATGTAATGCATCCTTGCTGAATAAAAGTATTATCTTACTGACTCCAAACTTTTGAGCTGTTGTGTACAACCAAAGACAGCATTCTATACAGATACTCACCCTGCCTTCTGCGAGAGTTCAGTGCTGTTTCCTGAGAGTCCTGAACTGACGGACAGTAGTGTGGGAGATTGTCTGTCAGTGAAGCTACATGATGATAAACTTACAGGCAGAGAAAAACTGTACGGCTCCAGATTCAATGCTACAAAAACATAAACATGCATTCAAACAAGTTTGGAATGACATGAGGGTGAGCAAATGATGACAAATGTTCATTTTTGGTGAACTACTCATTTAAGGGCAGGATACACATATATGTGGTAAACTATAGAGCTTACTGTAGTATAAATAACAGCAAGCATTGTGATGAGAGTGAATAATGGCTGTACCTCTGTCCTCACATAGCTCTTCCTGTCTCTGATGAGGGGGTTTATATGGTGCGGCTCCTGCAGCCAAAGCCTCAGACACAAACCCGTCCAGAAATGACAGAGAAGAATCAACCTGTGAAGAAAATACACATACTACAGCAACAAGTTTGAATCTTTGGGTATTTTGGGGCATTTTTACACAGCGGTTTGGAAGATGTTTTACTTCGTTGAATGCTCAAAACATGCCTTGTGAACAAAAACTGCTTGAGATTCACTTTATGTTCACACTTACACTAAAAGTTTGGGAACAATAAACATTTTCGAAGGAAATTAATACTTTAAAGTAAATAACATTTATAATGTTACAAAATATTTATATTTTAAATAAATTCTGTTCTTTTGAACTTTCTATTCATCAAATAATCCTGAAAAAAAAAATCAGTTTACATAAAAATATGAAGCGGCACAACTGTTTTCAATACTTATAATAATAAGAAATGTTTCATGAGCAGCAAATCAGCATATTAGAATGATCTCTGAAGGATCAATGATGTTGAAAATTCAGCTTTGATCACAAGAATAAATTACATTTTACAATATATTCAAAGAGAAAACAGCTATTTTAAATTGTAACAATATTTCACAATATTACTGTATTTTTATTGCATTTTTGATCAAATAAATGCAGCCTTGGTGAGCAAAAGAGATTGTTTCAAACAAATCTGATCATGTAAATAATATGTTACACCACCAAATGTCTAGATGGGCTCGGTTTACTGTTTTGTTCACCTAAAGTGCTCTAAATCTGGCTGTTTAGTGTGAAAACATCCTTAAAGGTACACTATGTAACTTTTTTGTTCAGAATGTACAAAATTGATTTAATGAGTTTTGTGTATTAACCTGCTAGAGCACCAAAATTTACATAGTGTAGCTTTAATAAGAATAACATGTCATAATAGGAAGAAACAATCAGGCCTGTTACCTCTATGCCGGCCCAGGGTGCTCCACGGGGCAGGACCCACTCATGGAGCTGTGAGTCCTGGCTGAGGTGACGCAGCTCCTGGGCCTGCTGACGGAGCACCGTGTCCTGCGAGGACGAAAGACTCTCAGCCAGGTCCAGAATCAAGTCTGTCTGGCCCTCAGAGATCTTAGTCAGCGCAGAAAGAATCCAGACCCGTGTCTCCGAGCTCACGCTCCTCTGATCCAGCAGCTGCGTCAGGAGCCGGATGACCTCGCGCTGGTCCACGGACTCATAGAGGTGAGCGTATTCTCCAAACACCTGAGCACACACACACCGGTGAACAAATATCACTTATGAGTTTCCAGAAGAAAATCATCATTTCATTTCAAGGGCAACAGACACTTGCAGTTTATTCCAATAGATTTTGATGTTAGCATGTTTCTAAGCTAATGTCTCAGAACTGTAATAGGCATGAAAAAGCACCACACACAGGGCTTATTTTAATAACAAATTAAGTAAATGGTTAATAAATAATATAATAATTTAATAAAACTAATGTATTTAATATTAAATAACAATTATATAATGCTCAGTTGGGTCTTAAAAGACAATTAATATTCAGAAAATATCAGATGAGAACACAAAAACAAACTGCATTGAGCTGAATAATGACACTATTGTCTTCTGTAGAGCTGCTTTAAAGCTCAAATTGAAGTTGTTTAAAGATTGATGAATTTTGCAACATTAACACTGTTATTTTCCTGTTTATTACTGTAAAAAAGCTTTGAAACAATCTACTGTATAAAGCACTTTATAAAAAATGTGACCTGAATTGGCTTAATAAAAAAATAAATGTGTCCTAATTGATTACTAATAAATACAAACTTGCTTTGTGAGTAAATAAAAAGCCAACTGATATTAAAGTGCAAATTGTAAAATCCATCTACTGAAGAAAACACCTGTGGTAACTTGCAAGTCTTTCACTTCATCAGAAAATTCACCTTCAGAAGTTTATTTAGGTTAAAGTTTTTCGTCCTCTAAATATAAGGATTTTTACTTTTTTTTAATGTATTTACCTAATAAATGTATTTTTGGAATTGTATTTTTTGAAATATTTTTTCTCAATTTATCCACATTTATCAGGTGTTTTAAACTAGAATTTCAATCAGCCTTAAAGTAGATTTTTTTTGTGAATCATCAAAACTGTGCTGTGTATCATAAAACATTGTGTATGTGTGTATATATATGTTGTACACACCCAGCTCATGACCTGTAAGAAGCACTGGGGCAGATGAGAAGTGTGTCCCTTCAGCACAGTCAGATACGAGTCGACAGCATAAAGCCGTAACTGATCATCTTCCTCTTTAGACTCAGAGCCTGAGACAAAAACACAAAAAATATATAAAATAAAACACCTTCTACTACAGTTTCCAGCTCTAAGATTGTCTATACTTCTGGTTTACCCTCCGCCAGCAGCCGCAGGAAGTTGTTTGGGACGTCCTGTTGCAGCAAATCTCCACCGATGGAAAAAACATCATTCATCGTCTGAATGAACCACGAGTTATCTGGGGCAAACGTAAGGGTTTTTATAGGAACACAACAGCTGACATTCAACAAATATTTGTTCATTTCATTGGAAGTAGTGTATTTATAAACTCTGGTTAATTGAAAGGATATTTTTCAGCGAGCTCTGCGACTTTCCCAACCAGATGGATGATGGTGTGCTCGTCGTTGCAACTGCGCAGGAAGTCAAGCATCTTCTCAACGATCACGGTCACATTCTGAGCATTTGTGATCCTTAACAGCAATTCAAGAGTCTGAGAGAGAGGAGAGAGGAAGAGATGAACACAAGACGCTTGTTTGTTGGGAATTAAGAATATGCAGATCAACAGAAATCTGATATTAAAACAACTAATATGTACGTCAACAACTTATGATACGTCAACAACTTATTCTACGCACGTACGCGGATATGCTGTTTACATTCAGATCAAAGAGTAAACAACGTATCCGCGTACGGCGCTGCTGGCACAGAACAGCATACATTGTTTACGTATGTGATACTCTCCATAATGGTGCTATAGGGTGACACGGAGGAGACGAATTGTTGAATAAAGTTGTTATTTTTGTTTTCTTTGCGAAATCTCTTTGCTACGTTTCTGAGCCTTGATCGTGTTAGGACCCTTGCTGTCTATGGGAGGGTCAGAGAGCTCTCGGAATTCATCAAAAATATCTTCATTTGTGTTCCGAAGATGAACGAAGGTCTTACGGGTTTGGAACAACATGAGGGTGAGTAATTAATGACAGAATTTTCATTTTTGGGTGAACTAAACCCTTTAAATAAATTATTGAGCTAATTTGTACTATTTGCGAGAGCATCACATTGGTTTACCAGTTTTGGATGTTTTATAAGATTTTCTTTTTGCTTTTGTTGTTGTAATGACAAAGTAATATTTATGAATTGAAAAGTCAAAGTTATGATACAAAATTCATAATTATGATATAAAAAGTAACTTATGAGATATAAAGTCACAATTATGGCCTAAAAAAGTCAATAATTGTGACATAAAAAGTTGACAATTATATTCTCAATAATAATTATGATTTTTTTTTTTATTATTTATAAAAAGTCATAAATTATGGATTTTTCTCATAATTATGACAAATTTAGGTGTGGTTTGTTCATTACCTCTCTCTTAATAGTGAAATCTGAGTGATCCAAACACTCAATAATGGTCATCTGATGCTGCAGGGCGAGTTTAGCATCGTGCTGGACGACATACGTCAAGGCTTTCAAACCTGGAAAATGCACCAATATATGAGCAGTTAAAGTGAGTTCAGGTTAACTAACTAGTGAAAATCAAAAGCAGGAATTTTACCAAGATATTTGAGGTTGATCTTCGGAGACAGAACAAAATTCCCAATGCATCTCGCAGCTTTTTCCAGCAGCTCAGCTTTAGGGTGTATGGTGTAGACGGCCTTCACACACTCATACAGGATTGCTGAAACAGACATTGTGTGTTATTTGTGTACATTTTGCTGACAAATTATCATTCACTCCATTAGAAGAGATGATTTATGATGATTAGTTATTCCTGCATTAAAAAGCAGAAATAAAAAGCAGGTTCTGCATAGTGGTAATTGGACACTTATAAACAATCAGTATCAGTAACTAAATACTAAAAACTATTGAAACTGAGTGTTTTTGTTAATTTAAAAAGCTGAAATATATAGATGGAAAAAATGTAAAAACTTAAATGAAAACGAAGAAATTATTTCTTATGTGTAAGTTGAATTAATTTGGATTAATTTGGATGAGATAATTTGGTTACAGTTATTACTTACAATTATTAGTTAGTCTTGCATTAAAAAGCAGAAATAAAACAAACATTCTGCATAGTGGTTATTGAACACTTATAAACAATTAGTATTGTAACTAGATACTAAAACTAGTAAGGATCGTTTTCGTTATTTGAAATGAAGCTGAAATTAAATAGAAGTATTAGATGAGAAATTTAAACTTAAAAAAACTTAAAATTAGAAATGTTTTTCTTGGCAACTACCTGAAATAAAACAAATTTAGTTAAATTACTTAAAAACTTAAATTAAAAACAAACAAAATAAAAAAGCACAAATAAAATAATAATAAAACAAACATAAAAAGGTGATATATAATAACCAATAACATAAGTATTAGATGATTTTTTTTTATTCATTCATTCATCAAGGCTATTTTCATGGCATTCTCTGAATAAATTATACAAGGTATACAATTAACAAAAGGTTATAAAAGACATTTCAGATGTACACTAGACAAAAATTCTAAAATACATTCAGGAAATACATTTTTAAATAAATCAGTTAGACACACGTCTGAATAAAATCGTTGTCTTACATTAAAAACAGTACAATCCAATTAAATATGTTTCACAGTCATTTTAGTTTGGCAAGTAAGGCATGATGGTGGTTCTTCAGATGAAAAATGTAAACTTAAATGAAAATACCTTAAGTGTAGTTGTACTAAATTACTAAAACCTAATTAATACATTTAAAATAAACAAAAGCTACATAGAAATAAACAAAACTGCTGAAAGACACATTATGTATTAGATTAATTAATTTTGAACACAAATTGGTCCATTAAAAAAGATGAATTTACCGTAAGTGATGTTGTGGTTCATTTCCGCTCTGCGCAGAGACTCATCCAGAACTTCATACATCAGCTCACTGGTGCTGAAAAATGAACAGACACACTTTCCATTCCAATGTCATGTAAAGTATGTACGTTTTAGTGCATAATGTAAGTATTGTATTTGCATGGCGGCCCCTCGGTACCTTTGGTCCTCTTTCCCGAGCAGCGAGAGGATCCTGAGCAGCTGGATCTGCAGCCACGGCGCAGGAACACTGTGATAGTTAAAATCCACCGGGAGTTTCCCACCCACCACCTGCTTCAGGATGGTGACGAAACTACCCGTCAGGTCCTTATAGCTGTCTGGACTCTCCTGATGAAGAGAAAACATCAGATGTGACCGACAAGCTGAAAGTGAAATACTGCATGATGGGACAAAATCACAGCAAATCAGAATATGTTTAATATAAAGCTGGTTGTAGATGTTACGGTTAGGTTAAACTGTCTGTGTTATAATGTAAAAGATGGTCATTTTGGCTCAGTTTCATAATACAAAGACACCTATCATAAATAGTGAGCTTCAAAGAGCATGCTGTATGTAGAAGACTGACCCTGATCAGCTGTAGGTAAATATGTAAGGAAGATGTCATGACACCCGGGTCTTTGTCACACAGGGCCTTTCGAAACTTGCCATGAATGTGCTGGACTTGATTTGGAGCGATAAGATAAAACTTATACAACGCCAGGACGGCTTTCCTCCGAATGATCTCCCTTAGACAAGAAAGAAAGACAATAATATGAGTTATTATTAGACTGATAATCAAATGGACCAATATACAAATGCTTTTTACCAATATTTACACTTTTCTTAACTGGATAACTGGTTATTAATTCATTAATAAGATAACTTCCGTTAAATCTGGTTCAATGCATGAATAAACATTCAACAGGCAACAGCGGTGTTCACAGGTAAATTAAATTAATATTTTTTATATGTATTTATTATTATTATTATTATTATTAAGAAGAAGAAGAATTTGTAAATGATGATTAGTTATTCTTCTGTTAAAAAAGCAAAAATAAAATAAACATGGTGGTTATTGGACACTTATTGCTATAGTTAAGATTTAAATTATTTTTTAAGATTGAAGACTTTGTTAACTGAAATATTGCTGGAATAAAAAAAAAACTTGAAGTTGCCTTGGCAATGTTAAGTATTAAATTACTAAAACCAACATGAAAACAAAATAAAGCTATATAGAAATATAGAGAGAAACTATTAAAATTACAAAAGCACACAACAAAATTTAAATAAAAGCTAAAAGTATAAAAGCTCATTCAAAATATTACTAAGTACTATACAAAATAACACTGGTTGTAAAAGAACAATATCAGCCATTTGAAATCATATCTGAAAGCCTTATTTATATCCTCAAGTGTTCAAATAAGAAATAACTCTGAGATTTGTGTGTATTGTGGAGGAGTGAGTCTCTCTGGCTTACTTTGGATGTGACAGCTTGTCTTCTACCAGAGGAAGGACAGCAGGTATCATGTCTTTGGGAAACACCTGAGCTACAACAGTCAACGCCATGCACGCTTCAATGAGGTTAGTGCTCTGAAGATCCTGTCACACATGCATGAGACGTTCAGACACACATTTTACATAACAGCTCCAATTACAGGTAATAAGAACCAAACTCACCTTTAATACTGTGTTTACCAGCAGCAACAACAATTCATGGCCTTCATTAAGGAAAAGAGACACTGCAAGGTACCCTAAAATAACATTTAAGAGATTAAAAGATTACAATCATACACATTCAGAGTCCATAATTAACATTTCTGGAGTGACTACAATAAAAATAAATAAATAAATAAATAATGTATTTGCTTTAATATAGACACAAATAACTGTAGATTTGTATAATTTAATATTTTCTGTAATCAAATATATTTATAAAATAATTATATTTTGTATATATACACACACATACAGTGGTGGCCAACAATGTGAGGTTGTATTTATTATTTATAACGTGTTTTGTATATATAACATTTCACATACTGGTGGCCAACAATGTGAGGTTGTATTTATTTTTTAACAATGACCTTGCAATAAACCCAGAAGAACTGTGGCAACGTCTCCAAGATGCTTCAAGAAACCTCCCTGCAAAGCTACAGTACTGTTCAACGTTTTAGGCACTTGTGTAAAAATGCTGTAAAATGAGGATACTGTCAAAAATAATGTCATAAATAGATTTTCTTTATCAATTAACTTCCATTAACTAAATTAAATCAACATTTTGTGCGAGCATCCTTTGTGTTTAATCAGCTTTGCCCTCGGTGCACTTGAGCAGAGTTTCTCAGGAAGCTTTGCAGGGAGGTTTCTTGAAGCATCTTGGAGACGTTGCCACAGTTCTTCTGGATTTCAGTTTGTTCTGTTTCTTCATGTCATTCCAGACAGACTGGATGATGATCAGATCAGATCTCTGTGTATTTATCATTGAGACTGATTTTGGAGCCTGTATAAAGTGTACTGTGCATGTGTTATTGAAGTGATATATGGTGAGGAGTGGAAATGCGGTGTAAACGTACCCACTCTCTTCTCCAGCACGCCGCCCTGCTGGGCCAGTTTGATGGCGTGAATGTAGGTGAAGGAGGCGTCGTAGCCCAGCATCTCACAGTACATGGCTCGCACCATGATCTCTCTCATCTGCTTCTGTAATACACACACTGAGGTCAAATAACCAGCTTCTGAGTGACCGTGATGACGGTAACATCTGTATCACTCACCATGGTGGTGTTGGGAGATGAAACCTGCTCTTTCATGGCAGACAGCTCCTGTTTGATGAGGTTCTCCTCCTCCTGCAAATGCAAATCAAATGAGATCATGCTTTAAAATCAAGAGCACTGCATTGCATTTTATTATGTGGGTGCTATGACCTTGAGAGTGTACATTTGTATGTTGTGCTGAATTATTATTATTAGTAGTACTAGTAGTGGTAGTATTTTTTATATATATATATATATATACTATTATATAATATACTTTACGATTATTTACAGTTTATTTCATTATTAATGTATATGAAACCATGAACAATATAACTATTCCGTGTAATCAATTATCCTGAAATCATTATATTAGAAATATAAATGTGTATAATTTCTAGATAAAGTACTGATTGCTACACTGAAACTGACACCATAAATCAAGTATTTGACGTGTCAATATCTATATTTATGCCTGTGATGTTATTTTCTTAATAAACGAATATTTCACTTACATGTTTAGATGTGAGTTCTGTGATGCTCTTGATGAGTTGTCTTAATTTGTTGGTGATTTTAGCAGCTCCAGTTTGAGAATCAAATAAACCCGGCAGAGCAGAGAGAGTTTTCTCCACAACATCACTCATTTCAGCACGACAACACAGACAATCAGATTATGAGACACAGCCGAGACCATACATAAAGATGAGTGCACTACAGCAGGAGAAATACCTCCACAACACCTACACTACAGTCAAAACACACAGAATGACAACACAAACCGTCATGACTAGACTTTCTCGCCGCCTGCAGGAAGTACGCTGCTGTTTTCATAATAAAAGTCTATCGAGTGGTTTTACAGTTGCAGGAATATTTTATCGAAACAACAACAATAATAAAACTAATAATTACACAAAAACGACATTTTTGAAGTTTAGTCGTCTTTATAATATCAATATAGTTTCATTATTACATATTACCTATTTATCTATCTATCTATCTATCAGTTATGTTTAACTATTCTTTTATTTTATTTAAATAAATAAATTTTGTTTTAGGTTTTTAAAGCTTTTTTTTTTTACAAAGCTACATGCAGTTGTTTTTTTAAAATAACATTTGGTAAATGTAAAAAAAAAAACATTTATTTAAGCTAAATAATTCAAAATGAATAAGCAAAATAATTCGTTTTGGGTCCAACAAAAGAAAGAAAAATGGGTTTTAACTTGTTGAACTGTCTCTTTAATAACTCTAAAACTTACTTTAAACATTATGCATTATTTAACAGTTATTTTATTTATTATACATTCCATGTTAATAAAATAATAAATAATATATGTAATTATTAAAAAAAAACTGATATAACAACACCAACTTCATGAAACGGACATTATGAAATAACGAGACACCACATGAGTTTCAGCATTTAAAATCCATTTATTTAGTTTAGGTGTAGGATATCTGTGTCGATATGACAACCTATATGATATTATGGTATATACACTTTGCTACACTAAGAAAGAACAACTATAGAGGCGTAATAATTGAATGACAACCAGACCATTACGAGTAAAAGAGCATAACTAAATCTGTTAGATTGCATATCAGAAATAGTGTCCGCTAAACAATCCTTCCTTTGTTTCATTCATTCACAAGCAGTCAATCTACACACCAGTGGCTCAACCTCATGCACAGACCTAAACAACATGAAATACATTTGTATTTTTTAGATTAATGTTTCAGATAAATGATTTCTTGGATCAAAAGTTCACACACATAAACTAGAACGCCATAATAGAGGGGTAGCCGCTGTCATAGAAACAGAAGCCATCGACATCATCCAGGTCCATCCCATAATACCAAGCATACCATGTGTTGATTAGAGTTGGATGCACTACAGTCCCTCTGTATCATCTACTCTACTGCACTCAACACACTATTATAGTCTGCGGTTTATCCTTGAATCCAGCTGCGGTGAGAAAATTGAGAAATCTGATAGTGCTGGACGTCAAACACAAGCAGTCTGAGGTTCAGCCAACATTCAGGCCCAGATCTGGAGAAAGACAGAACAAATGTGAGACTTTCATTACAACACTTGATATACTTGCATTGTGTTAAGATATTTTTGTCCACTGACCCGTAATGTGTGATCCCAGGATCCAGAGCAGAACGCTGTTCCGTCTGGAGATACACGGAGGGTGCTAACTCTGTTCTCATGTCCAAACAAGATGGACACGCGGGTGCCCTTTAAAACATCCCACACGTTGATGGTGTAGTCATTGTATCCTCCAAACAGCAGCCTCCCTGATGAAAGATATTAGCATAGCATAAACAACAAGCTCCTTCAAAAAGCAAATCAATCTTGGTTATTCTGGTAAAGAAACAGAAAAAAAATGATATATATGTACAGCACTGCATTGTTTTTTATTATGTGGTTGCTATGACCTTGAGAGTGTATATTTGTATGTTGTACTGAATTATTATTATTATTATTAGTAGTAGTAGTTTTTGATGTTGGAAGTGGCCACCTTTTTGCTGTTCACTTTACATTTTTTTATAAATATATGTTTTATAATATTTATATTTTATTATAATATGTATATTACTATATATTACATTGCTATTAGTATTTTTTAATATTTAGAATTATTACTTACTATTATATAGATTATATTATTACTATTAGACATACAAACACACACACACACACACACACACACACACACACATACATATAGTCAAAATGATAGAAAGTAAATAATATATAATAGATTATAATAAATTATACACAATATATTAAATAACATTTACAATTATATAATATTCTATTTTTATTTATGTAATATGTGGTTTCTATGACATTAATTGTGTTCATTGGTTTATTGTACTATTTATTTATTTATTTATTTTGATGTTGTAAATCGTCACCTTTTTGCTGTTCACTTTTTACAGATATATATATATATATATATATGTATTTTTTTATATATATATATATATATATATATAAATTGGATTCAATAAAATTATAACTAAAATATATCCAATTAAACATTCTTATGGTTTCAATCTGGTTTCTAAAGACTCTTTGAGAGACTAAATTATATATATATATATTGGGTGTGTGTATATATGTACACACAAACACACACAACAATATCAGTCCAATAAAATAATCAGTTTATAAGGAGACAATCAGTTATAAATAATAAGTTTATTAGGAGACAATAAAAATGTGGTTGATATTGTTCATTCATCATACTGGAAATTGAAGGTTGTGTGCATTACATTGTGCGTTAGGGTGTTCTGACTGGTTGTACAACATAAAATATTACTTGTAATATGCTAATATTTCAAACAGAGTCAGTTCTTACCGCTGACGGAGAAATCCACACTAGAAGCTCCAAATATGATGCTCTCTTTGGAATAAATGGCCACCTCTCTGTCTGCCCTCAGGTCATAGAGACGACACTGTAAACACAGAAAATAAAGATTAAATCACTTTATTATTTAACGACAGTACCTGTCCAAAGTTTGGAAACATGATCATTTTTACATGTTTTTAAAGGGGTCATCGGATGCGACATGCACTTTTACAAGTTGTTTGAACATAAATGTGTGTTGGCAGTGTGTGTACACTGTGTGTGGACATCTACCTCAAACGCTGCAAAAGCAGAGCTGCAAAAATAATCAAGGACTCAAATCACCCCGGTAACCGTCTTTTCAAGCTGCTATCTGGCAAGCGCTTCAGAGCATGATGGCAAAAACTGAGAGACTGAGGAGGAGCTTCTACCCTCAGGCCATCAGGCTCCTGAAACTCAGTCTCATAACATCTACAGACTCAATTTAATAAACTGTAAAAAACACCCATCATTCTCCATCATCCGCATTGCTGCTGTGTGTACATACCCGGTACAACCTGTTTGCACATTACTCTTGCACATCCATGTTTATATTAATATTTATTAAATCCACATTAGACTGTATTGCACATTTTAGTTCATTGCACATATTACTCCTTATTTTATTTTATTTTTTACTTATTTTTTATCTTATTCCTACCTATATTTATATATACTCTCCTGTGTTATGTTTCATCTTTTATTTTATTTTTTGCACTGTCCATTGAGCGGACCTGTCCTGACCTACATTTCACTACTGATTATACCCTGTATGATTGTGTATGTGACAAATAAACAAGAACCTTGAACCTTGAACCTACACAACCACCCTATAATGATAAAGATCAAGCATAAAGATAAAGAGCGGCTTGGAGTCAGCAGAGCTCATTAGCATTTAAAGCAACATTCAATAAAACGGCTTGCTGTAGACAGAGCTGTTTTTGACAGGGTAAAAACGGTGTTGTTTAACACTACCATTGAGAAATTTAACCAAACTATGTTACAGACTTTTCATTAAGACCCTAAAGAATCATATCAACTTGTGGAAAATGGGCATCCGATGACCCCTTTAATGAAGTCTCTTCTGCTCACCAAGGCTGCATTTATGTGTTCTAAAAATGTACATAAAACAGTAATACTGTGAAATATAATTACAATTTTAAACAACTGTTTATTATTGTAATATATTAAAAAATATATATATTCCTGTGAATTTTCAGCATCATTACTCTAGACTTCAGTGTCACATGATCATCATTCTAATACGCTGATTTGCTGCTCAAGAAACATTTCTGATTATTATTAATGTTGAAAACATTTATCCTGCTTCATATTGAAGCAGAAACATGATAATACTAGCATTCAAATGCTTGGGGTATGTGTGTTTTTAACAGAAATTAATGCTTTTATTCAGCCAATATGCATTAAATTGGTCAAAAATTACAGTAAAAACATTTATAATGTTACAAAAGATTCTATTTCAAATAAATGTTGTTCTTTCTAGTCATTATAGAATCCTGAAAATAAATGTTTCTCCTAAATATTAAGCAGCAAAAATAGTTTAACATTGATTATAATAAGAATCATTATTTATAATAATTGAGCATTAGAATGACTTATTAGAATTTAATAGAATTGATCATGTGACACTGAAGACTGAAAATTCAGCTTTGAATCACAGGAATGAATTAAAATATATTCAAATAGAAAATAGCTTTTTCAAATTGTAATAATATTTCACAATATTACAGTTTTAACTATATTTTAGATCAAATAAATGTAGCCTTGGCAAGCATAAGAGATTTTATTAAAAACATTAGTAATCATAATGTTTCCAAACTTTTGACAGGTATCATATGAAAAAAAAAAAGCAAGATGGGAAAAGACTCACAGTAGCGTCATCTGAGCCTGAAGCGAACGCATCTCCGCTCGGATAGTACCTGCAGTGATAATAAAACATGAACAGTCATGTGACTGTTTCACTCAGTAAACATTACTTGAAGGTGCAGCCAAAGTCCCTTTTAAGACAAGTCAGATCGACCGATGACCATATTAGCACTCTTCTGGGCCTATACGGTCTCTCGTGACATTTTGAGTGTTTACACAGACTATAAATATTGACCAGTGCTGTAAAGGCCTTCCTTAAATGTCACTCAGTCCACTGTGTTTTTTTGCTTTGACAAAACCTGAAGGGAAACGAGGCATGAGGACACTTACCGCACACTGTTGATGTCTGATTCATGGGTCTCAAAAGACTGGACGCACTGTCCCGTGCGCATGTCCCACACACAAGCCTTCTTATCGCAGCCCTGAGAGACGTGAGAACATGCGGGTCACTGCACAGGCATGTTAACAGCTCTATTGTGCTTGTGTGTGTGTGATCTGTGCTGTGCTGTCCTTGTAGATCTGTGCTGCTCGAGCCACAAACTGTTTCAGATGGTTCAGTCCAATCTGGTGAACTGGTTCAACTAGTTCAAAAGACTGATTCGTTCGCAAACCGGATATCTGTCTGGACCGTTTTCCTGAGGCTCTGGATTACAGGTAATACTGTAGTAAATAATGTTTAGTTTCTTGCACAGACTGATCGTTTTGCTTCATAAGACCTCAATATGTTGTCATGAGCAACGGGTATTCATTTTGTGTTCCTTGATGCCTTTTTTATTCTCAAAAACGGGCAGCCACTGACTTGCATTTTATGAATTACCAAGGACCTACACATATTGGATGGCCTGAGGGTATGAAAGCTGTTTGCACCACCGAAGAAAAAAAAAAAAGGTAATTGCGAATTTTATCTCACAATTGTGTTTTTCTCGCAATTGCAAGTTTAAATGTCGCAATTCTGACTTTTTTCTAAGGATTGTATGATACATATTTTTTTTCTCAGAATTGCATGATACAATTCTGTTTTTTTTTCAGAATTGTGAGATATGAACTCACAGTTGCGAGTCATAAAGTTAGAATTGCAGTTCTGACTTTTTTTCTAAGAATTGCATGATATAAATTTGCAATTCTTAGAAATAAAGTCACAACTAGAATTGCAGTTCTGACTTTTTTTCTAAGAATTGCATGATATAAATTTGCAATTCTTAGAAATAAAGTCACAACTCTTAGAAATAAAGTCAGAATTGCGAGATATAAATGGACAATTCTGACTTTTTTTCTCAGAACTGTGCGTTTATATCTCACAATTCTGACTTTATAACATGCAATTGCAAGTAAATTCTACAATTTTAAAAACATATCAGTCTTTTTTTCCCCCTCAGAATTGGACTTGCAATTGTGAGTTTATATAATGCAATTCTGAGAAAAAAAGTCAGAATTGCGAGATGTAAACTCACAATTGGAAGTATAAAAGTCAGAATTCTGAGATAAAACTCAAAATTACCATTTTAATATTTTATTCAGTGGAGGACACAGGTAAATTAACAGCAAATTTTCATTTTTGGGTGAACTATCCCTTTAAGAAAGTAAATAGGGTCAATTACGATCTCATGTTAACTCTTAAGGTTACATAAGGTAATGTGTGACACTAGTTTGTCATTGGAGGGTTCGTGTGGCTTGTGTTTGGCATCAGCAGCTCAGTACCCACCCCTGACACGAATGTGTTTGCGGTCTCAGAGGGGGCCAGATCCAGACACAGCACATCAGCCGCGTGACCATGGAAGCTCTGCAGCATCTGACCGCTCTCTACATCCCAAAGAGCACACGTGCCATCACCGCTAGACGTCAGGATCTAACGCAAACACAAAACACACCACAATCGGTCAAATGCAAAACACCGTTTCATTATTTCACCATGTGTTCATGCATACCTGCATATCTGAGTTAGTAAAGCAGCATGCGGACAGGTAGTTGGTGTGCATGGCCACTGATTTCTTCTTGGCGGCGAGGTTTTCGTTCTTGTCCAGGGATAGAGGGTACACAGAGCACTTATTGTCCAACCCACTGCGAAAAACAACGTATCAGTTAAAGGTGCAGTATGTAATATTGACAGCTAGTGGTTGAAATGTGTCGGGTCAGGTCGGGTAGAATCTGCTCGCTTCCATGGTTACAATAAGCTGTGTTTTCCACCAACTGGCAACCCAGGGTGTTGAAACCCTATTGGGTAAATTGGTAGTGGGCGGAGTCACACAGACCAAAACAAAAACAGACATTGCGACACAGAACGCACATTTCAAAGTACAATAACTGGCTGTAGAGTTGTTTTTCTGAGAAACAATATGTGAACTTAGCATGTTTCCTAATATCTGCAAACATATTATGGTATTTTTATGCTTTAGTGCAGTGAAAAAAATTAGATACATCACCTTTAATAAAATAAATCAAGTGAGCATAAAGATGAAGTTAGCAAACAATTCTCCACTAATATTATCTCCATATTTTTGGTTTTATCCAGTAAGGATGTTTTGTATTGACTAGACTTGTAATTAAGGTATAAAGTGTGTGATGTCTGCAGCAACTGGTGGCACTAAATGGAACTGCAAAACAAAATATTGTTTCCTAAAAACTCCTAAAGCTTTCTAGCCTTTACACTGGTTGGAAAAGCATGAAGTCCCACCCCAAATTTATGCAATTGGTTAAGCCTGATGTTTATTGCTCAAAGAGAGATATAATGTTTAGTGAAATATTTAGAAAGAAGCCGGAGAGCCCAGAGACTTACCCACAAGCCACTGCACATCCAGAGGGGGCGTAAGCACAGGCCATGACCCACGTGCAGGGCATAGTCACCGCATGCTCCTGTCAAGATATTTAATATATAAAAATATATTAAAAGCACGGTTATTACAACTAAAATACAAAACCATAAAAATACAAAATCTGCTACTTAAAAATAAAATGAATGTTAACTGAAAAATAAATAAATAAACAAACATTTTTTTTCAGCTAATTGGTAAAGCAATTATTTTCATTTATTTTACGTTGACGTATTAAAATAACTTAAACTAAATAAAATTAAATAAAAATATGCAGACTTAGGAAATATAAAACCCTTAGACAAATTACAAAAACACACAACAAAATTTCTAAAAATACAAATTAATGCAAATATATAATAATTCACAACATTAGTAAAAACTATAACAGTATGTAAATTATATTAAAATAACACTGATTATTAGTAAAATTAAATAAAAAATCAATAAGGTTGTCAATATCAACATTTTATAACAATTATATAACATGATTAGTAACTAATGTAATAGGTCAACTATGGTGAAAAATGAAAAAGTATAGGATATAGCCCTAGAAATCATGGAAATATCACTATTTTGAAGTGTCTGATTTATTTTACCTTATTTGTTGTAAAGGCATCCCATACAATCACCTTTCCATCCTAAAATACAGAAGAACATTAAATAATTATTGATAGAATTATTGCATTAATTTCCAAACTGTCACAGTGAAAGGAAATTACAGAGATGAATACGTGATATATTTGATGTATGTTTTATAGACTGACCTGAGATGAGCTGACGATTCTCCTCTTGTCTTTACACCAGTCCATACACAGGACTTTATTACCATGTCCTTTCAGGGTTCTTCTGGTCTTCATGACAAACTGACCCAAAGCCTCAATCTTCTCCGCCACTTGATGGACTGATCCAAAAGCCACAACATTTAGTTTATTTCCTGTTTTTATCCTTCATGATCATACCTGCAGAACCCTACATTACTAAATTGTGCTGGCAGTAATAATTGCTTCTTATCAAACCATTAGTGAACAAGCCTTTAGAATAATGATAAATAATAAATGAACACACTAATAAAAGGTAATACATTAATAAAATGTATATACAATAAAAATACAAATAAATAAAATACATAAAATAAATGTAAAACTCTAAATGCAAATAATAATAATAATAATTGGATAAAAGTGTCTGCTAAATGACTAAATGTAAATATATAACACAACATAACTAAATAAAAACAAATACATCAATTATAAAAAGCTTAAAAAATTGAATGAAAATTCTTCATATGAAGTCATTTTTGCAGAGTTATTATTACAGTCATCAAAATATAGCTTAAATCAAATAAAATATAAATATCACATTAAAAACGTGGAATCAGAAATGTTACTTTGACAACTAAAAAAAACAACAACCAAAAAACAAAAAAAATAACAAAAGCACATAATAAAAATGAATAAAACAAACTAAAATCAAAATAAAGCTGAAAATATAAAACTAAGAACGAATTCAAAATACTAATACTATAAAAGTAGTCTATATAAACAATACTAAAATAACACATATTCTTGTAAAGACTGACTCGGAATATAATAATGTGATGCTGAACGGAAAATAAACGCTCCCTTGTCGCCACCATCATCATCATCATCATCATCATCATCATCGTCGTCTTAGTGAAACCTGATCAGTTTATCTAAACAGCTGATGCTCAGATTTCCTCTTCAATCTGACTGACTGTAAACATCGCGCTACATAACGACAGCTATGATCCGGACATGTGTCTTCATTAACACACACACACACACACACACACACACACACGCTCGGCTCTTACGCTCGACATCGTGTAGTTTGGCTCTCTCATCCTCCAGCTTCGTCTTCAGCGTCTCGGATTCGGTTTTGAGCGTCGACAGAGTGTCGCTGGGCTGCGAGGCCACCTCCTGCGCGGCCATTTCCACCAGAAAACACAAGAGTGGCGGAGGAGAGGAGTGTTTTGATGGAGAGAGACGGAGGAGAGCCTGAAGACGGAGCGCGCGCGATGATGCGGCTGCCGTGACGTCACGAAGGACTCTCTCTCTCTCTCTCTCTCTCATCCCTCTGGTCTGAGCCTCCAGAGAGACACTCGGATGTGCGTTATATCCTCCTGATGATCAATATTTGCGCTTTCCACATCTGCAAGGCAAGGGCTTCTCAAATCCCTGACTGGAACATATGTGCTCTATAAATCCAATATTCCGTTTCATCACTCTCAGGATTCACATCAAAATAAAAAGAACAAAATATTGAAATAAAATAAAATACATTTTAAAATGTTTATGTTAATGGTAATTTAAAAATTTGATTATATTCCTAAAATGTTTGTTTTAAAAATGTTAAACCTTTTTGTAACTCCATACTGTAGGCCTAATGCGTTTATATATATATATATGTGTGTGTGTGTGTGTGTGTATGTCTCAGTAATCTCAATCTCACAGGGTGCATCATTCCACAAACATGTTGGTTATAATTCACATACATACATAAACAACACTTTTTTTTTAAAAAAAGGCCTATTTTCAGGCCTATTTTTGATATACTTTTGTAATTTTAATTAGTTTTTATTGTTTTGAAAATATTTATATTTAGCTTTCATTTATTATCATTGCAGTTCTTGATATTATTTTGATTAATATTTTTTAATTGCAATTGTTAATTACCTCATTTTTTACTACTGTAATGTAATACTTTTGTGTTATTTAATATTATAGCATTAATATTCTGAATTAAGTTTTATTTTAATATTTTCAGTATTTTGTTAATTTTGTTTTTAAGTATTAGTAATGTTATGTAATTTTGTCATTTTTTTCAAATATTTTATAAAAAAAATGTATATTATTTATTAGTTTATCATTGGAATTAAGCACATTTCCCACCATTTTTCTTTACTAAAATGTTTTCTTTTTAATTTAATTATAATTACCATATCTTCAATGATCATTTGCATATTCTCCTTATTCTATTACTGTATTGAAAATCTTTAGGATGCATTTTATTGTTAGGTTAAAATTAACACATTAAAACAGTACACCATTAATACCAAATTGTATAACAATAGTAACATTATATATATGTATGTGAATTATAAGCAACATGTTTGAGGAATGCACCCTGTGAGACTGAGATTACTGATGGCTAGATTAGTTCTAGGGGTTTCCATCTCTAGTCCTCTGAGGATTAACCATCATAAATATTGCATTTCCATGGCATATTGTGAGAGCTATGGTGAAGTGCTAAGAGTGAAGAGAGGACGACTCATTTGGCAGTTGTGTTTATTGATTTCTGATTTATAAAAAATTCAATGGAAGAGCAATTTGTGACAATAATTATTTAGGATTTACAAAATTGAACCAACTGAACATTTGAGGTTGGTTTGGGTTATTGAAATGTATGTTAGGGTGTTTGTTCATAGTGATCTTGAAAAAAGCTATTCTAAAAGATTGATAATCTAAACGGTAGTTATTCAAAATACTAATTTAGAGAACACGTGATTAAAATCTTTATAAATAAATCTAAATAATATACAAATGTTAGCATTAATGAGTTTATATTAGCTACTGTGCAGTGTTTCCATGATGCATTCAGGTCAGCACAGATGCATCCTGATCCTAAGTAGCAGTCCTGAAATCACTAAGGTCAGAGGTTAGAGGTCAAATGCGAGTGACGAAGCCCAGACAGAGGCTGCTGGGCACCTGCAGGAGCTCGAGTGCTTGTGGTGAGGAGCAGAAGGGGAAGGTGACCTGGAAACGATACTGTGAATCCATCATCAGCTGAGACGACCCCTCGCGCTCCTGCAGCAGCGACTGTTATCATAGAGACAAAACAAGGGCCAATCAGATGATGCTCAATTCAGCATTTCCCTTTATATTACCATTCAAAAGTTTGGGGTCAGTAAGATTTTTTTTTACAGAAATGAATATTTTATTCAGCAAGAAGGCATTAAAGTGATCAAAAGAGAGAGTAAGTGACATTTATAATGTTACAAAACAAATAAATGCTGTTCTTTTAAACTTTATATTCATCTTACAATCTGAAAAAATAAAAAGTATCACAGTTTCCACAAAAATATACAGCAGCACAACTGTTTTCAACATTAATTATAGTAAGAAATGTTTCTTGAACAGCAAATCAGCATATTATCATAGGATCATGTGACACTGAAGACTGGAGTAATGATGCTGAAAATTCAGCTTTGATCACAAGAAAAAATTACATTTTAAAATATATTCAAATAGAAAACAGTCATTTTAAAATGAAAAATATTTCACAATATTACTGTTTTTACTATATTTTATTAATTTTACTATATTTTTATTCATTCATGCAGCCTTGATGAACAGAAGAGACTTCTTTTAAAAACATAAAAAAATTGTACCCCAAACTTCTGAATGCTAGTATACGTGCTTAAAAAAGAGAAAAACCTACCTGCATTTTGCGGACGAAGGACGGAGCGACACGCTTTTCGAAATCATCAATGGGTGTGTAGGAGTTAAGGATTTTCACAATCTACAAAACCAGAAAACAACCAGATTCTAAGGGCTCATATAAATTAAACCAAAAGAGCTGACATTCTATAGCCCATATAGCTTAAATAAATGACTCTAAAAAGAATCAGTGTCACGTCGCAGGCTGTAGTTTGCACCTGCACAGACGAGAGCTCGGAGCATCTCTGCTTGATCTCGGCCGCGTCCTCATCTGTGGTCTTGTTGACCTGAAGAAGCCAGGCGACCTGAGAGAGCGGCCCCAGCATTTCCATAGCGCAGCTGCTCTGCAGATCCTTCTCTCGCAGCCACTCCTCTAGATAACTGATGTTACACCTGAAAAAAGACGCTTTATTAATCTCTATTTCTGGGGATGTTCAGAAAGTCATATTCCCATACCTCTCATACTATCTGTGCAGGAAGCAGTACATATACATACATATTTCTGTGCACAGAATGCCAGAATGACATTTGTGCAGTATTCCAGAGCACACTGCACTGAATACCATATCCCACAATGCAATGCACACTTTATCTTCCATTTCCAGTAATGCATGAACTGGAAACATAGTACTACATATATATATATATATATTGCATAAACAGTTTGAAAATTATCTGTATTTATGAAACATTTGGAACAGTTCCATACTACTCATACTATTTTTGCAGTATGTACACATTATGAAAAATGAGCTCAAGTTCATGATTTCCTGTTAAATAAGAAATTATATCAACTGTCACGTTCTTGGGTTTTTATTTGATTGGACTGCCAACTTAGCACATTTTTACACAAAATCTGATTAAAACTTTTTAAATAACTTTATTATTAACTGGACGCCATTCACTGAATTAAACACATGGCATATTGAGGTCATGTGACAGCAATGTAGCCTTTGAAATATTAATTGTTACATATAAAAACAGTGTGCAGCATTCAATTTACACTACAATTTAAAAGTTTGAAGGACTGTAAGATTTTTTTATGTTTTTAAAAGAAGTCTCTTATGCTCAGCAAGGCTGCATTTATTTAATTAAAAACAGACAAAAAGAAATATTGTGAAATATTATTACAATTGAAAACAGCTGTTTTAATATATTTGAAAATGTAATTTATTTCTGTGATGCAAAGCTGAATTTTCAGCATCATTACTCCAGTCTTCAGTGTCACATGATCCTTCAGAAATCATTCTAATATGCTGATTTTCTGCTCATGAAACACTTCCCATTATTAGCAATGTTGAAAACAGTTGTCATGCTTTTAATATATTTTTGTGGAAACGGTGACACATTTTTACTTTTCAGGATTCTTTGATGACTAAAAAGTTCAAAAGAACAGCATTTATTTTAAATAGCAAAGAAAAAAATCTGTCAATTTTGATCAATTTAATGCATCCTTGCTGAATAAAACAGTAGTGTATATGCCGTGCATTATGTAATAATGCATATACAGGATTATGTACACCTGTACTCACCTGATCTGCATGCCCTTGCGGCAGGAGCACAGGTCCTTGCGGAGCAGGATGCTGTTCACTGACGTGGATCCGATGAGGAAGAACAGCTGTCTTATGACCTGACCCTGCAGCTGCGGCTCCATGCTGTGCTGCTTCATGCTGGTGTGGAACGCGTCGAGCTGCTGAAGGATGGAGGTCACGCTGAACGCCTCCGACCCGCTGTGGTCACCGCCATCCTCGTACACACTATTGGAGCGCTTGCGGAAACCGGTGGGCTTCATGCTGGAGATTCCCTGGAGACTCTCGTGCTCCAACATCCCAGGGACTGAACAGAGAGAGTGGATTAACAAGACGGAACAAAGGAAAATGCTTTATAACACCACTGTATCCACTTTATTTCCATACTGATCATGGGAAAGAGCGCATCCTCCATCACGCTGATGAACTGATGATAGATGTTGATGGCGAGGTCGCTGAGAATCTGCCGGTGCTCTGAAAGGTCGAAGTTCCTCAGGCAGTTCTTGCTTCTGACGAGGAGTGTTGTGCTTCATGAACTCCTGTTGATGGAGGGGAAATGAACAATCTCATTGGTTGGTTTCAGGAATGATACAGTAAGATATCTTTGAAAGTGTTGACGTACTGAAATAGGATTTTATGGGGTCTGTAATAGCTGTAGGGAGGTGAGAGACACAGAAGAAGACTTTACCTCGTCCCCGCTGTACTGTTTGAGACAGTTGAGGAAGTGATATGTGTTTGAGAGCCAGAAGGACAGAAGTTCAAATTTCTCCTGGTGGTTCTGAAATCATAGTCATCAGAATCAACATCATATTTTTGTTGTTGTTTTTTGCTTGCATAAAATTAAGCATGTTTACTATGTCAACTATTATATTTTTGCACTGACATTTTATTATAATTATTTTATTTTTGCATTTATTATTATTTTATTATTTATTGTATTGCTGTTTATATATTACTAATATATGTATATTTAAATCAGCAATAAAGGCAGTACAATAAATATTACCATGATGTACATATACGCTTCACAATTTTCATTATATATTTACTGTAATACAATTTATGTTTTGTATTTATTTTATTATAATACAATTTATTATTACATTTATTATGAATATGCATATATATGTATCATAGTATTTGTTGTACTCCCTATAATCTCTATTATAAATACTATGATGACAATATATTATTTTTTATTTTATTTCTTTATATTACTATATCATATTAATACTAATATTAATATTTTATTTTTGTTTTATTAAACAATTATTTTATTTATTACATAGGCTACATACTGTTTGTCATTAATGACAAGGAGATTTTGCATTACAATAATGAGAATTCACCCATATAAAAAAGATCTGCATTAAAAGCTGAAAGTAACCATAATTAAAAACACAACCAAATCCATGTAAAAATCCACGTCAAAAACATCCAGAAAAAAGAGTCTTTACAGATTCCTGAATATATCAAAGGCCTTGCAGATTCTCTAAAAAGATAAAACAGCCACATACAGTACACATTGAGAGGGCAGTCCAGCATGCACTGCGTCTTACCGTGATGACCTCTTTGATGGCTGAGATGATGCCGTTCATGAGGGACTTGAGCTTGGTTCCGTCGTTGAGGTAATCGCCATGTCTCACACACATGAAGAGGAGATGTGCAGCCAGACCAGGGATCATTTGCACACCCACACCGCGAGGTTTCAGCTCTGCAGATTATAAACCACTGAGTAAATTATGAGTTATGGTTTGGACTTGCACACATATGTTTTAAGTGATGGATTTACCCAGTATAAGTGTCCGGATCAGCCTGCTTTCATTCTCCTTCTTGTACTCCAACATACCCAAGTACTCTTTGGGCACGGCCGGTGCTACTTTCTGATTGGCTGAGGAGGAAACAAAACATGGAAAGGATGAGAACGGATTGGCTAAATGTGAAATCAGGTGAATAGGAAGAGTTTTACCTGTCGCATTTGTCTGAAGGGCTTTGATTTGGTCTTGGAGTCGTTTTATCAGTCTGTCCTTCATGTCCAGCTGCTCCTCAAAGTCCTGAAACCAGAAGAAAATGATCTTAAAAATGAGATAAACAGATACATATTGACTTTTTGAACCGCAAGACCTAAATGTCTCTCAGGAGGACACTGATTTTGGTGCCACTAACAGTCAAAGATTTAACATAAATAAATAAATGCAGAAATTAATAAATACATTTTAATAATCTAAATAAAATAAAATATTTTATGAATAAATATTATATATATATATATATATATATATAAAATAATAAGTGTAAGAATATTATAATTATATAACATTAATATTAACATTAATAATCTTAATACTAATATTCAGGACACAGGCAAAAGTTTTAAATAAATAAACAAATGCATAAATTTATAAATAAATTTGCATATTAATGCTTAAATAATATTAATAAAATATTTTATAAGTAAATAAATAAAGTATAATACATAATAAATAGTAAGTGTAAATAATATATAATATTAAGCATGTTATGTATTAATAAGCTAATAATAACTATTAATATATATTAAATTATATTTAATACACAGTATATTATTTATTAAAAATATCAGCTCTCAATTTAGCATTTTCTTTAGCATTTTTGCATTTCTCCAACTGTTTATTTATGTTTTATGTTGCATTATTTTTGCTTTGAGGGGTGTATATATTCATTATGCGTGTATTTTTCTTTATTTCTAAGTCACTTTGTATAAAAGCTAAATTAATGCACATAATCGCAGATGTAATCCTGAGCGTGCCCTTTCACACACACCATATTCTCAGCTGTGAGGTGTGAGGTCTCCTGTCTGAGTTTGTTCTTGGCTTCGCTCTCTGAGAGCTGGGCTTTCTGTAGCTGCTCGTTCTCCTCCTGGAGGTCAGCCATCTGTCTCTCCATCTCTTCTCTTCTCCTCTCGCTCTCTGTAATCTTCTCCTCCAGGTGCCTATGAACAGATGCACAACACCTGCGCCTTCAGCCTCGTGCCACAGTCTGTAGTGTAAATATAGTCTGAGGGTAATAAACGCCTCACCTGCGCTGCGATCGCTCCTCTTCAACAGTGAGCTGAAGCTCGTTTGATAACTCCTTAATTTTTGCTGCCACATGCAATTTAAGAAGTGCAAACATGATCATAATTGGTCCTACCTCAAGTAAAAAACATCCGAACATATATAATATAGAATTTAGTTATTCATATACATTACTTGTCAAAAGTATGGATAATTAAGATCATTTATTCATTTATTTATCTCTAGTGCTCACCAAGGCTGCATTTATTTGATCAAAAACACAGTAAAAAAAAGCAATATTGTGAAATCAAATATCACAGTTTAAAATAACTCTTTTCTATTTGAATATATTGTAAAATGTAATTTATTCCTGTGATCAAAGTTGAATCCAGGTTTCAGTGTCACATAGTCCTTCAGAAATCATTCTAATATGCTGATTTGCTGCTCAAGAAACATTTCCTATTATTAATGTTGAAAACAGTTGTGCTGCTTTAAAGTTTTGTAAAAAAAAAAAAAAGTTATGCACTGCCAAAAGCTTGGAGTACGTGAGATTTAAAAAAATGTATTAATACTTTGATTCTGCAAAGACACATTAAACTGATCAAAAGTGAGAGTAAAGACATTTATAATGTAACAAAATATTTATATTTCAAATAATAAATAAATCACATTTTATAACATATATTTAAATCAAAAACAGTTATTTTAAAGGGCAATACTCTTTCATAATATAAATGCTTTTACCTAATTTTTTATCAAATAAATGCAGCCTTAATGAGCAGAAGAGACTTCTTTCAAAAACATTAAAAGTGTGAATTATTCCAAACTTTTGATAAATAATGTATTTAAAACAGAAGCCCTGGAGTGTGACATAATATCCTGTTGCCCATATCTGTCGAAAAATAAGTCTGCATGTGTAAAATCTAGTCTAATTCAGATGTGTTTGTCTCACCGCTCATCTCAGCGCTCTGATCTTGTAACTGGGTCTCAAGCTCTTGTTTGTGGCGGTTCAACTCTGACACCTGCTGCTTCAGTTCTGGAATCACCTGCACACAGGAAGTCACCATCATCACCAGGTGACATGCAAACAAACATACAGACTACATAAATACACACTCTACCATGTTCTCGGCAGTGAGGCGGGCCACTTCCTGTCCGATGCTTTGGTTGACGTCACTCTTCTCCTGAAAGAGAGCCTGAAGCTGCTCGTTCTCTTTGTTTAAATGTTCGTTTTTGAAGACCAGAGTTTCTAATTGACTCTCATAAGTGTCCTTCTTCTCCCGCAGCTGAGTTTCCATCACTCTGAGATAAAAGGACAGACAATTTGAAGCAAAAATAAACACTACGGTTTAAATGACAAACCTTTAGAGGTCATACTTAGCAGCTTTTTCCATGGCGTCAAAAGCAGTCAGAAGATCAGCTCCATCATCGTGATCTAAGGCTTCTTCATTCAGTCTGGAGTAAAAGAGATAACTTGATTAAAGCAAATCAAGACCAAATAACAATCAGCACCAACAATCCCAAGATTTTCACACACCTTTGAATGAGATTTTGCCCTTTAGCTTCACCGAGCAGCTGCCTCGTGATCAAACTCATCTTAGCTGAGGGCATAAAATGGATAAAGACTGCATTTGGACGAGTCATTCACAGATAATGAAAAAGCAGTCCAAGGCAGTATGTTTTGTACCTCTGGCTTGTAGATTCTGAGCTCTCATGGTTTTATCAGCTTCAGCTCGCTGCGTCTGCAGGCTGTTGATTTCTTTGCGTAAATCTGGTATAACCTTTAAATTGTCACATTGTAAAAAGAAAAAAAAAAACTTTTACACTAAAAAAAACATTTACATTAATGTCCTTATTAATGTCCACTGTTTAACACTAGATTTGCATTTGCAAAAGGGATAGCAAGTGCTTCAGAGATGCCAAAACAATAAAGTTAAGCTAGCTAAGTTTGGGTTTTAAGCTCTGGAGAACAAAACCTGCAAAAATGATAAATAAGTAAAAACACAAAACAAACAAACAAATAAATAAATCCACAATTCACAATATATATATATATATATATATATATATATATATATATATATCAAATGTAAAAATAAATGTCATATTTACATGTATTTAAAGAATATTAAAAATTAAAAAAAGTATAGGAATTTAACGAAAAAATATACATAATTTAAAATGGAATTTCTTTTAACATTTTTGCATTTCCCTAACCATTTGATTTATATTGTATTACTGTTGCATTGACAGACATCGATTTTTTTTGCATTATTTTTCTGGTTTATTTATATATTTATGGACAAATGTATTTATTTATGAATGAATGAAGCATTTATATAGCGCTTTATTGTGTATTGTCGTACACCCAAAGCGCTTTACAATCATATGAGGGGGTCTCTCTTCAACCACCACCAGTGTGCAGCATCCACTTGGATTTATTTATTATTTTTGCATGTTCATCCTCATATTAGGCTTTGTTCTACTGTAAGTGCCTTGCAAGCACTGCATTAAAACTGCCACTTGTACTTGTTAGACTTGGGAAAATAACGTAAGAAATAAGATAAAGGAAAAGTTACAGGTGTGATTCACCTTGACGTGTTTGGTGAGCTGCAGCATTTGTTCCTGCAGTTCTGCGTTGACCTTCTTGTCCTCCTCCACTTGCGTCTGGAGCCTGATTCGCTCCTCTCTCAGTCTACGGCTTTCCTCTTTCAGAACTACGATCTCTTTATCCGTGTCTTCCTTCTGGAGTTCACCGTTGTGCTCCGCCACCCTGACAAAACAGAACAGATTTAGCACAAACACGTTTAGACAAAGCTCTGATTGATAGCCTAACAAAGGAACATGAGAAATGTCCAAGTTGTAATTTTCTGCGTAAACAACTCAAAGCCGTTTCTGTTCCTCACAAATCTATCATGTAGCTTATGACACCCATTTTTGGACCACTTTCAGACTACTTTTATGTTGGCTTCATGCTGTTTTTTTTGTTGTTTTTTTGGAGCTTGACATGGTTACCATCCACTTTCATAGTATGAGCGGTTTGGACATTGTGCTAAATTTCTTTTTTTGAGTTCCACGGAGGAAATTAACTCATGTTTGGAAAGATATGAGAGTGAGTAAATGACTTCAGGGTGAACTATCCTTTTAAGAAAGCGTTCTTACTTTCTGAGTCTCTCCTGTCTTTCTAAGTCTTCCATCAGTTTTCTCTTTACATCCTCAAATTGATCTGGAAAACAAATGTTTCATATGTTAGTCACATACTCTTCATTATCACTGTTTTAAAATCATTTCACTCATCACCTTGCATCTGCAGGGTCGTGTCTTTCAGTTTCCGCTCCAAAGCCTTATTGGCCTCAGTAAGTTTCTCTTTGTCACTCTGAAGCAGAGCGATTGCCTTAGAGAAGAGAACAAAGTGAACACCCTCATTATTAAATACAATACTGTATAAATATTATGAAGATATTGTACAAATCAGTATCTTTACCTGACTGGCCTTTTCAGAGTTTGTTCTCGCCTTCTCCTCTAAAGCTGCCATCTCATTGGTTAGCTTTCCAAGCTCCGCCTCCAAAGCATGAATCTTTTCTAGTCCTTGACTACGTGCGCTAGACAAACTGGTGAGTTTTTCCATAAGGCCTAGATTTTCTTTATTCTAGAAGAAGAGAGGAAGGTTTCGTATTTAAGAGTCACTTCAGAAAATTATATACAGTATTTAAAGAGTCTGACACTTTATTTAAATTTTTGAAATAGTTGATTTGTTGACATTTAAATTTAAGCATGTGGCAGATGTTTTTATCCAAAATGATTTACAGTACATTCAAAGGATACATTTGATCAGCTTTTATCTTTATATTTTCAGTTTTCATTTTAATTTTGTTTGTTTTAGTAATTTTGTGCCTTGTACCTTGTCTTTTTTTTATTAGTTTTGGGGGGTTTTATCATTATTATTATTAGTAGTAATAGTTTTATATATATATTTTTTTTTAAGTTAAAGTTAAGTTTAAGTTTTTTAAGTACAATTTTTAGCAATTTAGCTTATTTCAGTTCATTTCCAAGACAACATTTCTAGTTTTTGTGTAAGATTTTTAAGTTTCAATGTTTTAATCTAATATTTATATTCTATTTTAACAATTATCAGTATGCGTTTTCCTTGGAAATCAAACCTCTGACTTTGACCTTGCTAACATCATGCTTGAGCAGTCGCGCTACCTGTTCTTGAAGTTACTTTGAAGTAAGTTTACATATGAACAAAAAAAATCTCTATACTATCTACATTTTTCCTCACAAACAGCAAAAAGATTCAATTTGGATTGAGTCTCCAGAGAAAAAAAACACAAAAGACTAGAGTTTCAAAAAATATCTCAGCAATATCTTAAACTTTGCTCAGATTTGCCAAGATATCAAAGTCTGCAATCAAAAGTGAGGGATCTCAATATGAACTGAAACATTTCTCATCCAACCATCTGAGCTGCTCCAGTCTCCACATTTATTTTATAGCTCTCTAAACTTACTCGACTTCAACTACTTACTCAGTGGTGTCTATTGTCATTCATCCAAAAGAATTTTAGGAGAACCATTTGAGACAAAGTTCAAGACAAATCTTCTCCTCTATGTTTTCTGATTGTACCTGCTCTTCTATTTTCTTGCGCAGCTGCTGGACTCGGAACGACAGCTGCACGTTGATGACCAGCCGTCGCATGGTTTGAAAGCGTCGGCGCACCAGCCAAGCTCGAGCGTATTTCTGCAGAACCAGAGCCTTGTGTTCTGCCACCATCTACAATAACACAGACTCAAATGTGTGACTATGTGATCAGGGTCAAAAGACCATTATGAAATGACAAACAATGTGACTTTGCCTTTCTGTAGCGCTTGCGGGCCATCCATCCTCTGGTGAAGGCCTGTATGGTGATTGCAGCCCTCAAGACGAGCTGGTAAATCCTCCGTACCAGATACCCACGACAGTGTCTCTGAATCACCACAGACGCCCAGCCCTGCTTCAACGCCAGAGCGGTCACAGTGCGTCTGCAACAGAAAAGTTTTTAAGGTACTCCAAATGTAGCATTTGATGAAAACCCACAAGACGAGTATTTTATATGTGCTATTCTTTAATTGTTTGTTTATGTACACATGCAACAGACTGACGTCTTTGGTTGCATCACGTCATCCATATTTTGCATGTTGATGCATTTTAAGATGACAAACTTGGCTTGACACATGCACAAGTGCCATTTTTGAAGCGTGAATGAGCCAGGGTTATTGTTGTTAACGAAAACTATAACCATTAAAACATGTTTTGTTACATGAATTAAAATAAACTTTAACTGACATAGAATAAAAAACAAAAAAGTTTTTTTTTTTTTTTTGTTAGTTGCCTAGGCAAACCTGATGTACTAAAGTAACTAAAACTTAAATAAAATTAAATACATTTAAAAACTCATTAGAAATAATAAAAATGGCAAAAACAAAAATGACTAAAACTTGAACTACAATTAAAATGAAACTGGAAAATGTAAAAATTTAAACTAATCAAAATATTAATACAAAATATAAAAGCATCTCAATGATACTAAAATAACACTGGAATGAGTGAATAACAGTTTAAAGTTCAATCTAAGTTTTATGGACTACTTTTATGGTGCTCGTTTGTCCTTTCTGGAGTTTGGCTTGCTTAACATGTTTTGTATATGAAGGAAGAAAGGAAGTCACATTAGTTTGTAACGACATGGGTGCTCTTCCTTTTAAAAATGCTCAAGACCGCTGTATTGTGCTCCATTCTGCATTCTGTTGTGCTCATTTCTACCATTTTTTTTACTTTTTAACATTTAGGGTCAGTTTTATTTATTTTTTAAATACTTTTATTATGCAAGGATTCATTAAAATTATGACATTAAAGACATTTATAATGTTACCAAACATATCTATTTTTAAATAAATGCTGTTCTTTTGAACTAAAAAAACATATCACGTTTTCCACAAAAATATGAAGCAGCACTGCTGTTTTCAACATTGATAATAATCAGAAATGTTTCTTGATCAGCAAATCACCATATTAAAATGATTTCTGAAAGATCATGTGACACTGAAGACTGGAGTAATGATGCTGAAAATTCAGCAGGAATAAATTACATTTTACAACATATTCCAATTGAAAACTGCTGTTTTTATTTGTAATAATGTTTAACAATTTGACTGTATTTTTGATCAAGAAAGATTCAAGAAGATTCAAGTTTTGGATTGCTAGCGCTCTGGAAACACTCACCTGATCTGTTTCTTTCCACGCACGTACTGCTGGATTGTGATGGCAGCTTGTCTCATGTGCAGGAACCTGCGTCTCTGCCTCCAGCCCCTCACGTGCTTCTGGATGGTCACGCAAGCCGCCCGAAGATGATCCAAACGCAGCTTCTCCAGGTACGCCACCTGTCCCGCCCTGAAGAAGATCTTAGTCCGACCGAACTTGTACTGGTTGGAATCCTGTAATGGACCAAAGAGGACTTTTTTCAGAAGATGGCTGAAGAACACAAGCTCTCAGATGTACAGTACACTCTTAAAAATAAAGGTGCTTCAGGATGCCATAGAAGAACATTTTTGTCTAAATGGTTCCATAAAGAACCTTTAACATCTGAAGAACCTTTCTGTTTCACAAAAGGTTCTTTGTGGTGAAAGAAGGTTCTTCCGATTATCACAAAGGTAAGAAAGAGATGGTTCTTTAAAGAACCTTTGACTGAATGGTTCTTCTATGGCATCGCTGTGAAGAACCTTTTAAGCACCTTTATTTTTAAGAGTGTATCACAGTGTGTTTCTCTTACAGGAATGAGTCTCTGCAGAACAGTCTTGCACGTCTGCTTCTTCTCTCCCAGCTTCAGCTCTGACTGGCTCATCAAGATACTGTAACGACTGTAAAACTCGATATACATCCACCTGTAAGGATGGACAGAGACCATGAGAACTGTACAGATTAGTGATGACTGGAAACATCACTATTCTGTACATCTGGGACCATTTTAACCTGGCTGGTTGTATTTTATGATGTGTTTTTTGTGTTTGATCACTCCAGTGTTCTTGAGATTTTTGTTGAATTTGTTTTAAATAAAAACATAATAATTATCAAAAAACATGTCACATAAAAAATCACAAGATAAAAAACAAGAAATTATATTTTGCATGAGGAAATTTATGACACTGTGGCATTATTTTCATGACAATTAAACAAATTTTCAGAATACAATGATTTTTTTTTTTTAAATACTACATGAATATTTTCTGTAATTTACAGTGATGATTTGTTTCACATTATTGTAGTTTTAAAAATTTCAAATAAATAAATGCATTAAATAAAAAAAATTAAATACCAAAAAGTTACAATGCAAATAATAATCATAATGGTCCTAAATATATGAGCAAAATATAATATCTTATTTCTTCCTTTTGATTTTAAAGTAAAATATGACCTGGACATGTTTTTGACAGGTTTAATTAATTAAGTTGTTTTATTTATATACTATTATATATATTATTATTTAGAATTTTATGTTAATTAAGTTTTAGTAATTTTGTTATGTGCTTTTGTCATTTGTATTCATTTTTTAATATTTCTATTTAGCTTGAATTTATTTTTATTTCAGTTTTAAGTACTTCAAACTAATTTTATTTCAGTTAGTTGCCAAGTCAGTATTTCACATTTTTATTTTCACATTTTAAGTTTTTCATCTAATATTTTTATTTTATCTCAGATTTATTTTAATTCTATTTATTTTAATTCATTAATTTGGACTAATTTTAGTTTTAGTTAACGATAGATTCCTACATATTTCTGTGTTTTGTGTCATTCAGTCATGTGGTGTCTGTATGAAAATCACAGTCTTTACAGAACTGTCCAAAATGAAGTTAAAAAGGCCACATAGTGATGTTTTGATGGTATACGGAGAGTGTAGGTGTGTAGTTAAAGTCCCTTTAAGGCAAGTCATGTCAGTCGGCGGCCATCTTTGAAACACCTCTCGGGCATGCAAATGCAGCTCCTATCTCTTTGAATGGGGAAACATCAAATTCTCCAAAACTGTTCACTAAGCTTACGATTAAATTTCATATTTGAAATCACCAATAAAATCTGACAACAACTGTCTCATAAATGTTGTTTATTTTGCTCAAATCGCGTTTAAAAAGCTTATTTCTCAGGCTAGACCAGCATGCACAGTCCTAGATGCACGTCTCAGAACGCTGACTGTTTCTATAGCAACCAGGACTTCTAACGGCAGCTGCAGTGATGCTCTGACTTTACCGATTAGCGATTGGCTCTTTTGCTCAGAAGGCGGGGCTTCGTTCGATAGAGCGGACATATTGAGCGTTGCATTTTCCCCCATTCAAAACTATACCAGTGACACACCTTGGGGTATTCTATAGTCTTTGGTGTAGGCAAAACTAAAACTTAAGACGGTCAGAAGATACAGTAAAGTTCTGAAGACTGAGGCACTGGTCACCTGGATGGGTAACTCTGGGCACTGATACGAATGGTCTCCAGCACACCACAGGCCCTCAGCTGCTGCACCACACGCTTCGAGTCATATCTGAACAAACACACACAACACAAATAAATATACTGTCTACAGAAAAACACAAATAAAGTCATTCAGGCTTGTTGTCACTTACTCAAATGGCAGTTTCTCTTCATTGGGTTTAATACAGCGCACATAATGAGGTGTAGTAGCATTCAGCGTCTCCATTAACAGGTACAAGGAACTTCGAAACTAGATAAAACGTATATATTAAATTAAATCTTTCAAAATGAGTTAGACAGACATGATTATTCTCACTAGTATTGACGATGAATTTGTACCTTGTCTCCTACAGTGGTTCTCAGCTGCTTGTTTGAAGGTTTAACTCTGGGATGTGCCGGTGTCACCTTAATAATCTTATGGCCAGAATTTGGTTCCTCCACTTTAAAAAAATCCGCCAAGACAGCAAACTAACAACACAGAAATTAGATAAACAACATAGAAATTAGATAAACAACATTGCAATGATATTAAACTTCATTAAAAATGAAGGGAGCTATTAGGTTGATACCTGACTAGCACGCATAATGTCCACCAGCTCTTCATAAAGCGTGTCTCTGTTCTTCTCCAAAAAACCTTTACACTGGTATTCCACCTAAAGAAAACAGCTTCAGTTCTTTATGCATCATTTTCACATTTAACATTAGATACAGAGAGAGGTAATAGTCTCTCACCTTATCAGCAAAATGCTGGACCACAAAAGAGTCATTAGACATTCGGGGTTTCTCAAACAGCGGCTTTGAGCCTAGAAAATTGTACAGCTTTTGCAGCCAGTTTTTATCAGTGCCCTGTGGGAACTGTGGGAGATAAAAAAATGATACAGTGCAAAAAATTATCATAATGATCCTAAATATAGGGTTTTCTTGGTTTTCTTTAAGATAATATAATGTCTTATATAATGTAAAATATAAGGTCTTATTTCTTCCTTTTGATTTTGAAGTAAAATATGACCTGGACATGTTCTTGACAGGTTTCGTAAAAATTACAAACTGCAGTATGTGCAATATAAGCATACATACTACTATAGTATTATTATTTTGAATTAGTTCATTTGCCGTTTTAAATTAAATTTTAGTAATTTTGTTATGTGTTTTTGTCATTTTTCTTAGTTTTATTTATATACATTTCTATTTAGCTTTCATTTATTTTTATTTCAGTTTAGTACTTCAACCTAAAATGTTATTTCAGTTAAAGTTAGTATAAAAAGAGACGAACAAACTAACAAAAAAACACACATCCTTTTAATATCTCAGCTCTCTCTCAGAGAAATCAATAAGATTAAAAGAAAAACAAGAACACATAAATGTATCATCTCCTAAAAGCCAATTAATCTGAATTATACACATATCACAGTTTGTGTCCTAAGTTAACCAGGGCTGTGTTTCCCAAAAGCACTGTTAACTTAGGCTACGATTAATTTAGGCTTGCGATGCTTTTGGGAAATGCAGCTCTGGTAATTTGTGTCCTAACAGCCAATCAGAACATATCTGATGCTTAATATTCAGAGGGTTGGCGATTCTGAACCAATGAGATTTAATTGTATGCGGAGCTACCCAGCGAGCTGCAACAGTAATATAAACCACCACTTTCTTTAAGACTGGTTAAGACAGAATTTTTTATTGACAGGGTTATTCTCACCAGACACTCCTCATCTAAAAGGTCCAGAATGCCCATCTTGGCCTCGATGAGATCAATAACGGGCTGATTGTCATAGAAATCGATCAGCGTCCATGGAATGTCCTCTTTCATGTACTCGTCCTGCTCCAGTTTAAACACGTGCTGATGGGATGATAATCAGTGACACGTTTTTAAAAGTTCCACTACAAATCAAATGTATTTCATGGAAAAGACAATAAAGATGAACTCACCAGGTTGAACTGCTGCTGCAGCTTCTCATTGGCGTAGTTGATGCAGAACTGCTCAAAACTGTTCACGTCAAAGGTCTCAAATCTAGAGGAAGCCGAAAGATAGATCAACATTACAAAAATGCTACATTAAAGGGCCCATTCACACAAAGAACGATAACTATAAAAATAACCATATTAGCCTCCACAATAACGTGCAATAATGTTATATTTATTATAAGCACAGTGCAGTTTAATCGTCTGCTGCTTCAAATGCTTGAGCTTTTTAAAGCAAGATGAATTGTGATGAATCAATGTTTTTTATCATTTAATAGATGGAAAACAAATCACTCTGTCCAGTGATATTGTTCCTCTGTACCATTAGCTTTATTATTGTATATATTTATTTTATCATTTTTGGTGTAAATGTGACTTAATACTATCGCTCATGTATACTTGGACTAAAACTAGCAATCTGCCGAACCAGCCAATAGTAAATGACTTGAGAAAATTTACTGAAATTGTATGTGCATTATTTCATTAAAAACAGGCAGAACAAATTGAGGAAACACATCTAATTGCAATTTTTATTATCATTGTGCATAGTTTTTATTTATTATTATTATTATTATTATAAAAAAATAAACAAATCAATAAATAAATATTGCTATAATACTGTTGAACTGTAAATTTTAATTTATATAATAATATAATTGATATAATATAGTATAATTTATATAATAATAATAATAAAAATATAAAGAATAAAAAAACTTTTTTATATCATTACAAATTTTATATAATTATAATGCAGTCTTTCCAATTTGATAATCGCACTAAGCCATATCGCGTTCTCAGGCATTGTTAGAATTAGTATAAAAAAGCTACTGTCCAACTGGTAACAGTTTCATTTACTCCCCAACACTGTTATACTCACATTTGGCTTTGACGAGTGCTAATTTAAGGCCCTGCATGCAAATATACATGTAGATGAATTCAAGTTGACATACCCATAAATATCCAACACCCCAATAAATGAATGTTGTTTCCCAGGGACCATTAGTGCCTGATTGATCTTGTGGATGACATAGTCGAAAAGATGGGCGTAGATGTGTTTGGCGAGGGCATCGCGGGCGTTGATGGCACGTTCTTTGGGCTGCGGTTTCACCACCGTCTCCGCTGACAGGACTAACCGTCTGTGACACAGCCAGCGGCACATGTTGTCCATGTTGACACCCATCAGCTCACAGAATATGGCCAAGTGAGGGTCTCTGGACTGGAGAGAGAGAAGAATGAACATCTGATGAAACACCTAGAAAGTCATGATTTGGCTTAATGTCAATTATCAACGTAAAAACACCTAAAACTGCACACATAAACATATTTCTTACACCGATGGATGAATTCTCAGCGCCGTTCTCCTTGATTACTACATTTCCAAAATGCAGAATCGCAGCGAGCACCTTAAATACATCAGCCTGAAAACTGTCCTTAAGACCTGAAGAGAAACAAGGCTGCATCAACACAGCTGAAAGAACAACAGAAGAACTATGCTCTTGATAAATAAAAACATTTTTGTAAATATCTGTCACCTAGCAGACTGAAGGTTCTGCGTGTTTCTGCCATGTCAGCGCAGTCGTCCACACCCTCGATCTCTGTCTCACCACCCAAACGTGTGTAATTAAACTTGTCTGCTCCCACTAATCAACAGATGAAGAACACGGCGGCATTACAGACGCACTTTCCACTCTACATTTTTCATTTAGCTTATTTCAACTGAAAGCTGCTCTTTATACATTTCAAATATTGAACATGAACAGGATAAATTATAATCTATCTATCTATCTATTTATCTATCTGTCTGTCAGTCTGTCTATCATCTGTCAAACTATCTATCTATCTATCTATCTATCATATGTCAAACTATCTATCTATCTATCTATCTATCTATCTATCATCTGTCAAAATATCTATCTATCTATCTATCTGTCTATCATCTGTCAAACTATCTATCTATCTATCTGTCTATCTATCTATCTGTCTATCATCTGTCAAACTATCTATCTATCTATCTGTCTATCTATCATCTGCCAAACTATCTATCTATCTATCTATCTATCTATCTATCATCTGTCAAACTATCTATCTATCTATCTGTCTATCATCTGTCTGTCTATCTATCTATCATCTGTCAAACTTTCTATCTATCTATCTATCTATCATCTGTAAAACTATCTATCTGTCTATCATCTGTCAAACTATCCATCTATCTATCTGTCTGTCTGTCTGTCTATCTATCCATCTATCATCTGTCAAACTATATATCCATCTATCTATCTATCTGTCTATATATCATCTGTCTATCTATCTATCAGTCTACCTATCATCTGTAAAACTAGAATCTATCTATCTATCTATCTATCTGTCTGTCTGTCTGTCTGTCTGTCTATCTATCTATCTATCTATCTATCATCTGTCAAACTATATATCCATCTATCTATCTGTCTATATATCATCTGTCTATCAATCTATCTATCATCTGTCAAACTATATATCCATCTATCTATCTATCTGTCTATATATCATCTGTCTATCTATCTATCAATCTATCTATCATCTGTCAAACTATCTATCTATCTATCAGTCAGTCTATCTGTTAGTCAAACAATCATATTGTCATATGTCTATTAACTATAAAAAAAATGCATTTTTATTCTTTAGTCTTTGTATAAAATTTTTTTTTTTGGTAGTCCAATTAATTTGTGTTATAACGTAAAGTTAATGTGTATATAAGAATTTAAGATCATTTTCGCACTATACAATACATCTATCCATCTATCTATCATATGTCATACAGACAGAAATGTTGCATAAAGTATACAATATACAAACTGCAAAAATTTAAATAAACAATTATGATCATAGCCTTTGTCGCTCCCTGGACTCTAATATATGAATAGCTTACTCCTAGGCATATCAAATTCAAAGTCAAATAACATGTACAGAAACACTCACACAGTCTTAAGCCTTTAAACTCCGGCTGATTTGCACATGCACACATTTGGTAGAAGATGTGATAATTTCTCTCATTCTCTGACTGCAGGAGAACAAATGAGATATTATGAGTTTTGACCTTTATTATATAGTTATTCTGTTGAATGTCACGCTCACAAACTATAAAAAGCATCTTTCACCTGAAAAACCACCCTTGACTTTTCCAGAAGGTATGTCCTCATGTTGGCACCAATGATTTGGTATCTTTTGTCGAAGCTGATCTCAGTGTACTTCCCGAATCGACTGCTGTTGTCATTTCTGGTTGTTTTTGCATTTCCAATGGCCTGCAAACACATCAGATATTACAAAATATATCAGTTAAACATGTGTATGATGATCCAGTGATCTGATCCTGATGGTTTGTTTTACCTCAGTGATCGGGTTAGATGCCAAAACTTTGTCCTCCACCCGAGTTTTGCTGCCAGATTTGCTAACCACAGCGAAGTACCTCATAGCATAGCGTGCAGATACGGTCTTTCCAGCCCCTGACTCACCGCTCACAATGATGGACTGATTCTTGTTATTCCTGCAGTTTGAACAAAAAATGCTGCACTGAAATATCAACCGGGTCTCGTTTTGATCTTAGCTTGTAAAATCTGCACAGTTGGTTATTTAGCATAAGTTTGTGTCAGTTCAAAACAGTCTTTCTGGTTTAAAGGGGTAGTTTAAGACATAATTCTTCACCTGGCCATTTGTTTGTAGGCCTCTTCCGCCACAGCGAATATATGAGGGTCCAGGTCGCCCATGTTTTGACCAGAGTAAGCATGGATGACTGCATCTCCATAGATGGGAAGCTGCTTGTATGGATTGACTGCCACCAGGATAATTCCTGAGATGGTAAATATCAGAGTGAAGTAATCACATCAATGAAGGAGGTTCACACTAAGGAAGCAGCTCTACAGATGACTTACCGCAATATGTGTAGATGATTTTGGACTCGACAAATCGGACTTTGAGGTTGTGTAGCACGGCCGGCTCGTGAAGGTAACTGAGGGCCGTGAGGTCATTCTCACCCACCAGGATGTCTGGGTTACGGAGGGGTGGCAACTTCTCACCCCCTTCCAGCGGATACTGCAACTCCTGTAAGAGAGGTTCACAAAGAGAGCCATTTACTTTATTCCTGGATGAATCAGCTGCTTGAAATGAATGAACTCAATGACTTACTAGTTAAGTCATTTAATGCCACCTACTGGCAGTTTTAGTTTCTCATTTACAGTACAATTTCATTAAAAAATTATTTAATATTTCCATATTAATAAAAAACATGAAAATTTAAAAATCCATATTAAGAAAAAATGTATTGGGACAGCTACCCTCAAAATTAAAATTAAAATATATTTCTTTTTAAAGCTACTTTTTGTAAAAATTAGTTTGATGCTTTTCTCATTTAATGCAGTAATGGCTTTAAATGATCTTTTGAGGGTAATTTATGAGCCAGTTTTGATGTGTGATTCATTTGCAATCAATTCGATTAGTTAATTGCCACATTGTGTAATTAATAAAAAAAAATCAATCACTTGATAGCCCTAATATATATATATATATATATATATATATATATATACTGTATATAGCAGATAGTAATGGCACCACTTTTTTTTTTTTTTACTTAAAGATTGAATATTATTTAATTTGAAATATAAAAATTGAAATATAATAATTGAATATGATTTAATTTTAGTGGATTGAATTTCTGGAACTGCATGTTTTATTATTAACATTAATATTTTAGGTTAAAATTTATATGAATGTATGTTTCAAGTATTTTAACTCAGGTCACCAACATTTACCATAATATATATATATATATATATATATATATATATATATATATAACATTTTTAAATAACATTTTTCTTTCTTTCTATTTCCAAAGATCCAAATGGAAAACTCCAAATGGGAAAAAATAAGGTTCTTGGACATTGAAGGTGCTGCAAAAATCCTTTATAATGTAGTGTATTACGCATGAAAAATACTTTTAATTTATTAAAATAATTCCATATTCTCATTGTTCAGACTTGAACGCTTGTTTTTGTCCCACCGTCCCATCCTCCAGCTGTAGCTCCAGCACAGTATCACCAGGCTTGAAATCTGTCAGAAGCTCCGCAGATTTCCAAACATTTTCCGCGTCAGGGATCCACACCCTGTTATACTACAACAGAAAACTCACATTACATAGCTATTTCATAAAAATGTGCTTTGGAAAATGAGCAATTTCATACGGCTTAGGTTTTTTTGCGCTTGTACTGCGGTTTTAACAATAACAAAACTACATACGAGTAGAAACTTTGACCATATGTCACAACTATAACTAAGCTTGACTCAATAATGTCGTCGAGAGTCTTCGACAAGACTATTATCTTCTCAAATGCATTCATACTAGACTCAAATATCACGTTATTAAACTAGTTAAAACACTTCTCAAAAGTGAAGCACTTGCTAAGCATACCTTTGTATACAACTCCGGACAGAGCCATGGCAACAGGAGTCGCGTCCCTTACACAGATTTAGTTCATATTGAACGCACTTTCTCGTGATACTTAAAAGCAAAACTGATATTCATACGCTTAACTTTTTAGCCATGGCACCTGCTACAAGTCGGTGGGAACCTCCTCGCTCACCTGCGATCCCCGGCGAAACTACGAGTCCTACTATAGTGAAGGAAAGCTGCTTAATATTCATGAGAGTGTAATAATGAAGCATTAATATTCATGAACACGTCATTGTTGTTGTTTTTCTGCGGTGTTTCGCTTATTATTACACTGTGTACATTTCAACTTACCAAAATATTTTAAAGATATAAGATAGAAAAGCTTCTAAAATTTGAAGTTCATACTTTTGATTGTCTTAATTTTCAAAATAAAACCAGAGTGGCCCCAAAGTTACATCCTGAGTTAATATGTTCATTGCACTTTGAATTTAATTTATAATACGAATAGTGTTCGGCGTATGACTTATTTAATACTCATTAGAGTATCCTTCGCCATAGTGCGGTTCGCGGCGCGTGAACTTTGACCGTGCGCGAGCGAGTCTCGTGACGCTTTGATTACTGTAGGGGTGTGTTCATTTGAACAAGGATTTGAGAGCAAAGGAACAGGATACTGCTCTTACTCATTCAGTCAATGACTGCACAAGTATGCGGACATATGATCCAGCTGATCGGAGATGAAGACAAGTTTACTCTAGTCTTAGTGCAGATACATTAAAATACAGAGGGAAAAAACAGATAGGTCTAAATAATTGATCAGAATTGTTTATCTTGGTTTTTAAACATTTCCATCACACGCGGACATCCATCAATCCATCCTATCTATCCATCCTATCTATCTATCTATCTATCTATCTATCTATGCATGCACACATGCATTACAAACACAGTAAAGTGTTCAACTGTAACTGCAACAAGAAGCACAAATTAATATTTATTAATATTTTTTTTTAGATATTTATTTTAATATTCTAATATTTAGAAAAAAGAAAATGAATATTCTAGATTTAACAGTCTCCTTTTTCAATAGTGAAACTGCATTATTATTTTGAGGAGGACTGGTTTAGTTTCTGTTTTAATAATTTCAGATGGGATCAATAGTGACAATTATAAAATGTCTTTCTATAGCAATTACTTTAAAGTAAAATGCAACATCAAGTATGAAAAGTGAAACCTGCTGCATTACAGGGAATGTTAGGTCATCAAGATCAGTAGTGTGTACAATCAGGTAATACCAGTTCGTCCTCTCCACAGTGCTGAAAAATACAAAACTAAAGAGAATCTGAGGAGCATCACAAACACTGTTTAATGTTCTGTAGTCTACATTTCCAATAAAATATACCTGTGTAAATCTGTGAAATGACCAGTAACAATTCAGTACATAAAAAGATCTATTTGAAAGTGAAAATATCAGTACATTAAGTGGCAATATCAATAGTCTTGTAAGACCCATGTCATTTCACCAGTTGTGGCTTTGGTATAATTGTGATATTTTTTAATGGTTATCACAATATACACATCAACAAGCAATATTGCAGGATTTCTATCAGGCATGCAAGAATGCATTCACTGAAAGGGGTCCTCACCTGTCGTCTATATAGACTCATCCAAAACTGTAGCCGTTCACTGCCCAGTCTGAACTACTGTATTACCATATTACTCCAGCTATTTCCAGTGTAGGGGAAAGTTACTTTACACATTACATTACTCCATAAAAAAAGTAACTAATTGCGTTACTATACTTTTTATTGAAATTCATACACTCTAAAAAATGTTATCGTACTGAGTTTAGTCAAAACAACCCAGCTGCTGTAGCGCGTTCACGCTTGGCGTCTTTTTTGACTCGCTTGTCATTGGTCAGCTGTCAAAAAAGCGCTTGACGTTGGGCGGGTTTTTTTTCAGAAAAGTTGAACTTTTTTCAACTTGAAAAGACGCTCTGAGCTGCAGAAAAAGACGCCGGCGGTGGCGTTTTAAAGGTCTTTTTTGAAAATACGGTTTACTCCATAGGATTATAATGTAAAACAGACGCTGGCAGCTTCAAAATAGACGCTAAGTGTGAACATAGCCATACAGTCAGTGCGCGGCTTTTTGAGTCCTCTACAGGAGAGAGCGGTCACAACGCCGCCGATTTGGTGCACTTCTTCGGCGAAATAAAGGTTTGTATACACTTTATTTCATTTATAAAGTCTTCACTGTGCTGAAAATTGTATTATTTTACGTAACGCAACATAAGGACGAGATTTCCTGTGGCTCAGTGGTAGAGCATTGCGTTAGCAGCGCAAAAGGTTGTGGGTTCGATTCCCAGGGAACACACATAATGATAAAACATGTAACGTTAACGTTATAGCCTGAATGCACTGTAAGTCGCTTTGGATAAAAGCGTCTGCTAAATGCATAAATGTGAATATAATGTAATGTAAATTTCAGTCAGCAGCGGTCACTTAAGTATGATGGAAACGCCTTTTGCCTTGCATAACAAATTGATTTTAGTCGTTATCGTACTGAGTTTAATTTAATTTGATATTAAAATATGTTCTCTAATCTCGGTACTGTTTGTTCATGGACAAGTTTTGGAGTCAGTTGCGGCATCTTTCATCTACGAGTGAAACTCGAGGCCTCGGTCTGAAGTTTGCAGTTCCCCCGCGAACAGCAGCCCTTCACCGGCTCAGATTTCGTCGACACACCGGCACGAGAATAAGCGCTATTTCAGTAAAAAGGGATAACCGAAAACGGTTGAAAATTAAAATGCTACTTTTAAATATTACATTTTTATGTCTAAATGCTTATTAAACGAGTTTAAATGTATGTAATATTGTAAACTATAGCTGTATTCACCCAAATAAAGTCAATTTGTCTTGTATTTTGTCCATATGTTCTTGTTTAATAATAAATGTTAATCTTTTGATTATAGCTGTTGCCTCTAGTAATTCTGTGTGTGGTTTTTAAATTTCCATTCCATTTTAAGCCCGCAATATAATATTTTTTAAACAAAAGATGACTTAAATAAAACAACCCAGCATGTTTGGTAAAAACATTTAACCCAACCAGCTGGGTCAAAATAACTCAGCATGTGTTCTGTCCAGAGCATGTGAGCGGAGCGGAGCGGGGAGCGAGCGCGGAGCGGAGCGGGCAAAATATAGTCGGAGCGCGGAGCGGGTTTTTATCCAAAGGCCGGAGCGATCGCTCTTTCTCGCTTAGCCACACTGCCTGCGGAATATGCGCGTATCAGGTGCGCGGTCCAACCACACCGCAACCGCGGCCCCGCGACAGAATAGAAGTGAAGCGGATTTTTCCACAGCAGTTACAAAACCCGCTCCACATTCCGCCACGCAGACAGTGTGTCCCAGGCGTAAGGCTTCGGTTGAAAACGGCAGGTGTTAGGCATGCAGAGGAATTTTAAATTTGAGCGAGCGTGGAGCGATTTCACCAGAGCGGGATGAAATTGTAGGTGAGCGGAATTGAGCGGAGCGGTCTGGTGCGACTTTGAGCGGGGGGAGCGAACACCCACGTGAGCGGGGAGCGGAAATTCTCACCGCTCAGCTCCGCTCACATGCTCTGGTTCTGTCCAATATTAACCCAAGTTGGGTTGTTTTTAACCCAGCATGTTTTAGTGTACATTGTTACTTTAAAAGTGATCACGTAACTCGCGTTACTTGTAATGTTACCCCCAACATTGCTATTTCTGCCATATAAAGATATTCAGAAGACATGAAAGGTCAAAAACACACCATAAAATAGTGCATAGTTTCTTCTGAAGCCATATAATATCTTACCATGTTTGAATTCCATACATGATGTCCTACATTTCAATAAACATGCTATTATAGCATGCTATCACTCACCAAGGCACTCGTGCTGTGGTGATGTGACAATAAAAGTGATTTGCTTCTGATATACAAGGACAAATCAATGTTACATCTTTGTCTTACCATCTTTTAAAGGTTTTTAAACACATTTAAAGGAATACAACTTTGTGTTGTTTGATATCATGTTCTCTATTTCTTGATGACAAATGGCACTTCAAAAGTTTCTCGTTTTTACTTAACTGCATTTTCTCTTCTAACTTCTACTTACCTCTGACTTAAATTTGCCATTTTGGTCCTGTGAGTATTATTGAGATTTGTATGATAAATTGTTTGTGATGTTCCCCATTTGTGAACTGCTTTGGATTGAAGCATCTGCTAAATGACTAAATTAAAACATTTAATTTTTTTTCTTTTCTTTATTTCAGATTTGGAGCTTGTAGACCAGGTATCAATGACAGCACCTTTTGTGGCTGCTATAACAGGAACCTCTGGCAGCGAGACAGACGATTTCTGGCTTTTAAACCTCTTGGGCAGCTTTTGACAGGAACCCCTGGGTCTGGACAGACACACTAGGGAGCTTGGAGACCAGGGTTGCTGAGACGGGTATCTCTGCGACTGAGATGGTCTTGGGAGCTTGCCTTGGCAGGGAATTTTACAGGAACCTCTGAGGCATCAGAAACAGGAACCTTTGTGCGTGTCTGGCAGGAATTGCTGGAGCAGCTGAGACCAAGATCACTGGCATTGAGGAGGATGAGAGAGAAGTGTGGACAAGCCATAGCAGGAACCTCTTTAGTAGCTGTGGCTTGCTTGATGGCAGAAAATGGGAGCTCTGACATTGTGTAGATGAAGACTGAGAGCTCTGGTATTTGGACAGCTGTGGCAAGAACCTCAGGAATGGAGAGGCCATGATGGGACAAACAAAAAGGGGCAACCAAAAGAAGTATGTACATATATACAATATGTACACATCCCTCCGGAAGCAGTACCGCCAGATGCAAATACTGCTTCCTCAAGCCAAGGCGCAAGACGCTACACCAGGCTTGCTCGCCCCACAAGACGCAAAGCTGCAATAAGAGACGCCAACTGGAGTGGTCTTATGAGACGACCTGAAACAAAACACAAAAAATAACAGGTTGGACTTTTTGGTTTCTTCCCATGAGAAATTAATTATTTTTAGCTGATCTCAGGTTCACTACCTTAAACCAGTTGTGGGACATGATTTGCCCCAGACCAAGTCTCCGACTTGGCTTCTCATGGAGGAGAACCCTGAGGAGGTCACAGCATTCTGTGCAGGAAGACGGGAAAGACATCTAATTATTACCTTACACTTACATTTTTTTATTTATTTTTTTGTGATGAAAATCTCACCTTTTGACAGGCCGGGTTTGGACCACTGCTTGTACTGCAGCAGGAACAGGTCATAGTCACTAGGGAAGCGTCCACACAACAATTTGAACATCACAATCCCTAGTGACCAGACCGTCGCTGGCCCGCCGTAGTATTTCCCCCTGCTGTGGTACTCTGGAGGGGAGTACGCTGTTGTGCCTGGAGGAGAGCAGAGTTTGTATGATGTGTAAGTTTGCATTAACGCAGCATGATTGTTCTGTATCTATTAGAAGAAATGAATTATATCATACATACCATGGTATGACCTGTACGGTGACCTCCTCAGAATGTCCCCGCATCCGAAGTCAATCACCTTGACTTCGGATGTCTCCCTGTTTATCAGTAGGTTGCCCAGTTTGACGTCACGGTGGAACACTCCACGGAGGTGGCACATGTTTGCGGCGTGAGCTGCCTGCCACATGATCTGCCGTGTTTTCTCCTCGTCGAGGCTTCCACCGTGACGCCTGATGAACTCCATGAGATTCTCACAGGGAGAGGGACATTCGAGGACCATGACGAAGTGGTCAGGGTGGTCCGTCCAGTCCAGCAGCCTGATGATTTCAGGCACGCTGGGACCTTTATTCGCCAGGATGGTGAGGGCGATCTCTTTCAGAAGGGGGTTTGGATGATCAGGCTAGAAGACAGACAGTTCTTATGATGGTTAGATGGAGGTGGTTTCCCAAATAGGGATTTGTGTTAATGTTAATATGAGACATTTTATATTGTTTATACAGTGCAATGTACTTACAATGAATATACATTCCATGTGCAGGGTCTTTGTGACATATTTCAAAGCCACCTGATGAACAAAAAAATAACTTAAGATACTCTAAGAGTACAGGATGAGGATAAGACAGGACAAACATTTGCTGGCTTGATAATGCATTATTTATATCAACTTACTTCAAGATCATCATCCAAACGTCTCCCTTCATACACCACGCCGAATCCACCTTTCCCCAGCTGATCACCAATGGTGTAGCGGCTGAAGATGTAGTCTATTAAAAGATAAAATAACATGAAAATTCAAACATTGAGAGAATGTCTTGTGATGTTTCAGGCAGTATTCAATCCACTGATCTATATCAGTGATTAAATCTAAAACCCATTAAAATACATTTTTATGTAATTATTCATTTTAATGACTGAATAATAAATATTTATAGTTTTAACATATATTAGTACATTAAGACATACAACAGTAATGTTTTTAACATGTCATGGAATAAAGATCTAATCATGACCTCAACGTGGATTTTGGTATAGTATAGGCTGTTGTGCATTTTTAATAATTGTGTTTGATGGTGTCAGATTTTACGTTATCAAAGTAGAGCTGTATTAAAATAAATATTCTCATAACATGGTTGTGTCATGTACCATCACTACTTCTTCCTGCCCATGCCACCTTCCTCTTCTCTCCCTCATCCTGCTGCTGCTCCTCCTCTCTCTGACCTGAGCTGCTCTCTGGAGGCTGTTTTTTGGCAGCCCTGAAGAAAGAGCTCAGCCTCCGCCACCACTTCTTGCTCTTTCTTTTCTCAACTTCACTCTCTCTGCCTCCTTCACCTCCTTCCTCTCCTCCTCCTCCTCCTCCTCTCCTTCTCCTACCTTCCTCTCCTTCTCCTCTCCTCCTACTCCACCTTCCTCTCCTCCTTCTCTTTCCTCTCCTCCTACTCCACCTTCCTCTCCTCTTCCTCCTTCCTCTCCTTCTACTCCTTCCTCTCCTCCTCCTACTCCACCTTCCTCTCCTCCTTCTCTTTCCTCTCCTCCTACTCCACCTTCCTCTCCTACTCCACCTTCCTTCCTCTCCTCCTCCTACTCCACCTTCTCTTTCCTCTCTTCCTACTCCACCTTCCTCTCCTCTTCCTCCTCCTCCCTCTCCTCCTCCTCCTCCTCCTCCAGCACCAACAGGGGTCTCATCGCGGGGATGAGGGTGTTGAACCGCCGTGTTGGTGCTGGGTTTTGGGGGTGTACTAAGATGTTGATCGTACACCTCGCCAACCGTCATCGGACTCACTTTGTTATAGTACCTCGCTGTCCCATCGCTGTGAAAACTCACTGAACGGGACAGGACACAACAAACCCACAAAGAACAATGTAAGAATATCTCGCGCTTTATATTTTACAAAACCGACAAACAAGTTTTTTTCTATTCTTTCAACGCTTTAGCTCTATGACGCAAATAGCAGCATAAACAACACACCTGCAGCGATTTGTGAATGCGCCTCAGAAAAAAGAAATTTATAAAATAATGGGAAATTATTTCCCGTTCAGTTACATCAATAAAACATGATAAAATGAATGCGAAAGTATAGGCATTTCGTTTTTGTGAACTCTTATGCATTTATGTATTTAAATCTATACATGTATATACAATATTTTTTTACGCATATATGTAGGCATGATCACGCAGGTGCCTCACACACACACACAAAATTCATGTATTATAAATGCGTTACGTATATGTACGTTGACATTTCAGCCATTAATCAAACTAAAATGCAGTCCACCAAACATAAGTTACCTCACAATTCACAAGCTTCTCACTGTAAAACTCCCAGCCTGATGTCTTTTGGAGACCTGAAACACACATTGTGTGAAGGGTCCTTCTAATCAGGTTGATATTTTACATGGATATCTGAACTAAATCAAGTGGATGAGATTGTTTTAAATATTTTTTTGAATATACAAAAGTACAAAGCCTTGTTTACAGCGATAGAGTCACAAACTATCATACACACAAACAGGGCATGACAAAGATGAGGAGAGGTGAGGTTATGGTTCTGATTACAAATTATTGTCTAAAGTGCTTGTGAGCCCTATTATGGTTAGTGAAAGGTTCATTTTATTTTGTATTCTGTTTATAATGGGAATGTCCCCAACTAGCAGCCTTGTTGATTACATTATGCACTTCATAGCTCAATAAAGCACTTTTATAGCATATTTCTTATAATATGCATTTGTTTTGTAATACCTTATTTGCTCTATTGCGACTAAATTCGATATTATGCGTTCAACGATTAATTTTTCGCTGATATCTCCTTCTAGCGGTGATTGGTCGATTTAATATACATATAAAGAATGCCATTGTTTGCAATTATAAGTTTTAAAGCGGTGTTTTTGGCAGTAAGAATCAATTTTTGCATGTTCATTCAGACCAACGCGAAAATGAGATTACTTCCTCTTTTTGGCCGGGTTATGGTTTCTGCGCGTGTCGCAACAAGTGGGCGTGGCAAGTTGCTAAACCGGGGTGTTTTTAGGGGCATGTTTCAAATGACGATTGTTTTCAGCCACCACATTTATCAATGTACGATCTTTCGTATGATGGATTGACACATACGAATGTTTCATAAATCACACGTGAGCTCGTGTCGTAAATTGATTTGTGCGACTCCTTCTACGTTAGATTGATAAATGAGGCCCAATAACTTTATACACGCTGCACTTTCAGATTTAAAACTGCAGGATGTTTTCATTCACTTAGAGCTGTGTTACACACTGCATGAAAGCTCATTTTCAAAAATCCATAATAGGGGCACTTTAAGCAAATTAATTACATGACATGTCTGAGTACACAGATACAAATGTGTTGCCAGGTAGAAAAAAAAAGTAATAAATACACCTAGAGGACACATAGGATGAATATAGAGATACAGTTCTGACTGCTTTAGGATTAACAGAGCTTTGGATAGTCTATTTTATTTATGTATGTGATGATAGGAAACACAAATGAATTAAGTTATTTTCCAAACCTATTTAAACTCTTTAAAACAGAAAGGTCACTTACAACATTGCCAAAACAAGTGAATGACACAGTAGCGGCTCCTGACCGTGAATTTAGGTGGGGCAGATTCTTTTGTAAACTTTATATTCTAATCTCTGAACACAACACTTTGGCAGAGATGTCTTGTGTTATCCTGTGCTAATGTTGATTGACAGGCTCGAAGTAATGTTACACGCATAAAATGCTGTATAATAATTGCCTTAATATAGTATTTATCACCTCCAAATGTTGATTTAGAATGTTACAAGTTGTGGAGCAACTTCGGGTGAGGAAAGAAGATCATGTCTATGCTCAGAATAAACAAAACAGACACAACAGAACTATATAAAGGCTATTCATGTGAGCACATTTAAACTAAAGGATTTAACGTATAGCCTACTTTGTTCATTTGATCCACTACTCCACATAGAAAAAAAAAACCAGACATGCCAACTAGTTACTGACCTGATGCAGACACATAGCTGAAGCAGATTGATATCGTTTTAGTGAAGCGAGGTTCACGTAAGATAACGTGAAAAGAAGCGGGGCAGTCTCAAATTTGCCCCAGTGGCTCTCAATTAGAGCGCGCTGCAGTTCCCCTTTTCACCGCAGATTTACGTTGCAAAATTGTGGGGCGCTGTTGAGCTCGGGAGGACTCACCGTCTGCCCCATTTAGTATCATCTATACATGCCTGCTAAAGCCATGCGCGGGATTTTAATATATACTGCTTACTTTACGACTTAAAATAGTATAGAAAATCCCAAAAATATTTGTTTCAGAATTCTGAACATATTTACAATTTATTATTGATTCAGTTTATATAGAGGTCTATGTTTTGGATGGATATTTTGGTGCCCATATGAATGACATCTTCCTCAGAAGAGCGACAAAAACAGCAACTCACTTCAATGTCTGACTTTTAATTACGTCCATAAGATTTTTTTTGGATTATTTAATCTGTTGCTTGACCTCTATTATTTAAGAAGAGAGTTTCCAAAGTCGGACATCATTTGTTATAATTAAAAAATATATATTTAAAATTACATTTTCTGTTACTTTACATTATACCTATATTATATATTGGTCTGGTTTAAAATTATTTGGTGTAAAACTTAATGAATAGGATATGACTCTATTAGTTTGGTAACTTCTTGTTATCTAATGCAGTGACCTTCCTGCATTGGTTTAAGTGTCCAAACACTTTTGGGGGTACATCGCAAAAACTGGTAAACATTGATTTATTGTATTTTTCATATTGTTAGTTTCTCCAGTAGAGGGCGACGAATCAATGTGTAAAATGTTGAGATTGGATTGCAGTTTGTTGGATTCTGAAGAAGAAACCTTCTCTTTCTGTCTATATTGGTTTTATTAAATGTTATTGTAGTTTTTTGTTATTTCAGTACATCAAGTAAACAAAATTTAAATGAGAATGTTGCTTTGGTTATTAAAACAAATATGGCATTTTTCTTTTACTTACCTACTGTATAATATCCCTGGTTCCCTACTGTATGATATCCCTGGTTCCCTACTGTATGATATCCCTGGTTCCCTACTGTATGATATCCCTGGTTCCCTACTGTATGATATCCCTGGTTCCCTACTGTATGATATCCCTGGTTCCCTACTGTATGATATCCCTGGTTCCCTACTGTATGATACCCCTGGTTCCCTACTGTATGATACCCCTGGTTCCCTACTGTATGATATCCCTGGTTCCCTACTGTATGATATCCCTGGTTCCCTACTGTATGATATCCCTGGTTCCCTACTGTATGATATCCCTGGTTCCCTACTGTATGATATCCCTGGTTCCCTACTGTATGATATCCCTGGTTCCCTACTGTATGATATCCCTGGTTCCCTACTGTATGGTTCCCTACTGTATAATATCCCTGGTTCCCTACTGTATGATATCCCTGGTTCCCTACTGTATGATATCCCTGGTTCCCTACTGTATGATATCCCTACTGTATGATATCCCTGGTTCCCTACTGTATGATATCCCTGGTTCTACTGTATGATTCCCTACTGTATGATATCCCTGGTTCCCTACTGTATGATATCCCTGGTTCCCTACTGTATGATATCCCTGGTTCCCTACTGTATGATATCCCTGGTTCCCTACTGTATGATATCCCTGGTTCCCTACTGTATGATATCCCTGGTTCCCTACTGTATGATATCCCTGGTTCCCTACTGTATGATATCCCTGGTTCCCTACTGTATGATATCCCCCTACTGGTTCCCTACTGTATGATATCCCTGGTTCCCTACTGTATGATATCCCTGGTTCCCTACTGTATGATATCCCTGGTTCCCTACTGTATGATATCCCTGGTTCCCTACTGTATGATATCCCTGGTTCCCTACTGTATAATATCCCTGGTTCCCTACTGTATGATATCCCTGGTTCCCTACTGTATGATATCCCTGGTTCCCTACTGTTCCCTACTGTATGATATCCTGGTTCCCTACTGTATGATCCCTACTGTATGATATCCCTGGTTCCCTACTGTATGATATCCCTGGTTCCCTACTGTATGATATCCCTGGTTCCCTACTGTATGATACCCTGGTTCCCTACTGTTCCCTGGTTCCCTACTGTATTATATCCCTGGTTCCCTACTGTATGATATCCCTGGTTCCCTACTGTATGGTTCCCTACTCTATAATATCCCTGGTTCCCTACTGTATGATATCCCTGGTTCCCTACTGTATGATATCCCTGGTTCCCTACTGTATGATATCCCTGGTTCCCTACTGTATGATATCCCTGGTTCCCTACTGTATAATATCCCTGGTTCCCTACTGTATGATATCCCTGGTTCCCTACTGTATGATATCCCTGGTTCCCTACTGTATGATATCCCTGGTTCCCTACTGTATGATATCCCTGGTGCAGACTTGCTGTCATGCCAACATTTACTTAGTTCACTTCTAGAAGAACGTTTTTTTTGTCTCCAGAACGAGTTGGTTTTGTCCCTGAAGATGGAGCTATTCCCTCTTTATAAAAAAAAAGAATACTATGTGCTATACTATAGTGCTTAAAATGATATAATGAAATGATATAATGAAACCTTTTGAGATAAAAGTATCAGTGAGTGAACCACTTAATATTCACTTTAATTATTCTGAGGTCAATGCAAAAGGTTGGACTTAATGGTCCAAAAACAGGCCATATTTTCTTTAAACCAAATATTTCTTGCTTTGTGTGGTGAAATATGACCCGTGAAGACAGACTCATTTGTAAAGATCTGTTCCAGTGTGTTTCTTTGTGGTATAGATTACAGTATATAATAGCATGCAAACTAATAATACATTCACAGGCAGATCACAGTTCTCAGGTTAATCATTAAAACTTATCGAAGTTGTTATAGAAGAATTTATGATTGTGCATGATTATGTGAAAGGGCAGCAGTCCACTGCAACGTCACAAACACACAAATAAATAGTTCACGTCATAAGGTTGTTATAGCAAATGTCTCCTCATACAGGCCACAAATTATCAGCAATTTCAATGTTAAAATGCTTTCTCTTATCCTCGGGTAATATGCAGTCAACTGTAAGTAAACCAAGAGGTTCATTTTGCCAAAAAACAAACATTATTTGCAATTCTGCTTGGTGATAGAATAAATGTCACCAGTTTTAGTAATTATTGTTTATTTCCATGTTAACAGTAAATTGATTTCTACAAAGAATAGATTGTATACAAAAAATTAGAATTGACTATTAATAAAGTGTTTTTGTACACAGCACTTAGTCAACATGAAATGCAGCTCTCAACCTATTTAACTTCCACAATCTGATGTATTTCTGAGCAATATTGAAACATTTTAGATTTACCTTTTTTTCCTTCAAAATAATGTGCACTGATCAATCATTCACAATAAAACGAGAACATATATTTAGAAAGCAAACAGGGTCAATTTTGATTTCAGGTTGACCTTTCATGCTACAAAGTGAAAATTATGTTCATTTTGTTTAGCATATTTACAGACCTATTAACAGTAAGGAATAGAGCTGGGTATCAAAAAACATCTTGTCGTTTGGTACGAGCCTAACAGATGTGGAAACTGAAAACTATTTGAACTTTATTAAAACTATTTGCACTGATTTATTGTGTTGGTTATGTTTTGTTCCTTTGTGCAGTGGCTCAGGAGATGAGTTTGTGTCTGTATAAACGTCAACAAGCTGAAAAATAAAACCAAAGTTTTTTTGAGATAATGTAATCTTGTTAAAATTGATTTCATAAAATTGGTATCAAAGTCAAGGTACTGGTATCAGTTTCCGTATCAGTATCAATTTATCAATTTTTGAATGACACCCAGCCTTAGTAAGGAATATGACAAAGGAAAACATTTGTCAAAACTTTAGAACAGATAAATTAACTAACTTAAAACAAATCTTTTAAAGTTCTTAAAGTGTCATACATTTGAGCTCAACTCAAGTCCTTGTGTTTTGCAGTTGATGCACTGGAGAAACGGTCTACATATCTGATGACACTTCTTCCTCATCATCAGAATCCACGTCAGGCCTGTTTTCACCCTCACTGTCATCATCGTCCTCACGGTCTCCATCCGTTTCACCCGTGTCAGGAATGATCACCACTTCCTCTTTGGTGTTGGGGTCGATATCTTGCTTAAACCAAACCGCTTTGTATCCTTCCTCATTGCGCCGCTCTTTGGTCAGGATTGGTTTGACTTCCTTCTCGCTGTCGATGGTTTCTGCCAGGCTGCTGGAGTCGGGTGCAGGGCTGCTGGTGGTCATCTTCTGCGCTGACCCGCGTCTCAGCTGCGGCTTTAGTCCAGACTCCAGTTTGTTCTCCAGGTCTGCAGCTAACTTACTGTTCACACTCCCAGAATCATCATCGTGCTGGAAGCCCTCATTGCTGTACTGCACACCCTCTTTAGGACCACCTGAACCTCCACCGAGCTGTAGAGATAAAGAAATTCTCTCAGAAATATTCTCTAGATATAGAAAGCATTAACATTAATAGAATAGTTCATCTGAAGTTTGCTTTTATGAACACTAAATGTGACCAATTACATGAGAATTTGATTCACATTTACATTTACATTTAATCATTTAGCAGACGCTTTTATCCAAAGCGACGTACAAATGAGGAGAACAATAGAAGAAATCAGACCATCGAGAGAGCAACAGTATACAAGTGCCATGATTCAATATGAATTCACATGAGAATGCCTTTACAAACTATGCAATTCAGTTAATAAAAGATGGTTTATAAAAATTGAAATGTGACAATTTATATGAGAATGTTTTTACAAGCTATTCAATTCAATCTGAAAATGAACATAAGAGTGGTTTTAGGAACGTGTGACAATTTGGTTTTACAACTGATTTGATTCAATGTAGCAATTTACAAAGAATGCTTTTATGAAGAAAATTTATCATTAGAATAGTTTTTTAAACATTGAAGGTGACAATCTACGAATATTTTTACAAACTGTTCAGTTAAATCTGAAATTCTACACAGGAATGGTTTTATAAATATTGAATGTGACCAATTACATAAGACTTTGATTCAGTACACATTCGTATAATTTTATGAGCAAAAACGCTTTATGAATGATTTAATTCAGTGTGATAGTTAACGTGAACAAGTTTCTATTCAATTCGATGCAAGACAATAAGGCAAAAATGGTTTTATAAACATTGAAATGTGATAATTTACATGAGAATGCTTTTACACACTATTTAATTCCATTCAAAAATTAATATAAGAGCAGTTTTACAAAAATTTGAATGTCAATTAATGTTAGTTTTACAAGTGATTTGACAAGTAATCTAATTTATGAACTATTTGATTCAATCAGAAGAAACATAAGGATATAAACAATTAATGGGATTTATGTTTTATTAAAAACATTTTGAAATGGACAATTTATCTTAAAATTATTTTACAACTGGCGAATGCTCTTATTAATTATTCAATTGAAAAAAATTAAAGAAGAATAGATTTATAAACAGTGAAGGTGACAATTTAAGTGAGAATACATTTACGAACTGTACAGTTCAATCCAAAATTTTACAAAAGAATAGTTTTATGAACATTGAATTAAATGGGAAATTTTTGCACATTTCAGTATGAATTTACATGAGAATGCTTTTACCAACAAATCAGTTCAATACAACCATTTATGTAAGCAGGGTTTTAAGGATGTTTCAGTTCAATGCAAAGTTCAAACTGACAATTTATGAAAATGTTTTAATGAACGATTAAAGTCAATACACAGATTACATAGAAGAAAGGTTTTTACAAAATTCAACGTTTTACCAACAATTCAGCATTTTATGTTTTACATGAACTTAATAGTTCATTCTCAACAGAGCATATTGTATTTAACCTCGAACATTCCTAACTATTTATTTGTTTGATGTTCAAAGAGAACGTTTTTTGTGTGGAAACTCACTGTGCTCTGGAAGACGCTAGCCTCAGAAATCTTCTTCCAGTCTGTGTTATGGCCCTTGATGCGGTGCACCATCACTCCAATGCAAACCAAGCAGAGAACGATAACCACAGCCAAAGAGGCTCCTACAGCCGCCATTTCACCTGAACTGAACTCACCTGCTTTCACCTGCTGTCCCCCTGGAGCACACAAGAGGAAAGAAAAACATGTTTTTGGGATACTTAAAGTAAATATTACACATATACTGCTGGAATTTGATGGAATTTCAAAGTTGCAATCATTTTGAATTACATGCTTGATGTGTTTTCACAAATATTAGTGCACACCCTTATAGAATGCTGCAGGGATGACATATTTTTGTAGGCCAAAACCCAGAAACGACTTCGCATTTTAGCACTTTTGATTACATAGCTGATTTTTTTAATGGATTTTTGGTGAAATGCCTTAAATAAGGTCTGTCTGTGGTTAACAAAAGTTTCATTCTACAACATAAAGTACTCAAGTACTACTTTGTGTTTATAATTGCACTCTTAAAAAGTCGTTGCAAGGTATAACTCAAACTTTCAGGGAATATGGTTTTTAAATAAAGATTGAAAGTTGTCGGAAGCTTAATGGTAGTGATGCTGAAGTCATGCAACTGTGGTGTAGTTCGTTTATAGCCTACGTTTGCTTTTCACTTCTGGCAATTGTGTTTAGGCTTCAAAAGTGAATTGTAAACTTTTGTTGCCACAGATCTTATTTCCTGCAATAATCCAAAGGCCGAAGGTAAAATCCTGTTGGGTTTTTATTGAGGAAACCAGGGTAATGCTAACGTCATCACTGCAGCCTTCTACAGCCAGTATCCAAAAGTGTCCCAATAGCATAACTCATGCATGCTTGAGTAGATTCATGAATATTTCATAGTGTGCTGTGATGGTATGCCATATCAAAAAACTGCATACAACACAGCACACCAGAAGATTTAGCAAGGTTGGTTAGCTTAGCATAGGTGTACCTGTGCTGGGGCGTGTAGTTGTGACAGAATCTGGGTGTGAGGTGGTGGCGGTGATGTCTGTTAGCTTTGTGTTAGCAGTGCTATCTGTTGTTATAATGGATGAAGTCATGATAGTTGTGGCAGGAGTGGTAGTGGGAACCCCTGAAGAAAAAACAGTGGCACCAGTCACGAGCTTTGCTGTTGGCTGATTCAAGTGTGTCATTTTATATTCAATTTATGGACCAAAACAATCACATTGCACTGTTTATGCAAGTTTCCCTTCAGTGGCTTCAATTGAAAAAGGATTGATGTGAAGATCACCAAAAGCTCAAACTGTTGGCTGAAAGCCATGATGTCCACAAAAAATCCTGATTAGCCCACTCTTCTGATTATTCCTGATTGGATTGTATCATGTCATATTTAGGTGTTGTCTTGATAGCGTGCACGTATTGGTCTGGTCTTACCTGGTGTGACTTCAACCTTAAGAGAAGCGGTGCTTGATTCTTCATTGGTTGTGTCAACCACCCTCATCTGAGTCACAATGGATAATATGGTCATAAATATTTCAAATCACACACCAACAATTATCAAATGCCCAAAGTGCAAGAAACATTGTATGAAATATTAAGTTCTTACTTCTAAATTTACAGAGCCTGGGGAAACTGTCTTCGCCATGAGTATGAAACCCTCTGGAGTGATTGAGAAGTCAGTGCCGTCAACAATCTCAAATCTGAGGTGAGGATTATAGCCCTACAAAGAAAGAAATCCAGTACTTAACCAAATATTACTATAACAGGCATCATTCAGCAAACATTTGTGTAAATCATTAAAAACACTCTTATGTAAACTCTAGCAAAGTACTGAAGGCAACAGTGGTTTTACAAATTATTTAATTCAATGTGACTGTTTACATAAAGAATATTTTAAAAGCTATTCATTTCAGTCCAAGAATTTATTACAAACATAGAATGTGATGATGTATTGAACATTTTAATTTAATTTACCCAAAATTATTCAACTGAGTGTGATTTATGTGAGAATTAAAAGTTGGTAAATCAATGCAACACTTTACAGAATATTCAATTGAATGCTTAATTTTTAAAATGGTTTTACGAACATTGAATTTATTGCAATGGTTACTCAAAATAGTTTTTAAGACGATTCAATTAAATGCTTAATTCTTAACAAACAATTCAGTTCACAGTAAAAAAAAAAAAAAAATGTTAAAATGGTTTTATGAACATTTAATTCAGTGCAACATATTTACCCAAGATTTTTTCAAGGAATGATTCAATGAAATGTGAGAGTTTCACAAACAATTCAATTCCATGCTACAATTTATGTAAAAATTGTTTTACAAACTGTTCAGTCCAAGAATTTAGATAAGAATGGTTTTATGAGTATTGAATTGAATATGATGATTTATGAAAGAATGCTTTTGAATATTGATTTCAAGCAACAGTTTACGCAAGAATGTTTTTTTAGGAATGATTCAAAATGTGACAAACAATTAAATTCAAAATATTCATCCATGAATTTATGTAAAAAATAATGTACACTGAATTAAACGTGACGATTTCTATAGGAATGGTTTTACAAACAAATCAATTCAGTGCAAGAGTTTATGAAAGAATGAATTGAAGTGAACATAAAACCAATGCAAATGTTTATGTAAAAATTATGATTTTCACTAATCCTGCTCTGTGTTTATTCTATGTTCTTTTCAGATAAATTCTGCAACTTAAATTGAACACATGCACAGACTCGAATACTGTGTGTCTCTGAGTTCTTACATTGGAAAAGTCTTCATCTGTAGCCTGTATTCTGAGGGGTCTGTTGGATGTTTTGCTCTCCAGCACCAGGCTGTCCACACCCGCATCCTCTGAGATAAAGCCTTCATAACTGGACTTCACAAATGTTGGAGGGAACTTGCTGGATATCACCACCGTCAAGATGACTGTAGTGGTGGCATACTGATCAGTGTTCTCCTTCTGATATGCCTAAGGTGACAGAGGGGATGTTTGCTTCGGGAAGGAACTACACTCTAAAAAAATAATGCTTCCAGAAGGGTTCCATTTTTGGTTCCCCAAAGAACCTTTCAGTGATCAGTTCCTAAAAGAACCATTTTTCTTAGAGTTTAATAATCAAAATAACCTTTTATGCAATGGAAGGACTCCATGGATGTCAAAGGTTCTTCAAGGAACCTTCAATGCCAATAAAAAAACTTTATTTTTAAGAGTGTACAGAATACTGTGGCTCCAAAAGGAAGGTTTTGAGTGCATGTAACATTCAAAAACAATGGCTTCCTTTTAACAAATGCAATTTTTTTCTCTCTTACCATGACTGTAAGGACAATTGGTCCTGCCACATCCACTGGTTTCAGCATTGTGATGCTCCCGGTGTCAGTGTCGATTTTAAATATATCATCCTCATTTCCTGAACATGTAAAATGTACTAATTAAAACCTGTTGAAGTGCTCCTGAAGTTCTTCATTTCAACCCATGAGGACAGTAAAATATTTCACCTGCAAGAAATCTGTAACCAATGGGCTCATTCCTGCTTTTGTCACCATCAATGGCCATGAGTGGACCTGGTTCCAAGGACAAAGGACCTGGCTGTGGTGTACAACAACATTCATTTGCTCACTTGATACTCTTCATCTATCCACCACCTTCGGCTAATTCATACTGCCCCAACAAATTCATCCACTGAGATGTTTCCTGATATTTCTACATCCATTAGCCAACATAATGTGTGAAGTGTTGGTGTTTGTTGGGGAAGTTTGAAATTTTCACAACTATATAACATTTAAACTGGTTTAACTCATCGTCAGACCTCTATCTACAAGTGCTTTGGAGAGAAAACCCACCGCTTGTTCATTTAAGTTGACAATTCCGTTATAACCAGACATCAAGCAGATTTTGCTTGTGCCAGTCTCGGCTTCTACACAGGGCTGGAACCATGGTGGACGATTGTCAATGTCTATGATATTGACTACAATGGTGGTTGAGGTAGTGTGGGAGACTTCAGCTGTAGATCCAATTGGTGTGTCCTGGAAAGTCATCAAATGAAAGGTTTTTTTTTACAAAAAGAAGCATCTTTGGAGATTAAACCTGGGTCAAATGAACTTACCTGCACATATAGCATCATTGTGACTTTTTGAACTTTGTCATAATCCAGATGCTTTTTCACCAGAATGTTGGGATTGAAACTGGTCTCCAGGTCAAATTCTCCCTGAGAGATAAAAAAGGCCTTGTTTCAGAGAGATTTGAAATAATAATTTGGAACCAACATTAAAGGGGAATTCTTCTTTTAGAATTCCAAAAAGAAGATACTTCCGAACATAGTTCCCAACAGGACAGTTGTGATTACCATGAAATACAATGTGTACAAACTCTATACACATTCATTGGGATTTCTGTCATCTCAGAAGGTGTAATTGAGGACACGACTGTACCTCAGGAGAATCCAGTTGGTAGTAAAGTCTGTCATTTTTATCAGGATCGGTTGCTGTGATTCGGCCAACACTGGTACCCACTTTTGATAACTACAAAAATCAGTAAAAGTTTTCAGATCTTGAAAATGTCCATGATAAACAGGTAAATGAACAGAATTAATGTGTACAGCATAGGCAACATTAAAGATTCATCAGCAAAGTACCTCATCAACATTTAGTGTGTATTGACTCTCTGCAAATGATGGTGGATTATCATTTATATCCACAACGACTATTTTCAGGTTCAGTGTGGTCTAAAAATACAAATATGACATGAAGGACATCAATAACTAACATTAAAACAAATATTTAAAAAAGTAAAAAAAAGAAAGAATTGAGGTTGAATGCTTTTCAAGAATTTAAAATGCAAGATTTTTTTTAAATAAAACACCATTTAAATAGTTTACTCACAGAGAGAGAGCCAGCTTTTGTGCACTCAATGTTCACCTCATGAGGTTTGTCCTCATTAAACGTCTAAGAAAATTACAAAACATAAAAGGTCTGTCAGTTTGTACATAAAGCATTTTAAATGGATCTGAACTACAAGGTTGCTTTAAAATATTAAAATGTGTTCTCATTTACTTGAGCCAAAAATGTCATCTTTAAAACTACACAATTACAGCTTTTTAACTAGTATAGCGTAAGACACAGGTAGGGGTGTAAAAGTACTAAAAATAGAAATAATTATGCTTAAAAAGTATTTGTAATTTTACTCTGTTCAAAACTATCAAACCAAAACCGTACTTAAAAGCAACACATGTAATTGTGATTAAGTATTTAAAAGTCCATTTTTATTAGCTTTTTAACTTCAAGAGATTTCAAGAAGAATTTCATCCTTCAAATAATTGATGCTGTGATGTTTAAATCAGTTTTCACAATATTGTGAAATACATCATGTTAACCTGAAAGCAACATCCTGAAACCATGCTACATGAAATTGTTAAAAAGTTTAAGTAAAAAGTGAGAAAACAATCAAAAACTATTTAGATCAAGACTAAGTTATGCTAAGAAGAGATATCTCATTTAATGATGTACTTTGTACTTTATATCCCAGGAAACAGGCATTGAAATGATCAATTTAGACACAAAATCAGACTCTTCATAAGATATACAATATTAACCTCAAAGTCCAGCACAGTATCAGCAATGAGATTGTATCCGTTGAGGCTGAAGAGACCCTCTGGATCTTGTCTAGTGATTCTGGCCGTCACCCCATCCTCGGCGATGAGTGTTGTAACTACATCATCAATATTGTTGTTTTCCGGAATAAAAACTATGCCTGAGATTTCTGGCACTGAGCAAAGGTCTGTGTTCATTCAGAGAAAATCAGAATTATAATGTTTTTATGGATGGTCCTGGTTGACAGAAAATGTTAGAAAATATGAAACAAAAATTGCTAAATTTGGTTATCTTCATGATAACTGTAAATACAAATGTTTTAGTTTTGTGTAAAGCTGAAATAGTGCTTGAAATAAGACCATATTTGTTTGAGAATTTAAACGTATCTATAGTAAAACATATGCACATCATTACTGAAAAACATTGTGGTGGTAAAAAGGTGATTAAACGTAACCGTTGATCACTCACTTATAATATTAGAATAAAATCAATCAATTTCCCGAAACAACATTGTCTTGAAACAATTGCCTTGATGTCCAGTTAACCATAACTACAACACTTGCAAACTCTCACAACTTGAAATATCAATACTTTCAAGAATAACATTTCCAAAAGTGTCTTAACGTCTGTTTTGGAAATCTATATGTGATCATAACAGTATAACTTGTCAACTGTCAAATCACTGGGGAAATTTTACAGTATGTTCTGAACTGTTTCAGCCTACAAAAGAAAACCTGATTACATAAGATTTTTCATTCTCAACCTTTCAACACTTACTTTGTGCTTCACTGAACTTGCTGAGTGTGAAAAGAACCAGGAGAACGAAAACAGCAGCAGATCCTTTAGGCCTCAAATCCATTTTTCTTGTTAGGCGATGGATCAATAAAGGAATATCGAAGACGAATCCTTTGTTCCGACTGAATCAAATTCCCATCAAGCAGTTGTGAGCGATAGCTAATGTGAGAACCAGACTTCAAGCTTAACCTTTGAGACGGACGCTTATCTCGGATTTATTGGCTATAAAGATGAGCACAGGTGGACTTTTGCCTCATAGACAAGAACACAGCTGCTTTACATGAGCATGTACATCTCATAAACCACGATCACAATGAAGAACGATGTATACAAAACAATATTTTTAGTGCAGATGGTTAGCATCAGTGCTGTTCCCGAAATGCTATACAATTCAGGCCATCTTCAAATGTGAGGCAGACAATATAAAATACAACTGAAGCTAAATTGGAAAATTTACAAATTGTGTTATTCGGTGATTCATTTAAATGTTGAAGATATTTTAGCTCACATTTTGCAAAGGTGCTATTTTATTCCTTATTCCTGAACAAAAAGTGCCATGAATGGGGAACTTTGTCATCTTTAATGGGCACTAGAAGCAAATTCAAGTGCTTGTATGACTTTATGACTGAAATAAACTAGCTAGAAAAGCATAACAAAAGCATAAATGAGTTCTTCAGTTTTGATTTTTTTAACACATGCTAGTAACTAGTCATGAGTGGGACAGGTTTCACTTACGGTAACGGCAATCTTCAAGCAATCTTATCTGGCTCTCATATACTGTAATACATAAGTATCTTGTTATATTATTGTACATAACTGATGAAAGATGTGATAAAGACATTACTGCTAGACCTACCTACAATACAGGTCTTCTTTAAAAACAGCATTAGCATGACGGACGTCGTAGCAAACAACTCATTACGCTGTAGGAATTTTACACTGAGAAACGTTTGAGGATATTAAACCCAAGTTGTTTTTTTCTCATAATTTGCTTACAATAAAAGTACTGTTAAGGAAATACTGTATATGTGGGACATTCCTGGTATTCGGTGCCTTCATGTCCCCAGTACAGAATATGATCTTAATAAACAATATCAATTTAAAGATTAGGCATAGTCCTAAAAAAACATAATTTGAACTTTAAGCATATTGAAGTGTATTTAAAAAAATTAAAACATTTTACAGCACTTTAAACTACCAATTTTTTCCTATAAACCCGCTTGCATCACATTTCTTTTTTTTTCTTTAAATATAACAAATACAACAATTACTGTGATTATTTTTCCCCATTTTGGCTGTATTTTAATAACGTATTACCAGATGTATTACCTGCTTTTAAATGAACAAAAGGACATGAGTTTATACATATAATAATAGAACAGCTAATAATAGAAAAAGTTATGTGAACACTAACAGATCATATAACAGTTTTTTTTTTCAATTGCTATCAAGCGTTTACCAATAGTTAAAGTACTTTTTCTAAACTCTCAACACAGCAGCACACCTACATCACACAATTAGCAAAACTGTAAATTTTCTGGACAAAACCACATTTTGTTAGATAAATGCAAACTCTACATTTCAAAACATTGAATACCCTTTTCTACGTATACTAACTCTTATCAAAACAGAGCAAACTTGATTCACAATCGAGTCATTCGGTCAAAACATTAGCACTAGTTTTCTATCCAACAGGAACATAGCGTATCATCATTCATAGTGCATAGACTGTCAAAATGCTAACAATTAATGGCATTACATCTTAATTAATCTGAATTTAATGAAGCGACGAGAACACTTTCTGTGCAAAGAAAACAAAAACAACGACTTTATTCAACAATTCGTCTCCACTGTGCTACACTTTGATTTGAATGTAAACAGCGTATCCTTGTGGCGCGGCTGACACAGAACAGCGTACGCAGTTAGCGTCCAGCGGATATTCTCCAAAATGGCGCTACGCTGATGTAGTAGAGACGAATTGTTGAATAAAGTCGTTGTTTTTGTTTTCTTTGCACAGAAAGTGTTCTCATCGCTTCATTAAATTCAGATTGAACCACTGATGGCAGATGGACTATTCTGGCGATGTCTTTCTTTTCTGGGTCTTGACAGTGTTAATTGTTTGGCAGTCAATGGGACAGTCACAAACCTTCCGGTTTTCATCTAAAATATCTTAAATTGTGTTCTGAATATGAACAAAGCTTTTACGGGTTTGGAACGACATGGGGGTAAGTGATTAATGACACAATTTTCATTTCGGGGTGGAGTAACCATTTAAGCATTTTTGAAACGTGTTAATTACCTGAATATTGTGTGAAAACAACATGGATTGTGTTAATGGTATGATCCAAACAGACAGATGTTGTGCTAATTGTTTTTAGAGTTTTGAAAATGTGACTATAGATTGGTCAAAGGGATGTTAGCAATAGAAAAAACTGTAAGCAGAACTCAGACTGAATTAGTTACAGCAGATTTCTAGTTCCCATCCTGCCTAATCAATAAAGTACTGTACAGTAAAGTTTCAGCAACATTATAACAAAATTAAATGAGTGGAGCTTAATTGTATTGAAAGAAATATTCTCAAATGAAACAAGTTTACAGTACTTCATAATTAGTATCTGTCCCTAACAGGGTGGACGTTTTTAGTCTTCCATTCCATAGATTTTGTTTCTGCTTACATTTATTTGCTTGAACAAAATCTCCCTATGATGATTACTCAAAAAGTTATTTTAAAAACAGTTTGATTTTCTACATTTCTACATTTTATGTCCAAAAGGCACCAAATACAGGAAAGATCCATGTATGTCACTTTTATTACCATATTCATGTAGCGTTGATTAAGATTTTCGCAATAAATCTGTTCTTATGCTATTTTTGTACCATGTCTATAAAATGCATCTTCACATACCACTCCTGTTTATTGTGACCTCGTATAATCTACAACAGTCTGTGATCGGTCGTATATTAATTATGATCTTGTAAGTCATGCACATTATAGTAGCATGAAAGCTTTTTAGTACTATAAAGCTCTTATGAAGGCTCATGAACTTAGTCAAGTGTTAAATTTATAAACCAGCATGTGCCTTTGAGGAGCTAAAGGTGTGGATTCATAAACAAGACAAGACACTATTCTCAAATCCAGTGTTTAATTTGCATCTGAAATGTTATTGACTTTAACTGAATCTGCCGTTTTATGACACATTTGGAGGAAAAAAAGTCATTATTTATTCAAATATATACAAACAGTTTGTCTCCAACATGTTAAAACTGATTCAAACATTGTGAAGCTGTTGTCTTCAAGTTTCTTGGACATGAAGCCAGTCTTCACTGGTACATGTTTGGACATGAATACTGTCTCATCAGAGAAATCAATCTGTCTGTTTCTCCACCGACGCCGCTGCAAACACACAGAGCATGACATGTCATTCAAGCTAGAATATATCATTTGAGAGCAAAAATATACGTTACGTATTGCTAAGTATCATTTTGTATACTGATAACTGGGTTAGCTTACTGCTAAGAGAAAAGCTGTGCACTTTCCAGAAAGAAAAAATTGTGAAAAATCATTACACGTTAAGAGAAATCTATGATATTTATCATTATGAATCAAATAAAACAAAACAGAGTTAGAATATTATCAAACTATACAGTTAGGTTTAGTGATAATCAGTGTTGGGAAGGTTACTTTGGAAATGTAATAGGTTACAGATTACAAGTTACAGACTTTCAGAAACTTTCAACATCTGAATTAAGATAAAAAAAGATTAAAAAAAATAAACCTATACCCTACATAAAGCAATATTTAACAATAACCAAGCTTGCTAACTGCTCAGAGAATGCTATACTTGAAACTTTCCCTTACATTTCTCAACTATACATAATGTCAATCAAATGATGCTTTTGAGAGATTTGTTTAGGATGAGCATAGCGGGTTAGTGGAGGCTTTACCTTTTCTTGCTGCTTTGCATGCGTCTCAAGAAGGTGCAGATGGATGTGATTTTAGCTTTGGATTTGAGGAGATCTGCATATCTGTTTGTGAACTCAATGTCACCCAACTGCCTCGTCTGAAGCCCAGATCTCCTGGAGATATGGATCAGATTCGATGTCAACGTGATGATTCAAATGACTCAAGTATGACAAGTATATCAAAGTTTTTACCAGAAAAAGACTTGAAAGATCTCATTTTAAAAGTTTATCAATTGATACAAGTAGATACTACAAGAAACTTGCTGAGAAGAGCCAGTGTTGTCCACAAGGGGGCGGCCTGCACTTAAATAAGCATAACAGGATCACAAAAGTGACTTGTTTATTAACAATAAAAGTTTATGAGACCCACACATCTCGGTCATCCAAAATCATATCTGAATCATCCCTGGGAAATAACATCTTTCTAGGTGAAAAGATGTCCGTTGTTGAGATGCTGTCCTCTTCTCCGAGATACCTGTGGTGATGAAGGCCAAAACATAAATGAGCCGATACATCAACTGTGAAACTGTGGAAAAAACAACATAAGCTAAGAAAATTGAAACTCTTATCACCTCCAGACAGAACTGGAGAAAGTGGAAGGAAGAAACAAAAATGTACAGAAGAAAATCAAGCAAGGACAAACAGATAAAGATCTAGTAAGATTTGACAGACCTGAAACTACACGACTACTTTTTATTTCAGAAACAGCTCAGAAGATCAGATTGAGGTTGAACGTGACCTGACCTGCCCAGAACCGGAAGGCTGGTCGCGCACTGGATGAGAAATATCACAAGGATGGACACTTGCGTCAGACTTGTAGGAAGAGACATTTCCACACCTTAAAAAATTTAAATGAGAACTTTTAGTGGTGAAAGACAAACCATTTTTCCTAGCAATCAAATGTGTGACAAGCTCGTTCAGAAACTTCACTCACCTCGGTTTGATGTTCTTGTAGCACTCTAGTAGTCGTCCAACGCTTCTTGTCTGGTTTTTATTCCAAGCCTTTTTGTACCCCCAAAGTCATTGATCACGAAACGTCAGCGTTTTTAATGTCAGAGTTTTATTGGCCTGACTATTTGCGTTTTCATTAGTTATTTGCCAACGGTTGCTTACACTTGACGTGACGACCACACATGTGCGCTCATGCTAATAAAGACAAACATGACTAACAGTGTTGACTTCCTTCATTGGTGGTAAACCGGTTGAGGGGGCCAAGGAATTGGTTTACTCACTTGTTTGAATTGTTGGGATTGTTAATAAATCAATGAGGAAGGAAGGATTGGGACAGAGAAAAGAGATTATGGGTGGACATACAAACACACACATGCTTTAGTGAATGAATGACAGTAGTAAAGATCATGATTATGGTTCCAGTACACTGATCAGTAACTAAGAATCAGTCAGACAGTATTTTCAACACAAACACACAACAAACATCACCATTGCTATTTCTATACTTATAGTTAGGGATTTAAACAAACCTCTAACGATAACTAATAAACCACCCACATACTATTGTAGCAGTGAGCTAACACACTCGCATTTTCACAAATCATTTTTTTTTTACATTTTTGAGTAAACTAAACAATTTTCCACATGCAGTATCTTATATTGATGTGAAGTCAATTAAAGACACGCAGAGCTTACAATTAATAAAGAATGAAGCGCATTGAAAACCCAATCAGGTTATTTCTCTGCATTTCACAAAAGCAATTCATTTCACTAATGAGTTTGAACTTTGTAGTGGGGTTCTGCATAGTTCACATCATCTGTCCTTCAGTAGTTTAGCCTAAAGATGAGGACCACGACAGATGATTCAAATGATGAAGCTCTCATTTCTCTTTTATAGACCTGACTTTGACTCTAACTCACCAACAGCAGCGAATCACGGCCGTATGCTTTCTTAACCATCATTTGTGACTCTAATTTGATGGTTTATAGGTTCAGTCTGTTTTTTATGAGGGAATAATGAGCGCTAAAGCTCTCTCAGAGGTTATTGAACACATTTGTTTCTGTTAAGAGTGAGATGGTGAACTGCGGAGACAGCTGGCATGACCTCTTTTATAGATCTTTAGATATATTTTATAATAATACACAATTAGAGGAGATAAAAAGCGCTTAGTGAAGCGGAGAGGGCTGCAGTAATTAACATTGGCATGATTGAAATTGCCACGTATATCAGAGAGGGTCCAAATGACATGCGGGTTGATGACTGATCTGTGGTGAGCAGCATGAGAGAGCATGTGTGATTGATATTCTGGCACTTCAGAATGATTACGGAGTGTAATTTTGGGCTAATGTCTTTATAAAATATGCACTTACATTCCCAGCAGCTGAGCTCAGTTCATTCAGATTAAATGGAGACTTTGCTGAAGACTTCCAACTTCATAAACATCCACTCTTTCTTAAGAACTAGTCTGACCAACTAGCAGCTAGAGTTATGACCAGTCTTACAGAAAAAAAAATACTTGTCTAAGCAGTTTATAAAACTAACCACAGATGTTTCTCCTGAGAAAAAGACTCTCACGATCATCTCCTCTCCAGGAGAATCTCAACAATGTCTCAAACGTGCTCAGATTTGCCAAGATACCCAAATTAGAGTAGGCTAGTCCTTAATTACATTTTCACATAATGACTGTTTTCTAGATCAAAGAACCCCAAAATAAATTATCTTGATCCTATTGTTAATGTTCAAGACCTTCAGATCAAGTACCAATAGAGGGAGTCAAGTGCCTTTGAAACACATGTACCATGCAGAGAAGTAGACTTTCCCTTTATAATAAATGCATAAAATGGTCAAAAGTCAGGAAGATTCAACTTTGCACTTTTTCTTAAATGTAAATATAGTTTTATTTGGTATAAAATTTGTAATATTTTTTTCATTACAAATTCCCAGTATTACCATCACATATTTTGTGATTGTGTAAATGAGAAGTAACAGTCCAGTTAACAAATTTAGGTAATAAAAAATATTGTGGGAACATTGTTTTGAAATGTTTCTAAAACACTGTCGTCCGGTTTTCTTGTCGTGATTATGACATCATTTAAAGGTTACTAAAACATTTATAACAACATTCCACTAATTTTATTGTTACCCAAAATATAATGTTATTTGAAATTATTTATTAATATTCTAAGAATATTTTCTCTTAACATTATGAGAGCGTTCATTAAGTACAAATAACATCAAAAGGACATTCCAACAATGTTGTTCTAAGAACGTTTTCTCGTAACATTATAAGAATGCATATAAAAAAAATGTTAGTGGAAATTGTGAGAATGTTCCCTGTTAGCTAGCAGGGGAACACATCTCTGCCAGATCAGCAGTGACTGCTTTTAATGACTGGATTACTGGAGATGTTTCTTAAAGGGATTTTCTAAAACGTTTTTTTAAATAGCAAGTTGAGATTTAAGAACAATAAGGTCTATATTTAATGTCACCTGGAAACAAAGAAAACACTTTTTTTCTAAAAAACACCCATTAAACTGTCAAGTTAGACAAAAAAAAAAAAAAAAAAAAGAAGACCAAGGAGGTGAAATTATATTGCCAGTTTTAAGACAAAGAGGAATACTTTCATTCATGTTCATGTTCTACAACAGTCCTCACACTGTCCGCATGACGAAATTTCACGTCTCCATTGTCATTCCAAATCTGTGATTTTTTGAACATTGCAGGTTTACAATGTCACTAATTCAATCAAGTCCCCCAAAAAGGCTGGTCGTCCATTTAAGACAAATGCATGAGAGGCCAGGATAATGCAGAGACTCTCAATGGGGAATCGGTTCAACACTGCAGCTGGAATTGCTTGCCAGTTCAGCGCTGAACAGGGTAAGGGTCTGTCTTGGCATGTTTAAGAAAAGTCGGACTGAAAGCACACTCTGCAGTGACGAATCCTCTCATCAGCAGAAAGAATCAAAAGACTAGGCTCTCCTTTTGAGGAGCCTGTTGTGTGGACAGAGGAGAACTGGTCCAAAGTTCACTTTAGTGATGAGAGCAAGTATAATTTATTTGGGTCTGATGGGAAACATTTTGTTCGGTGTCAAACTGAGGAAAAGACTGAAGCCCAAGGGAGTAAAGAAGTTAGTGAAAGGTGTAGGAGGAAGTGTCATGGTTTGGTGGATGTTTTCTACAGCAGGAGTTGGGCCTCTTATATAGCCAAATGAAAGGGTGAATGCATGTGTTTATCAGAACCTCCCTCAGCAACATGCAGTTCCTTCCCTGCAAGCATCTCCCAATCAGCCTGCAATTTTCATGCAAGACAATGCCCCCGTCACACTGCAAAACAGGTAAAGCAGTTCCTTGAAGCTAAGAACATTGAAACAATGAAATGGCCTGCCCAGTGTCCTGAACTAAGCTCGACTGAAAATCTCTGGAAAATCCTTGGTGACAAAGTTATAGCTAAGAAACCCACTATAGTAACCGAACTATGGAAGAGAGTGGAAGAAGAGTGGACCTGCGGGTGCAGATGTGCTAAAGTCATTCAAAGCAAGGGCCTCTACACTTCCTATTAATTTCTGGCTGCTGTAACCTTCCAAAAGTTTAGTTGTAATCATCTTCCGTGCTACAGTGGTTACTGTTCTCTAACTTTGATCACTGTTTTTCCACAAAATAAAGTTTTTTGTTGAAATGCCTTGAATATTTTGGCAAACATGTTAGTAGAACAGTGGTATACCTACAGCTAATATTCCTTCAAATTTTGAGTGATGAAGATTAATTTATAGATTGTTCTCTAATTTTGATCTCCACTGTATATCTCTGTATTTTGAGTCACGAACACTGACTTTAAAATCTCCTGCCATTCCAGCACAGCTGCTGCTAATGATCAGCAGATCAATCTGATTGATCTGATTGCATGCAGAGGAACAGGTGTGTTCCAATTTACTGCTATTCCATGCAATTTACTGCTATTCCATGCAATTTACTGCTATTCCATGCATAAACTTAGATAAGCAAATGCCTCAAATTTATTTTGATGATATTTTTTGTTAAACTTCAGTTGCTAAGCTAACAACAACAGCAACATCTTTTTAAGATTAAGTTATAAGATGTTTGACCAAGGCCCGGTTTCACAAACGGGGCTTAGTTTAAGCCAGGACTAGGCCTTAGTTAAATTAAGATATTTAAGCAACTTTTACAAAAATGCCTTAGAAGAAAACATTAAGGTGTGCATCTTGACACAGAACAATGAGACTGACATATTTGAAGATATGTCAGAGCAAGATATTTTCAGTTCAGACAGCTCAAACATGCATTTTAGTCTGGGACTAGCTTAAGCCTTGTCTGTGAAACCAGGGGTAAGTGTGCTGGAGATTCCAAAAGACAATATCAGTTGTGTAAACCTGATCTCATAAAAAACAGAACTATTTTATGAGGTGGCGATTTCATATGGACGTTCATATGGATCACTGTCATCACTAAACCTAACTGTCATTGGGGCATAAGCATCATACAAATTAGCCACAAAAAAAAAAATGGTTACAAATTCCTGTGAAATTGTATTGGCTGTGGAAAATGAACATCAACAGATTGCAACAAAATATATTCAGGAAATCCCTTTTACAAAGGTCAACCCCTGCCTCCCTTTATTTATGATGTAAATAACCATTTTAATTCACTGAGGTTGAAAATCAATATTATTATGAATCATTTCCATGTGTGTGGATCAGTAAAGCTGCTGTTGTAAGTGTGTGTGTGAATCTGTAATCAAAATCTACACCATGACAGAGAGGTAAACAAACACACTCACTGTGAAAGATGTTCATGCAACAGATCACACCGCGTGACCATTTACCCATAATGCCCTCCCGCTGTCGTATAACTGCCCCAGCTGAGCCAAAACCAATCTCTGTAAGAGTAGGCATGGCAGCTGCACACAACAGCTGCAGCGGTGCCGTCAGCCATCTGTGATCACAAACACACTCAAAAACACACAACAGAATATATTGGTTAGTTACCACAGTGTTATTTTCAGAGTGTTTTCATGCAATGGCTAACACTAATCTCAGCGAACACACAGATAATGTGTTAGTCTACTGTGTCCGTCATGAACAGGTGGCTCATTCAGCATTCATGACGGTCACTTGAAGCTTAAGGGGGTTGAACCCGTGACCAACCGGTTAGTAATGCAGATCAGTGGTTCTCAACTGGTTTTGCTTCAGAACACAGATTTGACATTGGACATAAAGCTAACATAGCTAAATTGGTGCAAACTGGAAGGCTCTTGATTGGCATTGATGGTTCCATGAAGAATCTTTAACATCCATGGAGCCTTTCCATTCCACAAAAGGTTCTTTAGATTATTAAAATGTTCTTCACACTAAGAAAAGGAAATGGTTCTTTTAAGAACTGTTCACTGAAAGGTTCATTGTGGAACTACAAATGGTTCTTTTGTGGAACCTTTATTTTTAAGACTGTACATAGGCATAAGCCCAACAAAATGCAGTATTGTTCAATATAATATCGCAAAGGTGATTAAGATCATTTTTAATACATAAACAACACCAGACGTTACTAGACTAACACAAAACACTAAGATAAAATGTATATTAATATCAGCAATATTAACAGTGATGAATGAATCTGCACCAAAAAAATAATGCCTTTGAAACTGCAACAAGAAAACTTTTTTCTATTCTATAGGCCTACATGATTATATAGATAGTCCCATTTTATTATAAGCATTGCATTTATCCTGCTTTTCCCGACCCGATTTTGGGTGCGTTTTTGAAAAGCATAGTTAGCCAGCTATAGTTGCAAGTTCCATCGTTACCTACAGTGGTGGCCAAAATTATTAGAACACTTGTATTTTCACCAGCTAAAAAAATGGTTTTAAGTCAGTTATTTCTATCTTTTGCTATAGTGTGTCAGTAGGAAACATCAGTTTACATTTCCAAACATTTAATTTGGCATTATTTGTAATAATCCAGTGAGATATTTGTTTGCACAAGGAGTCTGACAACAGCCAGTGCTCCACACAGAGATCTGATCTGATCATCATCCAGTCTGTCTGGAATGACATGAAGAAACTCAACAAACTGAGACTAAATCCAGAAGAACTGTGGCAACGTCTCCAAGATACATAGTTCAATGATTTCCCGAATCCATATTTCCATTGAACATTCGCAAACAGCATCACAACATTGTGCGGCTTGAACTACAGCTCTCAACCTGTGGTTGGAAGCATAGTTTCTTGTTAGAATGACATATAGACACCTGAGCAAAATAAACTTGAACATAAAATCTATGTCTTTCATTCCATGCATGTACACTCAATTAAATACAACCCAGCGCTGGTGAAATATGGACAAACCCAGCAACTGGGTTGTTTTGCCCCAGTGGTTGCGTTAAATGTTTAACCCAACCTTCTACCCAACTGCTGGGTCAAAACAACCCAATAGCTGGGTTTGTCCATATTTTACCCAGCACTGGGTTGTATTTAACCCAGAAGTTTTTAGAGTGTACAAATTTAATTCTAAAGGTCCTTGCACACTGAGTCCAATATTTTCATATACGTTTTTTTCCCCCGTTTTTTTTTTTTCGTATTCGTCATCCTTTCCTATCAAAATGCTTGCTAAGGATGTGAAAACGCAGAAAATCAAACCTCATCCGAATATTTTATGATGGATGAAAGTTTCGGAGGCAGTGTGTTAACGTGATTGACACAATGTGAGGTCGTATTTATTTTTTAACATTCGAAAATTTCGGACTCAGTGTGCAATGACCTTAAGTCTTTTAGTTTGTTATGAGAATTAAACAGTTTTATAAGCATGTGCGTACAAGCTCTAGTACCATGAGGAACCCTGAAGTGACATAAGGGAACCAGCAAAATAATAGACAAAAAACATTGAATCAGTCCTCAGATGCCATGTTCATTATTTACAGCATTACAGTTTTTTTAATTGGTTTGGTACTATTTTCACAAGCAATTGGTACATTTTCAAAACTCTTAGTACTAATATCACAACAGATCATCAAAAGTGCACTTTTTTCAAACATCACTTTTTTCAAACATCAAACATTTCAGCATATTTTCAATTGTCTTAGTAGAATACACACAATCACAAAGTATCCTTTTCACTACACAAAATAATTGTTTAATCTATATCAATGTTTCATTCACAGTAACTGCTTTTCATAACGCTCTTACTATCAAACTTTTCATTTGCATGTCTTCTCATTCAGTTTCATACATTTGTCTATTATTTAATCTAACTCATCTTTATGGTTAATCGGTGAATCATTTGGTGCAGCTATAGATATCTATAGATATAGATATAGTTTCTAAAGAACTTGTTTGCAATTTAGGGGCAATCAAAGGTAATGAATATTTATCATAAGTGATTTATCTTAGATGATAACCACTATTTTGTACATGTGTGTGTGTGTGTGTGGTTCAGGTAAACCCTATGTTATGGGAACAAAATGTTCCTCAAAGATGGCAATATCTGAAATCCTTTTCCTTGTGGGAGACTTTTTTCTATGAAAAAAAACAACAGAATTTTTGGAAGGGTAGGTTTAAGAGTAAGCTTAGTGTAGGGGGATAGAATATACAGTTTGTACAGTATGCTATAAAACCCATTACTCCTATGAAATGTCATCATGATAGGAATAATGTGTGTGTGCGTGTATGTGTGTGTGTGTGTGTGTGTGTGTGTGTGTGTGTGTGTGTGTGTGTGTGTGTGTGTGTGTGTGTGTGTGTGTGTGTGTGTGTGTGTGTGTGTGTGTGTGTGTGTGCGCGCGTACCTACTTACCCATATTTTGGGGACAAATTGGTACCCAGAAGTGAGCAAAACCTGACAAAATCACACACACACACAAAAAAAACTTTGAGGACGTCCCCATTTGTAAAACTGTGTGTTTTGCAATTTGTGAACATACAGCAGGATACAAGAGAGAGGAACTGATCAGAGATGTATCAGAAGAAGGGAGACAGATGGCATCAAATACAGCATTTTACATTACATTACGCCATGTGATACTGTATATAGAGGCATTACCATGGTAGAGACTGCACATTACTATAACTCATCTGAAAAGTTCAGTTACAGTGTAGATTCAGTCATATGTCATACTGCATTGACAGTAAACTCTGTGTAGCACCAAACCTTATGGCCATGTCATATCTTCATCACACCTTTTGATCCAGTAACACACTGTATAAATACTTTTAAAAACATTATGCATTTTATGCGATGTATGCAAGCTAGGTAATGTAAGTGTATTTTCTAACATGACAGTTATTGCCTCTATTACTGTAATTATTTCAGCAACAAAGGTGATTTGAAACATGTATCTTGCATTCTTTGCTCTTGAATTAACTGAATGTTAAAAGTACTAAGTTGAAAGAAGATCTTACTGTTGTGTTTTGGTGATTAAGCCAAATGTTTTCAATACATATCACAATGATCTTGTGTTCTGAAACAATGATTATGTGGAATGAAAATATGCGCAACTACAATGAAATCATGAGATCAGGTTTTGAAAGAATGACTAGTGGTGTTACAAGTGTGATCAGTTTAAAGTTTTGTACTAAGAGTTTTGAAAATGTACACCTTACTTATGAAAATAGTACCAAACCAATTAAATAAAACTGTAATCTGACATTAATTTGATCTCAAACTAATTACCCTGTTGAAAAAACTGGTTTGAGCTGCATGGTTTAAGATGGTCCTTAGCTGGTTTGAGCTGGTTTAAGCTGGTTCATAGCTGGTCATGTGCTGGTCCTAAGCTCCTGCTCAGGACCAGCACATGATCAGCTTAAACCAACTCATGACCAGCTAAGGACCAGCTTAAACCAGCTCAAACCAGCAGCCATGCTTCAAAACATACCTAACCAGCATATGCTGGATTTTTTAACAGGGTAATCAGCCAAAGTTATTACTCCACCACCTGCTTGACATCATTAATGACAATTTTAACCAACATGGTTTGAATGGCGGATGTGTCACAAAGTTTCTACTTTTTCAGGAAAGAGTTGTGACTAGCTAGTTAGTTTCTCCAACAATGCATAGTACTATGGTAGCGAGTTACATCATTGTTTGGGAAACGCACCCCAGAACAGATTTTTTTGCATTAGTTGATGTACGTTTTCTCTTCAGTTTTCCTCTGACGTTTAGATTTAATGTTATTGTCCCTTCACTTTAACCAAACCTTACTCATTACAGTAAATTGACACTTAAGATTTAAGATACAAATATAATAACGTTTTATGGTGACAGTAAGTGTTTTTATTTGAATACTATTTAAAGTTTAATCTGACATTAATGAGAAGGGAATGGGATAAAGATTAGACATGCACAAGTGATAACAAATGGATTTATAGGTCACTTAATAACAACATAGCAATTTATGCTGCAACAACATACACAGATCAAAATAAAACCATCAAACACATTGATTAAAACAGAGGTGTTTACTTTCATTCAGTCAAGATATGACTGAAAAATATCAAAGGGTTTATGTGGAACTGCAATTGTACTGTCTTTGATAAAGATACTTCCCTGACTGGATCGATACTTTAATCAGGACACAAACACAGAACTGATGTACTTCCATGAACTGCAAATTATTGATCGTGACACTTTTTTTTTTCACGCTTTTCCCCCAGTGTGAAAAAAGTAGGCTTGAAAACAGCAGTCCACAACTAAATGATCATTTAGCCAACTAATTAATTAATATAGACACAACTAAAAATATAGTTTATTTGTAAAAAATAAATTTTACTTATTATATATTTTATTTTTAATATATATTTTTTAAATATAAATTCAACAGCACATCAGAGATGCTGTCCATAAATGAACTTTTGTAACCAGAACTTCTATGCAAAAGTTGTACGTTTTAGTTAAACTGAAGTTGTTCATCTTACCAGTTTGATGTATTGCTGTCTGAAAGTTCAGTTCAGTCTCCTCCAATGCAGTTATATGCAACTCAGAAATTAATAATCATAATAAATCACTCAGAAAAGGTCACAGGTGCAGATATTGCTTTTTAACTGATGGCTACAAAATAAAATCGAGACAACAAATTAATTAATCTTCAATATTTCAATCAATACATATAAATATACATATGTCATATTATTACTAAATTTACTGAATTAATGAGTTTTACTCACATTTCAGCTGAACAAAACGGCAGGCCTTTTATACATAAAAGGTCAACGCTCTTGCATTCGTCTTTACAATCTGGAAAGGTCAAAGCATTACTCAAAGAATTATCATAATGCAGATGAAACCTACACAGATAATCCATGGCAAAACAGATTATGACACAATGCAGGCTGGCACACAGGCCGGTCACTCTCACTGGATGTGTACCGGACGACTTTCGCTGGACATATGGACTACAAAATTCTGTCTTGGAAACAGTAAACTTGAATTAAAAAAGCAAGATGACAACACTTAAAGGGGTCATCGGATGCAAAATTCACTTTACAAGTTGTTTGAACATAAATGTGTTTTGGAAGTGTGTGTACACATCCATCCTATAATGATTAAAATCCCCTTTCTCAAATCAGGCTGTTCTGAGATTCCTGTCAGAATGACGTAGTTCTGTACAGGCCGCTCCCACGATAGTTGATTGACAAGACCGTCTTACCTTAGACCCGCCCTGAATGAGCTGTCATCAGTCCGCCATTGTGTAGACTTCTGTGCAGGGGAAGACAAGAGTGTCTCCGATTAAGCGATTGAGGCGTTTTGTTGTTGGATGTAATAATGAATATAGCAGTCGTCATTAACTCCTGACATCTGAGCCGCTGAAGACGCAGAGGATTAAAGTTACTTTCATTTTGAAGGGAATGCGCCGATCCCCGATCTGCCTAAATGCGTCTATGTTCACGTGAATCATTCGTGATCCAGCTTCATCTACAGAAGAAGTGAGTATAAGGGTTTTATGAATCTTTGTAAATCACCTTTCCTAATAACGTGCTAGTTATGGCACTTTTCCACTGCGTGGTACAACTCAGCTCAGCACGGCTCAGTACGGCACGGCATGGCACGGCTCGGGTCGGTTTGCGTTTCCACTGCAATTTAGTACCGCTTTAGAGTGGGCGGGATTATTCACGTGTCGTTATAGTTGCGCAGCCTCTACTGCCGTGACTCCTGAAAACCTTTTTAATTCCGCACCGCTCCATCACGCTCTCACTGGATCCGCTCCTCTGCTATCAACGAGAGGAACGTCTGTACTTCCTCAACAGACAACTAAACAGCCATTTTTTGGTTGTTAAAAGAAAGGTGCGCTCATTCAAAACAGTTGCGTTCGATCCTTCGCTGGCTGTGCTGGTTTAAATCTAGCAGGTCTGTTGTGTCTCGTGCCGCAAGTTCAGTGGCGTTGGCAGTGACAATTTTCTCCGGCCAATCTGTGATCAGAAGAGTTTACATGTCACGTTTTGGTAACGGTATGGCTCGCTTGGAACCTCGGCCGAGGTGGTACTAAAAAAAGTACCAGGTACTGTACCCAGTGGAAAACCCCCCAAAAGTGAGCCGTACTGAACCGTGCTGTACCATGCAGTGGAAAAGCGCCAATAGCCAGTTTCGCGGCTAAAGTAAACAGCACTGCTCGTCACTCCACGGAAGTGAGGGGCGGGGTCAGCAGAGCTCATTAGCATTTAAAGCAACATGGACTATAATGGCTTGAAGAAAACAGAGCTGATTTTGTCAGAGTAAAGAAGGTGTTTTTTACACTACCATTGAGAAATTTTAACCAAAGTATGTTATATTTTCATTAAGACCCTAAAGAATTATATCAACTTGTGTAAAATGGGCATCCGATGACCCCTTTAATATTATTTAGCTGTTTGTGGGTCAGATTTGAAAGGTTAGACAACATCCTACATCTGGATCAAAGCAGCTTAGACCCAATCAAACATTTCCACCGCAGCTCTCCTCGCCACGGTGGAGTAAACACTAATCGCGATGACAATGTTGATGATGATTATGATAATGATGTCATCAGTGACTACTAAGCTTCCTCAGTGGAATGGATTATAGAGGCATGCCAATCATAATAAAAACGACTAGAAAAAATATTATGTAATTTCATTTACATGCATTATTGTTATTACTATAAAATGTAATTCCTAACAGCATGCATGCTTATTGTTATTATAATGTCTGAACTGCCTTTATTTTCGCTCGCCATTGTATTCAAAACACTTAATTTATGTACCATGAGCCACTGTAGCTAATGGATGGATCTCAGACACAAAGAGACACACCAGACACCTGCGTAAACTTCTACATACAGCAGCCCAAATGAAAGCAGCACTAATTTGTTTTGACAAATGTTTTACTGGCCATTTTACAAATGACAAACACATAAACCATTGTTCTGTGAGGGACACACACGGAGTGCTGGCATGACATACTGTATCCTGCTGTGCGACATGTCTAAAATGATGTTAAATGTAAATATTCTATTTCTATTATTATTTCCCTTACAAAAAAATAACCATGGTTTTATTATAGTAAAAGTGTTTTTAGCGGATTGATTACCATTTGTATAAGTACAGGTTTACTACAAATACCATTTAGTTAAACGATGGTTAGTGTAGCAAAACTTCAATATGGATTAACTTCAATAACCATGTTTTTTTTTTTTTTAGTAAAACCATGGTTAATTTTCCTAATAAGGGATTATCCACTTTATTTTCCCCATAAAGGCCAAAGTATACTTCACTTTTTATGTGTACGCGCGGGACAGAGTATGGCCATTTGTAAATTGAATGTGTCTGGCTTCCGGTCATCCGCTTCCAGCTATTTTTAGTTGTACTCATTTTGCTGCTTGATATTGTAAACTTGTGTTTTTACCACATTATAATGTATTGTCTTAATTATAAACACACTGGGTTGTAGCACAAACAATTGCTAATGTAGCGGAAGTCTCACACATTCACAGAAAACAGCTTACTTACGCATTAAAAAAAATAAGGTGGATACACACTGTTTTTGTAAACCGATATTAACTTGATCTTATACAATTATACATTTTAATTTAAAATATTGGGGGGGGGGGGGGAAATAGCAAATACTAGGAAAAAGAAAAACAATCATGAAAAGCTCAGTAACCGCTAAAGTTAGTCACGCATTTTCCCGCTCGCGAGCAAAAATGGCATTGAAGTAACCGTAGCAACAACAGTACTACCACTTTGCATCAAACTGTCGTTATTTTTTTCCACTTTAGCCTACTACAGATTCACAAAACTTATTTTTGGCAGTTGGCGCTTAACTATCTGTGCAAGGAACAACAATGAAAATGCGTATAAATAGTACGCCAAATACAAACAGAAAATCGTGCTATTGATACGCAGAAATGTACTTTGGCGTGCATATGATACGCAACTGTTTGACGTGCATATAGGCCCTAATATGCAGTTTTTGCGTGCATATGATACGCAATTTGTTGCCGTGCATGATACGCAGTTTTCGCGTACATATGATACGCATCTAACGTTACCCCACAACCCTAATTCTACCCATTCCGTATCATATGCACTCCAAAGTCCTTTTGTGCGTATAAATAGAATGCCAAATCGAAACATAAACTCGTGCTACTGATACGCACTTTCATGAGATGGGTGCTTCGCACAGTGGACAAAAATGTAATATAAGCGATTTAATACAGCAGCGTACGTTCAAATAACGCAAGATTTAACCCTCCATCCTTCAGCCAGTCGTGTAAAATGTCACACCCACCGTCAACAGGACGAGATTAGCACTCCTGTGCAGTGTTAGTGTGAAACTAAAGCGGACAGATACAACCGGTGAATCACTGGCTTTATACAGCCATATTCTCTAACTTTAACAAGTGATGTTATTATAAAGATAAGCGTTTTCAATAACCCCAGGGTAATGTAATGAAACGCCTCAGATATTAACAGGAACGCGTCGCTGTAAGCCGCTTTAAGACTGCGCGCAGGTGGATGGAAATAGAAGCGCTCGAGCTCCGAGCTGAAGATCCGAGATGTGGACCTGACAGAAAACTTTTGCGTCAAACAGCGAAGAATGAACAGCGAAGATTTTAGCGCTTACTGTGACCGTCTTTCCTCCTTTAAAGACAGAAAATAACGGGACGTCGTTCCAAAGCGCTTCAGAGTTCAGAGGAACTTTCAGAAACGCGCAAATAATGGCAAAGAAGAAACGTGTTTTATCGCTCAGTTTTATCAAGGGATTCCCAGATGACAGGTTATTATAGAGACAGACATGCCTGCCAACCTCACCGTCTCCAGCCACACCACGAACTACAACTTCCCAGCGCTCATCTTCGGGATATTATTGATCATTATCATCATCTGCGGGAACGTGCTGGTGTGTCTGAGCGTTTACACGGAGAAAGCGCTGAAAACCACCACGAACTACTTCATAGTCAGTTTGGCTGTCGCTGATCTAATGTTGGCGGTTCTGGTCTTACCGCTGTTCGTGTATGCAGAGGTGAGTCAAGACACTTCATTTCAGAGATATTTGACATTTCATATAATATTGTATTACAGCCTAATATTTACAATGCTTAAGGTAGCCAGAAAACAAACAGGTTTGTACCTACTTTAAACCCTTGCTAAGCTGGTTTACCTGGTGATCATCTTAAATGTCGAGCTGAGGTAACCCTTCTTATTGGTACCACTGTAAGTTTTGACCACTTTCATGCTGGTTTAGCTATTGTCTATAATAAACCTAGTTTATTTCAAGTCAGCTATATGTAATAACGTGATTTCATTCAATATTTACTCAATCTAAAAAAAAGTAAATTATATATAGCCTATATATATATACTGTATATATATATATATATATATATACACAGGATATTAAAATTATTTAAATATTCATTTTGAGTGTTTGTGTATATATATGAAATATGTACTTAATATTAAAATACATTCATCGTGTTAATCTATGTTCTGCTATTGTCAATGCCTTTTTCTTGCTTAAAAACAATTAACAAACTTGGGGGGGGGGGGATAAAAATATTATTACATATAAATTAATTCATTTTGTTCATTTATATACGTACATTGCATGCAATATTTATGTAATATTAAAATATTTAATTTTGAGTGCATGTATATATGTATATACATATATATATATATATATGTATATATATATATGTGTGTGTGTGTGCAATATTTACTTATTAAACATATTTATTAATACATTCATAAATATAAATGAATAAATTATACATTAGTAATTTATTTAAATATTACATTTTGATATGTAATATATAAAAAAATTGTGTTTGTGTATATACACATACACTTATATACACATACAAATAAGTTATTTAAATATTTAATATTTAATTTTTAGGGATTTGTTTTAGAATGTGAACTTATAAACATTTTAGTTTAAAAAAATTTTTTGTTTGTTTCAACAATAACTGAAGTAGCTTGCCATTAACTATGGTTACGATGGTAACAGTAATCAGTAATCTGTTCACTTGATTTTAATTAAATTCTTAACCGTTCTAATAAACAGCTATATGACACTGTTCCATAACAGCGCAAAACAAACTTAGCATCAATACTCAATTGTTACCCTTCAGCGAAACACTTTGCAGACATGCATTCATTCGGCCCCCTCCTGCCGAGACTGTCTTGTCTCTGCCAGAGCCGGACGTCATAAACACACATCGCACAATACACATTGTCTGCCACCCCGGGATGTGGGCGCGAGATCCGAGACCAAAGAGGCCTCCAAAAACTAGCGATCGGACATTCCATTCAAGCACGGATTCGGGTCCGCACTAGTTACCGAGTCCCCTAGACTGGATACTGAGGGCCCCAGACAGCAGGGACAAGGTCACCGGGAGCGAAGCAAAAGGCTCATGGTAGTCTGGTTGGCTCTTCAGGCCAAGGACACGGAGAAAATATGCTCTAGTGAGTCAGCTGTAGCTTAATTACAATTTTACATGAGCCCCCTCACCACGATCTCATGGCTTCCACTTGTAGGGTGAATGTGGCTCGTTGGCATGGGAGAGAGGCCATTACCAAAAAGCAATTAAGAATCTGTCCTCTTCTCCAGGCCAATCATTAAAATGCCATTAAATCCTCCTCTCTGCTGTTTTATCTCTTTTTTTTAGACCGCGGGTGTGCGTATCAGCTACTAAATTACCATCAGCCCCGGAGCATGTGGTGTGTGTGTGTGTGTGTGTGTGTGGCTTGGTTGTTGTGACAACGCCAAGCCGATAATAGGGAAATTAAGGTTCCACAGTCGCTCCGCTGTGGCACTAAGAACACGAGGTTAGGGGAAGGTGAAAGAGGTCAGAGAGTCATGGTAATGGAGGGATTGGAAAAAATGGTGAGGGTAAAAAGAGGCATGGATGATAAAGATGATAGAGGCAACAAATGTGTGAAGAGTTAAAGACGGTGATGATTTTCTCTCCTTCTCAGTTCCAGGATGAGGTTTGGTCCCTCAATATGACCGTATGTGATGGACTGATGACCATGGATGTGATGCTATGCACCGCCTCTATATTTAACCTCTGCGCCATCAGCATAGACAGGTGGGTCTGACTTTAACCTGTTGCACACAATGTGTCTGCGGGACACATGGTTATTATCATAAACAACAACAAAAAAAATCATTAAAAAAAAAAAAAAAAAAAAACATGAAGAAAACAATTTTTTTTACAAAAAAAACTAAAACTGTTCACTAAAATAAGAGTAAATATAAAAAAAAATAACTTATTTTATTTCAGTTAGCAATAAGCATAATTTCCAATTTTTTTAGTTTAACCCGAAGTACTAAAATGCCTAAAACTAAAATAAATATTAATAAGAACAGACATACTTAAATAATAATAATAATAATAGTGAAAAAAACAACAAAACTAAGAAATCTTCAAATAAAATTCAAATTAAAACAGAATATTTTAAAATAAAAAAATTCTAATTGTATATAAATATAAATTAAAAATATTAATAAAAAAAAACAGTAATTGTATATCAGTGACACTAAAATAACGCCCATACATTACCAGTTTTGAATGTTTTGTCATGGACTGCTTTCCACATTTTTGAATCAAAGTCCTCAAAAAATGAAATACATTAAAGTGAGACGTAAATAATTTAAAAAAATAGTATATTTTAGCCTCTTCAAACGCTACACACTTTGTACAGATTCAGCTTGGACAAATTCTGCACAATTAAAACATTTCCATTTGCATATAAATGTGATTCCCAACCAGTGCTATCACTGAGATTCTATAATAGCTTTTGTAATTTAAAAAAATATATATATATGTATTTTTCATTTTTATTTAAATTTTAGTAATTTAGTTTAGTATTTTGACATTATTATTATTATTATTATTATTGTTATTATTTCAAAATGTGTCTATATATCTTTTGTTAATTATTTATTTTATTTATAATGTTTTAGTTTTAGTTATTCCATGGTCTGTCTGAATACTCGATTCTGATTGGCTGGCAGGTGTTGATTAAATTCGTTTAACTGCACAGGTAGTTACAGGTCAGTTTAATCACCGTTCCATATTAATGCGCTGCTTTAATTGATGCACACTAACTAACCAACAAGCATAACTCGCTCGCACACACACACACGGAGAGAGGTCGGAGATCGCAGATTGTGCTGCACACACACACATAAAGTTGTTGTCAACGCTTCCCTGCGATTTTTATTACTAAAATAAAAGATAGATACTAGATCGTTACATTATATTCCCCAGCAACGAGGTGATAAAATCGCTAATTAACGTTAATTGTTTGTAGAGAGAGATGCGCAGACGCAGCAAGCTGGTAACTTACACACAACTGTCATCTCTCTCTCTCTCTCGATCGAAAATTAATTGAAATACATGCTATAATTCATTCAAATAAATGTGATCTTACCGCACTATTTCATCTCTGTGTCTGATTTGAAGCGGGCAGAATGCTGAGCTAACGATCCGTAACTGATGAAAATAACCGTCATTTTTACCCATTCGGTCAAATATTGCGCTGCAAAGAGCAATACAATTATGCCTTACTTAATGTACGACCCGAATTCTGGAAATGGTGGGGCATTTTATTTTTATTTATTTGCATAAACTGAAAACTAAAAGAATTTCAAATCACATGAGCCAATATTTTATTCACAATAGAACATAGATAACATAACAAATGTTTAAACTGAGAATTTTTTTTAATTTTATGCACAAAATGAGCTCATTTCAAATTTGATGCCTGCTACAGGTCTCAAAATAGTTGGGACGGGGGCATGTTTACCAGTGTAGCATCTCCTCTTCTTTTCAAAACAGTTTGAAGACGTCTGGGCATCGAGGTTATGAGTTTCTGGAGTTTTGGTGATGGAATTTGGTCCCATTCTTGCCTGATATAGGTTTCCAGCTGCTGAAGAGTTCGTGGTCGTCTTTGACATATTTTTCGTTTAATAATGCCCCAAATGTTCTCTATAGTTGAAAGACTCTTCTACTACGAAGCCATGCTGTTGTAATAGCTGCAGTATGTGGTTTTACATTGTCCTGCTGAAATACACAAGGCCTTCCCTGAAATAGATGTCATCTGGAGGAGAGCATATGTTGCTCTAAAACCTTTATATACCTTTCAGCATTCATAGTGCCTTCCAAAACATGCAAGCTGCCCATACCGTATGCACTTATGCACCCTCATACCATCAGAGATGCTGGCTTTTGAACTGAATGCTGATAACATGCTGGAAGGTCTCCCTCCTCTTTAGCCCGGAGGACACGGCGTCTGTGATTTCCAACAAGAATGTCAAATTTGGACTCGTCTGACCATCGAACACTTTTCCACGTTGAAACAGTCAATTTTAAATGAGCCTTGGCCCACAGGACATGACACATATGGCTTCCTTTTTGCACGATAGAGCTTTAGTTGGCATCTGCATATGGCACGGCGGATTGTGTTTACCGACAGTGGTTTCTGGAAGTATTCCTGGGCCCATTTAGTAATGTCAATGACAGAATCATGCCGATGAGTGATGCATTGTCGTCTGAGGGCCCGAAGACCACAGGCATCCAACAAAGGTCTTCGGCCTTGTCCCTTACGCACAGAGATTTCTCCAGTTTCTCTGAATCTTTTGATGATGTTATGCACTGTAGATGATGATATTTGCAAAGTCTTTGCAATTTGACGTTGAGGAACGTTGTTTTTAAAGTATTCCACAATCTTTTTATGCACTCTTTCACAGATTGGAGAGCCTCTGCCCATCTTTACTTCTGAGAGACTCTGCCTCTCTAAGACATCCCTTTTATAGCTAATCATGTTACAGACCTGATGTCAATTAACTTAATTAGTTGCTAGATGTTCTCCCAGCTGAATCTTTTCAAAATGTCTTGCTTTTTCAGCCCTCTGTTGCCCCTGTGACAACTTTTTTGAGACCTGTAGCAGGCATCAAATTTGAAATGAGCTCATTTAGTGGATAAAAGTGTAAAATTTCTCCGTTTAAACATTTGTTATGTTATCTATGTTCTATTGTGAATAAAATATTGGCTCATGTGATTTGAAAGTCTTTTAGTTTTTATTTTATTCAAATTTTTAAAAATGTCCCCAACATTTCCGGAATTCGGGTTGTAGTACGTCACAAGTTAAACTAAATGAAAAATCTTTTTTAAAAATGTACTTTTTATATTTTATTTCAGTTAACTTATTTATTTATTTATTTAACTATTTAAAATATTAAAGCATATATTTTCTCACACAAGTAAGGAAAACTTATAATAATTTTAGGTAAATATAATAACCCTGTTCCCAACCTTATGCAAATTTGATTTTATGCCAATATACAGTAGTTTGCAGCTATTTCTAATAAAAAAAATATTTATTTACAGTCGTTATCAAAGAAAAACTCTCTGTGGTAACCCAGAAAGCACTTTATTTTGGGGATAGAGTTATAGAAATGCTGTGTGAAGGGCACAAAATGTGTGAAACAGGCCTTTAAAGTCTGATGCTTGAACTCATGGGAATTGGGCCGAGGACTGATGAATCAAATTCATGCAGTTCACTGATTTTGCACAGCTAGTTTTATATTTTGGAAGCTGTAAGGGTCACAGCAGGTTACCTTCCTAATTGTGGGTCTGTTTGAAGACACGATGAAATAGCATTTATAATAAAAGTGGCTTCCTGCTATGATTAAAAGAACAGAGAGACGGGTTGAGATAGAGACTGAGCAAATGTGTTCAGAATAACTAAATGGCATTAAGTTGCAGGCTTTACCTCGGAATTACAACTGATTCCTCATGTAGACCCTCCTCCGCTGTCCCGGTGATTCGAGTCAACCGCAGGGTCATTAAGATCCCTCCTGCCATTCTGTGTGGCTCAGCAGAAGGTGTTTTGAGAGATTAATGAGATATACGCTCAGGACGGCACTCTGTAGAGATACAGCAGCGTGACACTTGTTATGCAAGGAAAGGCTGCAAACGCTTCGCTTGGCAGAACTCAGCATGAAATCAGCAATGTTTGGAGAGCAGATACACGGACCACCGCTGTGTGTAACAGCTTCATGCGGCTGGAGTTGTTTGAAACATGAGTTGTGAGATGCTGGGATGCTTCAGGGTTCACGCTCCTGTTTACAAACATACCAATAATAAAGGCACATGGCTGTTTCTATCACTGATATGATGATTATATACACCTTTGAGAACCAGTTAAATTCAAAGAGAACTCAACTCAACTCAATTTTTTTTATAAAGCCCGTTTAAAACCATAAAAATTCACCTAATGTACATAGATAACATAAAACTCTAAAAGTCATTACAAACAAAAAATAGCAACATATCGCAACAGCAAATCATCTAGTTATTGAATAAAATGATATGCATGAATCTCAAATATACAGGTGTATCGCACAAATCACACTCTACATTTACAACCCTCAAAATATAAAAAAAGTTTATTTTGCATAAAGAAAAATATATATTAAAATATATGATATATTATAAATAATACATTATAAATATAAATATAATAATATAAATAATGACAAGCATTTTTTGCCCCAATACATAAATACATACAGAATTATATATATATATATATATATAAAGTATATATATATGTATATCATCAGAAAACTTTTATATAGAATTATAATAATTATATGTTATGCATTATATAAGTATATAACACAATATTTTATTTAAATATATTTTTAAATACTTATATATATATATATATATATATATATATATATACACACACTCACACAATATTTTTATTTAAATATTTTTTGTGATTAATTATTTTTATTTTATTTTATTATTAATTTATTTTTAATATATATATAATGTAACAATATGATAATGAGAATTTGGGGAGCATTGTGTGTATGTATTATTATGTATTTATATATGTGTGTGTTTGTATATACACACACACACACACACACACACACACACACACACGCACACATACATATATATATATATATATATATATATAAACAGTATTTTTATTTAAATACATTTTTAAATACTTTTTTCTATTTTATTTTATTTTATTATTATCATTTATTTTTTCTGTTTTTTTTTTTTTCATTTTTGGTTCTCAATTGATTTATTTTTTACAGTAGGCATACAGGGAAAATATGACAAAGAAAATGTAATGTAAGTATAAATTAAATCTAAAAAAGAATTCTATTTCTCAATGTTGATTTTGGGGTGAAATATGACCTAGACATTTCACTGGTTATGTTAGATTCACCCTTGCGCTTTACCTTCTGTAAACTGGAATCACATTATAAAACATGTTGGATATGTGTGATATTATCTGATTAGCAGTTGAAGGTTCAGGGGAATATCAGGTCAACACATAATTGGCTCAACTCAATCAGCGAATGAGAGATTCGAGCGGTGGCTTAGCTAGCATATAATGATAAAAGCAAAGTGTTCATCAGGGTCAAGAAAATTTCAATGTTGATTTAATAGCTTTGCATGAACTGTCTTGTAATACCTCATATGGTTCCCTCCAGGTTCATCGCAGTCGCCATCCCTCTTAATTACAACCGCAAACACGTGGACCAGCGACAGATTGTCTTGCTTTCCGCCACATGGATCCTGGCCTTGGCCGTGGCCTCCCCCGTGATGTTCGGAATCAACAACGTCCCCAACCGGGACCACAGCGAATGCAAGCTGGAGGACAACAACTACGTGGTGTATTCCTCCGTCTGTTCGTTTTTCGTGCCGTGCCCCATCATGCTTTTGCTGTACTGTGGGATGTTCCGGGGCCTGAGGAACTGGGAGAAGGCGAGGAAGGCCAAGCTGAGGAGCAGCATGCAGGCCTGCAGAAAGCTTCAGGAGGCCACCGCGTCCCTGCAGCCGCTGTCCGGCCTGCCGCCCCCTCTGCCGCCCGTGATCGAGAAAGACCTGACTGGCATTACCTTAGAGGAGCTGGACCACGATAACTACCCCGATCCTGACAGCCCGGGTCCCGTGTCCATGCTCGCCTACCCCGGCGGGAGATACAATCAAGATCAAAACCAGAACCGGCAAAGGAAGAGAGCGAAAATAAACGGGAGGGAGAGGAAAGCCATGAGGGTGCTTCCTGTTGTAGTAGGTAAGCTGATACATAACTTCATTTATTAAGGTACAAATATTCTGTCACAGCTCAGGGCCATTTAGAAGACAGAAAGAACTTTATTACCAAGTATGTTTACACACACAAGAATTTGACTTGACGGCAGGAGCTTCCAGTGCAGAAGAAAGTACTGACATAGTGTAACATACATAGGAATAAAGATGGAATATACACTAATATAAGAAAAACACAATGAAATAATGCACTATATACAGACGTAGAAGTATAGAAAACAACTGTAATTGTTTAAATGAATGTACAGATATGTTATTTACAAATGTACAAATTTCGGATTCTATGTATAAATATGTCAGTTATGATGGACAATGTATAGTTATGAATTTTTAATTGTTCAGGCTGAATATAGCCTGTTGGAAAAAAACTTTTAATATTTAATATATGATCTACTGAAGGCAAAAAAGTGTTCAAAAATTATGAAGAAAGAAATGGAGGCCATGCTACAGCATCTAAAATATTCAATTTCACTTATAAATCTTCACCCAAAATCGTTATGCATTATGACAATGTCCAGGGGCATGTTTTGCATCAACTGCTCACTTTTCTGTCTCACTGTTGTTGAATTTTCAGCTCGTGATTAGGTTTACAACATGAAATTAATAAAATCTCTAAAAATTAATGAAATTATTAATAATGAATTAATGATAAAGAAAAGCTGAAAATGCATTCATTATTGATCAGTTGGGTCTATGCACTTTAGAGTAGTGAGGGGGCAAAAACCATTTTTATTGTTATTATTAATAAAAAAATATTTAAATATTAATTATTATTATTATTATTAATAATAAAAACAGATTTTTATTTTAGAATTTGAAAAATAAATGATGTCACAGACCTTCCTGCAGCAGAAAAAAAATCTACTTTTACAAACTTAGACCATACATTTTACTTACTTTTGTCTAAATGTTATAAACTCAGAGTAGAATTTGAGTATTTTCATTTTTCAAAACAGCTTGCACTAACTGTCAGCACAAAAGGATCCAGAGGCAGAAGGCAAGTCAAAACAGAGAATTTATTATCCAAACGAACTCAGGCAGTCTGTTGTTCGCTAGCCAGATAGGCATACACAGAACAGGAGAAATATCTCAGGGAAAAAAACTGGAACACAGTAGCAGACTTGACTTGAGTGAGAGGATGTGCAGTCCCGGCCAGAGTGGCGAGCAGCAACCTCCACAGAAGGCAGTACAGTCCGGAGGGCTGCACCCGGATGCAAACGGACCACTGGCCGCCGACAACTGGGAGACTGGGCAGAGATAAGGTCAGACACTCGACAGGACTCGACCCGACCAGACAGGACAGTTCTTGTCAAAACACAGAGTAACAGCAATAGATCGCAAAGCAGAGCTGGCAGAATGGCTGCAAAACATAATAATCAGACAAAGTAGTCTAGCAACACACAGGTAGAAATAGAGGGACAAATCAGTGTTAAAAGGAAACAGGTGCCGTCCCAATCAGCGCGAGCGCAAAGCGAGAAATAGAGAAGAAAAGGAAACTGGAATCAAACCCGGCTCATGACACTAACAGTGATCGAGTCTAAACTAAACAGAGCACAACCAACTTTATGCCCTTCTATAGCCTTTAATTTGCAGACATTTTGAAGAGGAAATTACCTTGACAGATATACCATGTAAATTTACAGAAAAATCTTTTTTTTTTTATTAATTAACGGGCCACTTAACAGGACCCAACCAACATTCTAACCTTAAAAAACTACTTTGAATTTATAGTAAAACCTTTATTTATATATTTATTTAAAAAATAGCTTTTTTTACAGCCTTCAATTCACAGTTTGTTTGAAGGAGATGATCATGACATGCTTTTTCAATAAATTACAGAAAACGTTTAATTTTTTTAAAAAAAAAATTTAATTAACGGTTCATTTATTACTAAAGTAGAGCTTGTTTTAAATACTTTATTTAATAAGTGTTTCATTTAAGCAATTTTGTGTAGCAATCATTCAGTTAGGCAGTCTGAGCTGTGCCCTGGCAGTTATCAAAGAAACGCTTTTGCCTAAAATGTATTTACGCATTTATTTAGGCAAAGGAATTTAAAGAAAACAATACAATGTTTTCTTTATAAGGAACAAGGAATTTAGTTTCTAGTAGCTCTGATTCAACCATAAAATGCACCAGAACAAAACTGTAGATGTGCATTTACACCTCTGCTTTCTCTTATCTCTGTCAGAGGTGTTGAGAGCTCAAAACAAAGAGACAAAGAGATGAAAAAACAGCCTCTCGCTTCTAAACAGGGCTTAGAGGAGTGCTTACAAACACTCTTTCCACATGTGCTGAAACGAGGAACTCCTCCGGCCCTCATTGGCTAATCATTCCTCACCAATCCTCCAATCCGATTATGATGTAAGCCTCACTGTAGTCCAGCAGGCAGAGTGGGGGCAGCCGTCACATTAAGACATGCACTTATCCTCTTCACGGGTTCCTGAGAGATGTGCTCCGATGTACTCCGTACAGTACTGACAGTACTTGCCAATCCTCTCACCTCTTGTCAACCTGAGTGCAGACGAGAGAGAGAGAGAGAGAGAGAGAGAGCGAGAGAGACTGAGAGAGAGAGAGAGAGAGAGACTGAGAGAGAGAGAGAGAGAGAGACTGAGAGAGAGAGAGAGAGAGAGAGAGAGAGAGAGAGAGAGAGAGAGAGAGAGGGGGGGGGGGGGGGGGGTCAGTTAAAGGCCAGGATTTCCACAATGCACATTGCCAGTCATGTTCAAAACCTCAATCTCAGATCAAATGTTTCATATAAAACATTATTGTTTGTAGAATAAAAAAAATCATAAAAACCACAGTACTCCAAATTGGACCCCATTGACTTCTACAGTAATGCCACAGAAGAACCATTTTGGTTTCCCCAAAGAACCTTTCAGTGAACAGTTCTTAAAAGAACCATTTTTTCTTAGTGTGAAGAACATTTTAATAATTTGAAGAACTTTTTTCCACCATTAAGAACCTATCTTGGAATAGAAATGAATGTTAAAGGTTATTTGTGGAACTATAGATGCCAATAAAGAGTGTAGGAAAAAAAAAAGGTTCTTCTATGGAATCACTTCAGAAAAACCCTTTTGGAACCTGTATTTATAAAAGTGCAGAGATAAACGTTAATGTCCTTTATGGTGACTTTCAGCAATCCTACCCGTTCTCTCCTTCCTCTCACTTCTGACGGATGACAGATCTGTGGATCCTAGCGGGAGCGGGACAGACAGGTCATTGTGATGAGAGCGACCCTCTGTTACTTCTGTGCTTCTGTCTGGAAGCTCTCGGAGTAGAAGTGAATAAAATACCTTATATCTGTGATCTGAGATGATACTTGCTCAGTTTAGAAAATTATTTTAGTTACGCCTGCCTCCAAAAAGCAATTTAAAAACCTGTAAAATGAAGTGGACAGAGTTAGATGTTCACTGTACTGTATAAATGTGATCCTGTAGGTTCATTCACCTGTTGCTTTAAATGCTATAAAGCCGGGTGGATTCTGATTGGCTGTCAATGTTTTATATCGCTCATCAGCTGGAAAAAAAGTTCTTAAAGTGATATCAACAGTATTGTTCCTCTGTCCAGTGTTGCCAAGTCTGTGGTTTTCCTGCGAAACTGGGCTACTTTTACACTGTTGCTGTAGGTTGTTTTTTAGTCTGCAGGTTAAAGAGATCTACCCAGAAAGCAGTTTCAACAGAAGGAAAAACATGATTGGGCTAGTGTTGGGAGAGTTTTCAATAGCAATTGGGATGGTTTTATTTAGCAAACCTGGCAACCCTGTCTGTGTTCTTAATTATAGTCACAGAATTAGAATGATTATTAAAACGTATTGTTCTTATTATAGTTAACGTCCTTGGCATTTTTTGTTCGTTTTTTTTTATTTTTTGCCCATTTGATTTTTAGTTTTTGTGCCTAATAAGCCTTAAAACCCGTTTGCACAAAGAATATTAACTGTAAAGAAAATGAAATCTATGAGTGTTTACACCGACATACGACATTGTATTTATTATAAGCAGTGTTGGGCACGTTACTTTAAAAAAGTAATTAGTTATAGTTACTAGTTACTTCTCACAAATAGTAACTGAGTTAGTAACTGAGTTACATCATTATAAAAGTAACTAATTACCAGGAGAAGTAACTATTGTTAATTTTTAAAAAAATGTCAAATACACTTGGCCATGCCCCCTATTGCCCAAATGTCAAATAACTTGGAAATATTAAATATGTTAAATTAATGAAATGGACACTAAATAGAATAAATGATTATTATAAAACATTGTACATTAATCTACACTATTTATCTACTGACACTTAGCATCAGTCAGTCAAGTATTATAATATGTTATTATGATAATTTAGCATTATATGATGATAGAACTTTAGTAATTAGAATAACCAAGTATGAATTCATATTTGTCATGTTGACTGAACTTAGGACTGGTGGTGGTGCTTAAAGGTATTGTTTGTCATTTAGCGTTTCTATAAAAAAAGGGGGGGGGGGTTATTTATCAAATATCTTATTTGATAAGATAACAAAACTACTACGAATTCTACTACTAATAACAATATAAAACACACTAAGGATTAATGAGCTGCTGGGTTCATAAATATTAATCACATTGTCTGCATTCGCTCGAATTGATTTGCTGAAATCAAAACAGGGACGATAATAGGTGAGCGCCAGCCAATGAGATTGTCGTTTGCGCATTAGCTCCGCCCACTACCGGAGTTCTTAAAAGCTGAAGAATTCCAAAGGAACTCCGTTATTTTGACAGGAAAATACAACATTACATTACATGTAGCACGTCAATTCTGCATGTTATGAAAGACTCTCTCGCTCTGTATCTCTCTCTGTGTGTGTGTGTGTGTGTGTGTGTGTGTGTGTGTGTGTGTGTGTGTGTGTGTGTGTGTGTGTGTGTGTGTGTGTGAGAGACAAAGCGACGGCGAGCTGTGCGCCTTCACACTAGAGTTTACGGTACGTCAAATATAGCTACACTGCGCATCCATTCAGATGAACTGAAAAATTAAATTCTAATAATATAATAAATTATAGTAATGCCGCATTTTATTGTCAGTAATGGTAACGGCGTTGTAACGGGGGAAACAGTAATTAGTTTGATTACTCGTTACTGAAAACAATAACGCCGTTAGTAACGACGTTTATTTATAACGCCGTTATTCCCATCACTGATTATAAGCGTGCTGCATTTTTCTCGTCTGCCACTTTAAATGCTGGATTATAGATTCTGATTGGCTGTCAATGTTTTTATCATTCAACAGCCAAAAAAAGATTCCAACAATATTGTTCAATATCAATTATTAAAACATTATAGTTATCATTATAGCTATCGTCCTTTGTATGAACATGACTTTTTTGATTATGGTTAGCCGTTTGAATTTTATTTCTGAGTCTTATGAGCTAATAATTTTTGAGGTCCTTTCACACTAATAATGATAACTATAAAGATAACGATAACTCTGTTAGCGTCCACACCAACAGACGATAATGAAAGTGAAAGTGAAAGTGAAAGTGACATGTGGCGGAGTATGGTGACCCATACTCGGAATTCGTGCTCTGCATTTAACCCATCCAAAGTGCACACACACAGCAGTGAACACACACACACCGTGAACACACACCCGGAGCACAGCAGTGAACACACACACACCGTGAACACACACCCAGCAGCCATTTATGTTGCGGCGCCCGGGGAGCAGTTGGGGTTCAGTGCCTTGCTCAAGGGTCTCACGTCAGTCGTGGTATTGAAGGTGGAGAGAACACTGTACATTCACTCCCCCCACCTACAATCCCTGCCGGCCCGAGACTCGAACCCACGACCTTTGGGTTACGAGTCCGACTCTCTAACCATTAGGCCACGACTTCCCCCCAATAATAATAATCTGTTTATTATAAGTGCACACTGGAGTTTCGTCGTCTGCCGTTGTTCTGAATGTGATTTCAACAATATCGTTCCTCTATGTCATTATTGTTATAACTGTGGACTATTCTCATAGAATTAGAATGCTTATTAAAACTTTATATTTCTCATTATAGTTACTGTCCTCCGTGTGAACGAGATGGTCCTCACTGCAGAACACAAGATCCAGGGGGCGTGGTTGGATCTAGATCCAACTCCTCCCACATTACATTTACCTAAACCTACCCGTCTCCACCCCCTGATCCCTAAACCCACCCATCCCCACCCCTAAACCTACCATCTCCACCCCCTAGATGTGGATCCAACCCCGCCCCCTGGATCTTTGTTCTGCAGTGAGGGGCTACTGGTGTGAACGGCCCTTTAAACATCCCATGATGGATTCCTTCCAGTGTTAAAATATTGTTTTAGAAACAGGAAGTTAGTGTGGGACACATTTTTAAAAAGCCGGTAGACTTTAGTTTACTGTATATATCACGATACTGAAAAACTTCACTTTACAGTGGACAAAATGAATAAGGACACTTCCCTTGTAACCAATTTTTGTGAATTGATTGATTGCAACCAAATGAGTAATGAAAGGAAATAAATTGCAAGAATTAGGTCATCTGAAATCACATTTATAATTTGAGTTGAGATGTTGTCATTCTGTAGAGCATTTTATTGAACAACAGTTTGTGTAAATAACGTGTCCATTGAATAATTTTTCACCTGTCATCTCCAGGGACCTTCCTGTTCTGCTGGACGCCATTCTTCGTAGTGCACACTATGAGGGCTCTCTGCGAAGACTGCTACATCCCCAGCAGCGTCACCAGCATCGTGACCTGGTTAGGCTACGTCAACAGCGCCCTCAACCCCGTCATCTACACCATCTTTAACACAGAGTTCAGGAAGTTCTTCCGGAAGTTCCTGCCGACTCTTCCCAACTGCTGCTAGACTGAACATGCTCTCTGCTAACGGTTTACGAACAAAACAAACCCAAAAGTATAAATGAACCAGACAAATAATGCTTGCATGTAAATACAGCATGTTGTATGAAACAAATATGAAGGTATTATTATAATGCACTAAGATGTTTGCTGCCATTATGTTTTTATTTTACGGTTTAATTTCAAATGTTTACATTTTGAGAGCTGACATCAAACAGACTCTTTCATGAAACGCAAGCAGAATGAATTTGCGTAAATCTTTCGTAAAATCATTCTTACATAAACTATCATTTCATTAAATGATAAATTACATTTTGAGATCATTCTTATCGTGTGTGTATACCAAAAGCGAAGCGAATATTCACATTGTGTTATTTAATCTAGATGCGTTTTTCGCATCACTTGTGCGAATAAAAACATCACTCATGCTTTCCTCCATTTTCTGTTACAACCGGACGTGTCAATAAGCTCTTCACTCATTGGCTTGCATGACAACGCGTCATGCGGTGAATATCGTACGTTCACTGCAATCTCGTCGCCCAATTTGCATCATTTGCGCCGCCCAGCACGAATTTGCGTCTATTCAGATCTTTGCATCGACTTTGTTTGTAATCTCATTGTGCAAATAAACAAATTCACTTTTGTCGTGCACACACCATTATAATGACAAAGTTTACACAAGCAGAATTCAATTTATTTTCTTGAAAATTGCTTGTTAAACATTTGTACATAAATTGCAGCGTTCTTAATGCATGAACATAATTTTCAAGGAAATAGTTCATAAAACTAGTGCTATATAAATTGTTACAGTCATAAAACACATGCATGTAATTCAAATGCATGTACTTTAAATTGTTCGTAAAAATCATTCTTACATGGACTGGACTGCTGTACAATGTTTAGATGCGAGAACGGTGAAGAAACATGGAGTAATGCAATAATGCATAGAGAATGCTGAACAAATCAGAAAGAACTTGTTTTTGAGGTGTTATCGAATCGAATATGACAGTTTACGCAAAAATGGCTTCACAAACAATTTCAACAGTTCATTCTGTTCGTGTTTCATAAACGAGGTGCAGTTCATGCTTTGAAGCTTCTATGACAGGAGTGTCTGTGGAACGGTCTGCCGTCTACGATGACCTCTCTTTGCCATTACTGTTCTCATGTGATCGTCCTGCGGCTCATAAGCCTACGACTCAAAGACGCTCATTTTCTATCTGATTGCACTGACTTTCATCTGAGAAAATAAATGTTTTCCACAGACAAGAACTACTTTGTGCTGATGTCCAAAAGAGGAGATAAAGACACCGAGGTCGTAGAATCGACGCCTTGTTTTAGTGAGCCCAAATATCTGTTCATTTTATATATTCACCTAGCGAAAAACTTATTGGATGAAAAGCCCAGAACTAAGAAGACCGTGACTAGGAGTATTACTAAAGAAGAATGTTGACAAAAGAACAAAATTACATCACAAAGGTTATTAATGCTGATGCTGACAATTTTAGAAATAATAACTGAAGCGAATCGCCAACCACATGAATGAATCTATAATGTGAAGATCAAAACTGAATCAATGCAATCAAAAGTGGTGAATCGGCAAACAAAAACAGATTCAGGACGTTTTTGTACGATTCTGAAGAACTTTACTGTCAACTTGTTTGAACACTGAGGCAAATGTAGGTTAGATGTTCGCTGGCAATTGTTTTCATGCCTTTCATGTTATTTGTACTCTTCAGGTCACGCAGTGTTCATTAAAAGCTGAGTGAACCCGGTTACAATGTCTTTATACACTGGAAGTCAGTGGTTTGAGTTCTGTGAATATGGTGTTGTTAGAATGTTAAAGCAATATTTAGCATTTGTTTTCTTTGGATTTTCTTTGGATTTGAATTATTGATTTCACTGCTGAGTCCACATTGTTTGCTGCTTTTGATAAATTAAAAAAATATATATTTAAAATACAACAGAGTTGATCATAGAATAGATCAACTGGAATAGATCAGCTTTATGGGCCATCAATATATTCCCATATATACTGAGGGGACTGCAGAATTCTTAAAGGAACAGCGCACTCAAAAATGACAATCAAGATTTGTTTCTCCATCTAAACAGATTTGGAGAAATGTAGCATTACATCACTTGCTCACCAATGGATCCTCTGCAGTGAATGGGTGCCGTCAGAATAAGAGTCCAAACAGCTGTTAAAAACATCACAATAATCCACAAATATGTAACATTAGGGGTTCAACAGGGGTCACAAAATATGTGATACTGTGACATTATTCAACTGTAATTTTATGAAGCTACGAGAATACTTTTTGTGCACAAAGAAAACAAAAGTAACGACTTTATTCAACAATTCTTTGTAAAATTATGGTTGAACGCCTAATGTCACATGGATTATTTTAACAATGTCCTTACTACGTTTCTGAGCCTTGATCGTGTTAGGACCCTTGCTGTCTGTGCAGGGTCAGAGAGCTCTCGGAATTCAAAAATATCTTAATCTGTGTTCTGAAGATGAACAAAGGTCTTATGGGTTTGGAACGACATGAGGGTGAGTAATTAATGATATAATTTTCATTTTTGGGTGAAATATCGCTTTAATGATGGATTTCTTTCTTACAAACACACAAATACTTACTTCACAAGATGTTAAACAAGTATAAAGACAGTGTTATGGACTGTGGTGTGGATTATTTTGTGATGTTTTTATCTGCTGTTTGGACTCTTATTCTGACGGCACCCATTCACTGCAGAGGATCCATTGGTGAGCAAGTGATGTAACAGTAAAACCATTCCTTTAAGTTAAGGGAAGCCATGTCCAAGAGAAAAAAAGACAGTAAGCAATTATCTGGGCGTGCATTATTAAAGCAGAATATTCCATCACTATTAATTATTTACAGTCTGTCAGATTCACATAACAAGGTTTTTTTCCCCACATGCAGATGACTACGCGGTTATTCGTTTCGATAAAATGTCATCATCCTCCCCGTCATCTGTGTAATGTTTCCTCCCTCATTCTTTATGCGAAGAAATGTTTTTTACTCCAAAAACATTAAAATGTAATTTCCTTAAAAGAAAAGCTGAGCGTGATATCAAGGTCACACAGAGATGGTGACGTGTGTCCTTCGGTGACGCAGGGAGGATGCTTTTAAAATACAACATGTCGAAACTTATTATGCTCAGAAAACCACAGCAGCCTGTCCGGGTTCATTCCACCCACTCTCTCCTCATGCAAAACAGACGGAGACCTGTCAAACAACACCTGAGACAGCTAAAAGACATCGAGCAGTCTGAGAATGACCAAAACATAGGCGTAAATGCAGCATATGGAGCAACAGAGACCCTCTAGATACGCTTTCAAAGCTCAGGAGGTCTCAGTCGAGTATGTACACATGTACTTTATCTCAGAAGTTTCTCTGAGGTAAAAATAGTCACAAATGAGTCAGCAGTTGACATACAGTAAGAGTATTGAGTTATATAATAAATATGAACAGCAGCTCAGATTATTTGATGGGAATTTGGTCATATTGAGATATTTGACTTTGAGATACTGTATTGGTAAAATGGAGCACAGTTTGAAACTCTAGAAAATAAATGAGAAATTACTTACTTTTTCTCAAAAGAACTCAGGTTTCCATTTGATCTCTACTTAATATCATTGCTGTCTGGGAGACACAATTTAAACATTAAAGAGATTGATCTGTAATTTTATTTCCTAAAAATTAGAAGCTAGAAATAACAAATCTAAAAAAAAGGAACTTAAAAAAAATCAATACTAGAATATCAGAAGCTATAAAGGGTTTTAAATTTAAACAATATAAAAGGAAGCTTTCCTGTAGCGCAAACTGTGATCACGGCACAGCAACACCAAGGTCATGGGTTTGATTACCAGTGAGAGCAAGAACTGATCAAACATAAATGTGTCTCTTGAATGCAGTCTAATTTGCTTTGGATAAAAGCATCTGACAAATGCAAATCTAAACTAATATTAGTGTTTCTGCCTTTGCAAAACTCTGCCACCATGTTGGAGTGTTCTGAGTGGCTGTTTGTGTTGCTATGCAGTTTCTGGAGTGTTCGGACTAGTTCCCAGGGCGTTGCTATGCAGTTACTTATGCATTTTAAGTGGTTGTTTGTGTTGCTAGGCAGCTTCTGGGGTTTTCTGGCTTGTTGCTAAACCATTACTTATGTGTTCTGAGTAGTTGTTTGTGTTGCTATGCAGTTTCTGAGGTGTTCTGGGTGGTTGCCTGGGCGTTACTATGCAGTTAATTAGGTGTTCTAAGTGTTTTTGTGTTGCTAGCCAGTTAATTATGTGTTCTAAGTTTTTTTGTGTGTGTTGCTATGCAGTTTCTAGGGTGTTCTGGGTGGTTGCCAGACCATTGCTATGTGGTTACTAGTGGTTGTTTGTGTTTCTAGGGTGTTTTAGGCGATTGCTTACTGGCTTAGCTCAAAAGAGCCACGCCCACAATCCTCTATGAGATTCTTCATTTGATGCAAATCTTAAGTCTAAACCCTTTCAAAATTACTGAAGGTTTTTTTTTCTATGAAAAGGTTAAATTACCTGTTTTCTTGAAGAATGAATGGCCTTTCTCTCATAAGTTCCACTTCAGGGTCACCACAGCTTTCCAAAAATAAACTTCACACACCAGAATCACCTTTCAAGGAAAAAAGCAGCAGAATCTCCTAATACAGCCCTCATTACCATTACTAACATGGAAATGTCAGAAAAAAAGAAAAAGCTTTTAGTGTAAATGTCAGATCTCAACAGGTTCCAGCAGGAACCACTTTGACGGCGCCTCATCTTTTGAGAATAACCCCTGTTTTTCTGAGCTCTCCCGCTGAAGTGTATGAATAGAAAATAGATTAGGTGTTAAATATAGATACACACACAAAAGGGTGGGTTTTCTCGTTTACCTACAATGAGATAAAAGTGAAGGAGCATCTAGTTCACGCAAAAATCCTTTACTCACCTTCATGTCGTTACAAATCCCACTTTCATCAGCCACGAATGCATCCTATACATATGAGATTATTCATATTTATACACAATATAAATGTAATATTACAACAAGTGAACAAAAATACAGAGAATACTCACATTAGCTTGAAAAAGTGAAAGTTACATGCTAATCATGTTGTGAATATGCTTTTATATTTTATATTTTCTAAAAAACTGTAAAAATTAACATAAGGGTAAATAAATGATGACAGATTTTCGCTTCTGTTCAGTCCAGAATACACAATTTAAAAGACCTTCAGAGACGATCGAAGTAACTCCTGCAAGGTCCTTATTTTTTTTTTTGGACTCCAGGTTTTTAAGAGAGCAATATAACAGATCTGACCTTGATATGAGAACACATATCAAGAAATGATGAGAGACAGATGAAAAGAAAGACTGAGAGAGTGAGTGAAAGGAGGAAGATTTGACAAGACAACCCTGGAGAATCTTTCCCTCAAGCACACTTCATTCAGGACTTCTGCTGAAGACAGAATGCTCTGGATTCAGTACAGGTTCAACTCTACTGACGGCGTTTGTCCATTACCACAGAAGCTGAATTATTACTGTTATTACAGTGATTATCTGGTTAAAATACAATAGTAAACTTAGGGCAACCATTTTTGTTTTTTAAATCAAGACGCAAACTTACAGAAAATTGCAAGTCAGAAGGTCAGAGACCTCCCAGCGAACAAAATATGTCCTAAAAAGATTTAGCCAATGCTCTCCTTAAGTTCTGAAAACATTATTTCTGAATGTTCTTTAAAAAGTTATCTAATGAACATTCAACTAAAACATTTCAGATGTTTTTGTGCTAACGTTTTGACAGCATTATTAAAGACCTGATCACTTTGAATGAACGTTGTATTAACATTACTGGAAGAATGTTCATAACTTGTAGAGAACCTTGACATAACTTTAAACCCTTTTCAGACAATTCCCTGAAGACGTCAGCTAAAATATTGTCCAAAAACCTGCTTTTCCTTACAAAACCTCACTAAAAATGACCTGCTGTGTTTCAGTTGACACAAAAAATCAAATTCCATGTGAATAGGAATGTTTATGATTGCAGTATTGTATTTTCACCTTCTTTCAAGCAACACACACACACACACTCAGAATGGTGCTATATACAGAATCAGCTTTCAAACAACAGTATACCCCACTGTCGTATTTGTTCTGTGTAGTATCTGTTGCTTCATTGACCTGCGTAATGGAAAATCACTGTCGTTCGGTCCAGACGTGTCTCTTTAGATGATTCTGGCGTCACTGACTGGCTCTTTGGCTTTGGCTAAAGCCGTCGAGCGCCCTTCCCATAAATCCCCCAACAATTTTCTATCCTCGTGTATCGATTCACATTTGGACACTGAGGTACGAAAGGGAGGTTATAAAAACACTGTCCTGCAGCAAACTATCAGCCAAGGGTGCTCGTGGGAAATCTGAAGTTGGGGCTGTGTATTGTATTCAGATATCCTCCAAAATTGAGCTAGAAACCTCTAAAGAAACTCACTCAAAAATGGCACAAGTAATAAAGTGTCTGAACACTTTCAGCACCACAGATCAGAATCAGACATCTTAAATGGGTCGCATTATAAGACGTCAGTCAAAGTTCATTGCAGTAGGAAAACTCACTGTAACTTTCAGAACTCAAAACATCCTCCCTAATGAAAAAAAGAGCATTTATTGAAAATGAGTTACAAAAATAGTTTAGCAGCAGGACTAGATTACAATATTAACAAATGACCACCTACAGTGCATTTCTTAATAACCCAATCACAGTGAGGTAATAAAAAGGAAGTAGGATACATATTGTCGCTGATTAGACTGACTACAGGTTATTTTTAACAAGATGTCTAATCATATCAGTCTGATTTTAACAGTTTGTTTGCTGACTGATTAATGAATGTGTCACAATGTAAAGCAGTTTTGTTTTAGAGGCTGATGTTGGCCTATAAATACTCATTTCACACACAAAGCTCTTTTACATGTAGAGGTCATTCAGCTACATCAGCAAAATGGCCTGTTCAGAAATAGAGTGGTAAAGCGGTCATGAAAAGTTAAACTATGATTGATTGCAAAAACCCTTGACTAATAAGTGGATTATGCAGAAAGTGTACAATGTGACTTCTTTAGGTGAACAACAGGGAATTTTGAATGTGAAATCTGGTGAGGTTTCTGTCCTTTGATCATTGTGAGTTCACGTTAGCGTTTGCGTAACTTTAGGTCTGGATTATTTCGCATGGGTCAGCTGTGTGGCGGTTCACCGAGAAAAGCTCAGCTAATCTCTACAATGTGTCATATCCATTAAAAAAGGTTATCATGATAATGCACTTTACGTGTGTGTGTGTGTGTGGCCTCAAATCCAAAATCCATTGAATAAAGAGGCATGAAAAAACTCAAAGTTTCCCATTTATTTTTGTTTTGTTTTGAAAACACTGTAAAAATGTAATCCTTCATTATAATTAGTTTCTGAAAATATATCAATGTCCAATTAAAGGAGTAATTCACCTAAAAAAAACACTTCTGTCATCATTTACTCCAGACCTGTTTGACTGACTTTCTCCTGTAGGACACTAAATTAATTTGTGTGACTAGCTCAAAAAAAATAATAAACACAATAAAAGTATCATAAGAGTTTTCCATTCTGCTTTCAATTTATAATATATGCACAAAACAAATATATCCATTTTAATGTGGAAATTTAAAAAAAAAAAAAATATATATTTATATGGAAGCTTGTTTCCACCGTGGGTTAAAAAATAAAAAGTTATTGTGACTTTTTATCTCAGATTCAGACATTTTCTTAGAAACACAATTCTGAGAAAAAAGTCAGAATTGTGAGATATAAACTGAATTCTGACTTTTTTCTCACAATTCTGACTTCTGATCTCGCAGTTCAGTTTTTTTTTTGTTTCCGTAATTTAATTAAAAATATATAATAATTGCGACTTTTAATCTCACATTTATGACTTTTTTCTTGCAATTCTGAGTTTATATCTCACAATTCAAAAAAAAAAAAAAAAAAAAGAATTGTGAGATATAAATTCATAATTTCAAGAAAAAAAGTTAGAATTATGAAAAAAAAGTCAGAATTGCACAATTCTAACGTTTTCTCTCACAATTCTGACTTCACATCTCGCAAGTAGTTTTTTTCTGTCATGGTAAAAAACAGGTAATTGCAACTTTTTATCTTACTGTTTAGATTTTTTTCTCTCAATTGCAAGTTTGTCACATTCCGAATTCCTCCTCAGAATTGCGAGAGAAAAGACAAAATTTTGAGATATAAACTCAGAATTACGAGAAAAAAAGTCCCCAAAAAAAATACCCATTTTATTTTATTTTTCTTGTGGTGGAAACAAGCTTTCATAGATTTGAGAGCTACAACGGAGTGATTATCTTAAATTTCAGGTCACATGGATTACTTTGGCGTTTTTATTTTTCCTTTTAGGAGTTTAAAAACGGTTCATTTTATGGAAATTGTGAGCTCGGACACAACGCATTGTGTTCAAAAAGTCATACAGGCTTGGAAAAACATAAGGGTGAGTAAATGATTTTTGGTGAACTACCGCTTTAAGGATTATATTCACATACAAAATCCATAGTGAGATGGTGAAACCGCTCAAATGGTACAGAAAGTACAGACGCCATCCATGTATGCCCTATATGTCACGGTGTGTAAGGGGCTGCTACCACGAGGCTTTATAGCTAAACTAAAACACATGAACGGAAGCGATCACCCATCTAGACTTCATACATCACGGTCCTGCGGTGGGAACGCTAGGCCTTCCCTTTCTCCATCTCCACACCGGTCATCTGAGCGTCTTCCTGAATGCTGACGGTCGTGCCCGGTGGACAGCAGCTCAGCTGATGCTCCTTCCAGTCCTGCAGAAAGACGGATCCAAAAATAAAGAGGCTCTAACCGCTGTGATATGATGGGGATTGCTAGGGCTGGACTTACCTTCTGCTGACAGAAGCCAGAGCAGTAATGGACTTTATGGCAGCCTGTACACTCACTGGACGCCTCTCGACCGCAGTTCACACAAGTGTGCTGGAACACAGAAGAGAACATACTAGTGTTACTATTAATACTATTAAGAGAACAGTTTTATGTATGCATGTAAGTATGTATGCATGTATGTATATATACGTATATATATATACACACTAATACTAATATATACTTACTTATAAATGAATAAATTCTATGTCATAATATTAAAATTATTATAATATGAATTAATCATTTTTAGACCTAAAATGTTGTGACAACTATTAATATACAAACTTATGTTGTTAAAAACATTATGAATATGAGTAAAAACTGTGAATATCAAAGCACATATCTCCTGCCAAGTGAATGAAGAGCAGCCTGGACATTCTGCAAAATCTTCTCTTTAGTGTTCAATCAAGAAATAACATGATACATGTTTAGATCAATACATGGGTGAGTAAATAATGCCAGAATGTTCATTTTAGCCTCAACACAGACTAGCATTTTAAACAAGCAGAGGATCTATTGGTGTTTTCCCGTGGAGCATGTGTGTTTTCAGCTGCAGATTCTGATAGTGCTGCTTCACTCTCTCTCTCTGTCACATCTGAAGAGAAGCACCTGCCAAACACAGCGGGTGATGGTGTGTGACGGTCAGTGTTTACACCGCCGGAGTCCGGCCCTATCACCACACACGCCAACTACATCAGCAGAGCCCCACATGAGCCACATTAGAAAACTCAGAGCTCTGCTCCATTAAGTCTGATGAGCCACATTCAGTAATGCAGAACAATATTCAGTGTACTTGCATTTCTGTTGCTAAGACTGTTTGGCAAGAATAAAGAACCTACAGTTAAACTAATATTGCTTGGTTAGTCTATAATATTATTTTGAATTATATTATTTAGTAAATGCAATAAACCATCTGACAAACTTCTATGCAAACAGAAATTGAACAACACAAGAAAATGTAAAGCAAACCTGATTATAAAAAGGGTTATTATAAAACTAAAACCATAAAAAAACTGTTACTTGAAATAAACATTAACTGAAATCAAATATAAATAAACACAAGCTAGTTATCAAGACAACATTTCTCCTTATTAATTAGCTAAAGCTGAAGTAACTAAAATAACTAAAAATAAAATAAACTAAAAATAAAACTTAATAACAAATGACCAAAACACACAACAAAATAATTATGAACAAAAATAAATTAAAAAATATAATGTATAAATAAAGTCAAATTCAAAATATGAATAAAAAGTATACTAGTATATTAAAGAGTAAGAGAGATTTACCTTAATGATAATTTCAGTGATTTTCCCCTCAGGTTCTTCACTGATTGACAACTGACTCTGAAAGCACTGAGAGAGAAAAACATGAATATATGATCTTCTTATAGGGTCATAAAATAAACTTCTCCCCGCTGGTCCACTTATAATGTCTGTAAAGGTTTCTTTGACACAAAACAATCATAATTGAGTTTTTGCATTCAGTTATTGTGGACGACTCCATACACTGAAACATCTTCAACAAATTGATTGAATCTTAAGCGGCCTTGATGACATCAGCAGGAAGGAAAGTTGTTTCAGATTTGGAATAATTATAATTATATAACTTTTTTTTTTTTTTAACTATTATGTACTGATGAATCATTCATAATAAGAACAGGAAAATGTATTGTATTGTATTGTATTGTAATAGCCATTGACTTAAATGATCTTTTTTTCTGTTAAACATAACATTAGCACATTAACTTAATGTCTGTAAAGGTTTCTTAGACCAGAAACAGTCATAACACTAATTTAGTTCTTATGATCATTTTTCATACTTTTGTGGCCATTTTGCAACTGCATGTGTATATAAACACCCAACCAATTTGCATATGTATTTATGGTTATGCCATCACAATCATAAACAGCCAGTATTTGTGCCTCTTTTTAGTGTAGGGATGTTTTGAGTTTATTAAACTCTTTTATTTCAAGTCCCCGTGCACTATTTTATGCCTTAAAACTCAACTTTGATAATCAAAATAACATATTTAAATGTTTTTTTTTATTTTTTGTGAAAATAATTTCTTCATGCTCTAAAATGGCCTAAATATAACTCTACACCCCTACCTCATTTAGTATATGCGAGTCTATGAATATGCAAATTAGTCCCCTCCACTCAATCACAACATCTCAACTAACTAATCAACTAACTTTCACTCAGTTAACTGAAGTAGTAAATGCTACATAATGGATAAGTGATTAAAAACAGTTAAAAACCTGATTTTCACCACAGGCAGTGTTGGGGGTGACGCATTACAAGTAACACGAGTTACATAATCAGATTACTTTTCCAAGTAACTAGTAAAGTAACGCATTACTTTTTCATTTACAAGAAAATAGTTTTCTTTTTCAAATAAGTAATGCAATTATTTTGTTTTCTCATTTATTGACTGACTAAATATGTTAAATAACAAATATCCTTTATGTATTTAATGCCATTTTATTAACCAATATCTTTGCTGCTGACTTTCGATGATCCAATTCAACCATATTAATAAGTGAAAAATGACTTTAGATAAACATTTATTTTATTTTTTTTTGCTGAAGAGTGTTGAACTTTCTTCTCCTGCATCCTATGCTTCATGCAATCCAGAATGTCTGAGGCTTATTCATTTGACTTTAGGTGTGAAAGAGCTTTTACATTTGCCAAAAATAGAACTTTTTATATTAAAAACAAACAAACAAGCCCAGCCCAGACGAGAAAAAGTAACACAAAAGTAAAATAATGCATTACTGTCAGTGTTGGGTGTAACTAATTACTGTAATTTAAATAATTTTCCCTTGAAAAAAGTAAAGTAAGGGATTACTCTTGTTTTTTCTGTAATATAATTAGTTACTTCTTATGTAATTGAACTTAATACTGTGTATAGACTGTAGAACATTTACACACAATACAATAGTGGATTTAACAACAACATTTAAAGTCTAACCTTAAAATGCATGCTTTTTATGTACCCTTCACACTTTAAATACTTTGGTGAGTTAATAAGTATATTGGTAACACTTTAGTTGTCCAATTCTCACTGTCAACTTGTTGGTTATTAGCATGAATATTACTGGGATATTGGCTGTTTATTATTACTTAAAAAGCACAAATTAATGTCTTATTCTGCAAGACCTTATTCTAAATCCTCAATCCTACCCAATTCTTAAAACTTACCTACTTCACTAAGTATTAATAAGCAGTAATTAGGAGTATATTGAGGCAAAAGTCATAATTAATAGTTAGTTAATAGTGAGAATTGGACCCTAATCTAAAGTGTGACCAGAATAATTTATGTAGTAACTTGAAAGAATTAAAAGAACCGTTTCATGTCTATCCTTGTCGAGGTTGATATAGGATTTAGAAAGTGATTATTAATAAGTAATTAAATACTTTTTGGAGAGAGTAATTTGTACAGTAATCTAATTACACTGTTGAATATGTAATTAGTAACTAGTAATTAATTACTTTTTTAGAGTAACTTACCCAACACTGATTAGTTTCCATAAAAGTAACTAAGTAACGCAATTAGTTACTTTTATTAGGGAGTTACGCAATATTGCAATGCATTACTTTTAAAAGTAACTTTCCCCTACACTGACCTGAGACCAGTTTAGTGGTTGTAATTGTTTGAATAAAGTATCTCTGTCACCTCTTTCCTGACACTGCTGGTTTTCTCTGGGCTGATGGTGGCATGCGCTCCGCTCTGACTGGCTTGTTTGGCCTGTGCGATGAGGACTTTGAGGTGCTGGACGTTGTTGAGCAGTGTATTGGCCATCTCCTCCAGGTAAAGCCACGTGCGCTGCTCGGCCGTCTCCAGCCCGTTCATGAGCGGCCCCGCCGGAGAGGGTTTAGACTGCACCACGGCCTGCTGAGGGACCACCGCCAGCGCAGGAAGGGTGGTCAACACTGAGGAGAAACACATTCGAGATGAAGCCTAACCTCCGTCTCCTGAGTGATGAGCGATTAAATGTTCCTCTGGGATGTTATTTTGTAGAGGTGAACGGGCGTTCTGACAGGTATGACCTTGACTAGCACATTTACAGTCCGTCCTCATCTGATCTCCCTTTAACCCTGACCCACATTTCATTTTAAAAGCTTTTTGTTCTAAAAAAGACCAGGCGGGTTCAGAAATGAGGGCCGGACAGACAGGAAAGGACCGTCTCAGTCAGGACTCGACCCAGACTAACACAATTCATGTTGACTACACCTGCTCTCCATTGAATCTCAATGCCATCTAGGAGAAACAACTCATCTCATTTGTGTTTCTTTGTCTACAGGATGAAACATACGTGCACGTGCCTCAAAATACAGATTCTGAGCCTCTGATTGTATAGTCAAACATCAGTCTGTGTGTTTTAGCTCAAACATCTCCCATAATTCAATAGATCTGGCATGTGCTACTGTTAGGAAATTCACTTTATCCCCTTATTTCTGAGATAAAAACATCTGCCAACTCAAACATGTCTTATATCTGACAAAAGAATACTTGGGTATTAGTACTAGGGGACTCAAACAGAAGAGGTTATGAGAGAGAATATAAATTGTAGCTTTTTATTTTTGGCCTTTTTGTCACTTTTATTAATAGGGACGGTGAAATAATGACTAGAAGAGGGCAAAACTGAATCGTGAAATGCCACAAGCCCAGAGTTCCCACATTTTACCAGTAAATTTCCATGATTTTTCCAGTCATTTGTGATTGTGATCTATGTTTTATAGATATGTAAGTAAGATATATATCCTAAGTCAAGAATCACTGTTTAATCAAACTATGCTACACCTTAAGCACAAATGACACATTTCACATGTGTTTTTGTGTGTAAATATGTGCATATATTGTGTGGTGAAAAAAAAATATATATATATGAATAATATACATATAATATATATGAATTTAATAGAGACTGCTCTCTAGGGTTATTACAGATGACTAAAAACTATTTTTGAAGCAAAATACATACGAACTGAAATAAAGTAGAATATATATTTTTATTTTAGCTAGTTGCTAAAATATATATATATATAAAAAAATTACCTTGAGCTAAAATAACAAAAACTTAAATAAAAATGAATAAAAACTATATACTCATATTTTAAAAAACAAATAAAAACTACTAAAAATGACAAAAACACACAAGACATTTAAAAAAAAAAAAACATTAACTGAAATCAAATATAAAAACATTTTTATTTTAGCTAGTTGCTAAAATATTACATTTATTACAAATATTAAAATTTCTCATTTAAATTTAAATTTATGTGCCAATATAACTAAAACTGAAATAAAAAATAAATAAAAACTATATAGACGTAAAAAACAACAACAACAACAACAATCAAACAAACAAAAAAAGACAAAAAAAAAAAAATCACAAAAACTTTACCTAAATTTAAAATGAAAACCTGAACAATTGCTTGTGTGGAATGTACATTGTGTGTGTGTGTGTGTATATATATATATATATATATATATATATATATGTATCAGTATAAAATATATATATTATCAGCTGAACTAAAAAACACAATGTATATTCCTTATAAAAATATTTTTTTATTTCCCTTGAACCCTGAAAGGTAGATATGAACTCACGGTGGCCACATGAGCACCACAGCTCAATGTGTCTGAGCATGTGCATTAACCACTAGGCCACTGCTCCTACATCAATCCTTTGGAGGTGTGATAATATTCACCCATTTTCCAGAGGCAGAAATGAATTTTCTCTGTAATATTACGGTCCAGGGCTGGGGACACACTTTTTTTATGGTTCTTTTCTCGAATCAGTCCAAGCGAGTCGAGGTCAGGATGCTTTAAAAGAGAAGTGCTGAAGCATTTCGGACACACACAGCCTGACAGAGATAAAAAGAAGGAGAGAACGATGATTTCCTGAGACACAGAGCACAGTGGTGGAACAGTGACACAGAGCCGCTTTGAATCAGAGGTCACGCTCCCTGGAGCGAAACATCTACACTGGACGACTGCCCTCAACTTCACAAATCAACCCTCAGACAGAATTCAAACCAGGATCCTTTCTCTTGAGAAGAGAGCAAGACAAGAATAGAAAGACTTTGAAAGATGGATATAAAGCGATGTATGGATCATTGGCTGTCAGTAAATGAAAATAATTATTTTGTAAATATTTTTGTAATTTTGTACTTAAAGGAATAGTTCACCCCAAAATGAAAATGTGCTGAAAATATACCAACCCTCAGTCCATTTAAGATGTGGATGAGTTTTTTTCTTCATCAGATTTGGAGAAATGTAGCATTACATCACTTGCTCACCAATGGATCACAGAATGAAACAGTCTTAATGTCAAATTAGCTAGATGTGCCAAAACAACATTAAGTGAATTTAACAGCATCAAACGTTTAATTAATCTCAAAGGTTAATGCATTAACTTCAGCGGTGCTTAATTAATTCATCATTTCTAGAAACACTCTGATGAAATAATAAAGGAATCTTTGGTTTTGAGGTGTTATGAAGTAACACATTCAAATGTCCCGACATTTGCTCACAGGATGGGTTCGAACGGTCCAAACGTGACCCATATCAGGACAGACCCGACGTACCCTCTGTCCTACAAATGTGCCATTTAACAGAAGTCACCCCCAACTGGACAGGGTACAAAAACGCAGAAGAGCTCATTATCAGAGTCTCACGCTGAGCTCCAAGCGGCCTCCGTCTCACACAAAGGGGCCTAAAAATAACAGGCCTTTTGTTTCCAGCCAAAAACGAGCCAGAAAGAGGCCAGTCCTGGGCTTCAGAGAGGGAGAGAGTCTCAACCTCACATGGCACGATCACAGACCGCCGACGGACCAGTCAATGACCCTCTGATGCAAATTGCACACAAAGAAACGCAAGCGCTCTGGCAGAGCTTTAATCTGATTGGCTGTTTTTACTCATCCAGTATACAAGGGGCATCCAGTTATCAAACACGTACTTTCATGTTTATAAGTAATAATGCCTCAACCTTTGCAATTTGAACAAATAATAAAAAACTTTTGCCTTACTGGAAATGGAAGGTTAACCCAAGTACATTGCATTGTGGGATACAGTATTCCTCGCAGTGTGCTCTGTTCTATACTGCACATTTTTGCAAATGTAGTGAATATACATACTCAATACATACAGAAAGTCTGCATACTGTGCACAAAACCCATACTGCATACTTCTAAATTAGTAGTATGGAAGTACGTGGTTTTAGTTATTGAAGGCACCACTCACCGGTTGTGTTGGTGAAGACGTCAGCGGGCACTGGGCTGTCGGAGATGATGGCTGCCGTCTCTCCTGACGCCGTTCGGTCAAAGGTCAGCGTGCCTGATGTGGTGATCTGTCCGGACGGAGTCACTGTAACTGAGAGCAGACACACAGTCGTGAGCCGTTTCCAGTGTCTCCTGAGAATTACTCTCTTCCTGATCTTTATGAGAGACGTCAGACGGTCCGAAAACTCACAACAGAAATCACACCTGAGAGTCATAACCACCGATAAAAAAAGATATATATCTTCGGACACTGGAATAATAAGATTATTATTTCATACTTGTACAAAAATTTAAATAATACACATTTCTATATTTATATTATTAAGTTTCACTTCAAAGGGTTTACTATTTAGATGCAACCATGAAAATAAATATAATTTTATTTCATAATATTACTATTTTATATTAATATTTCCTGATTCAAATAAATAAAATAATACAATCACAAATAATTATAAAAAAAATACAAAAAATAAATAAAATAATAATAAAATAAATAAATAAATAAAAACAAAAAAAACATTATTATCTGCATCTAACTGAAATACAATATTCAATTAATGATAATAAAAAATATATATATATTTTTATTATATTATATTTACATTTTTATTATTTTGTTTTTATTAATTTGTGTCTTATATATTATTTATGTATTATTTATTATTTATATTTTAGTCAGAATGATACATTTTGATTTTGGATTTTATTTATTTATTTTATAATTATTTTATATATTTAGTATGTATTTTTAGAATTTGTTTGACTGTATTAATTTATTTATTTTAATTCATTATTATTATTAATATTATTATTATATAATTTATATAAAGAGAGAGAGAGAGAGAATATATGTATATATATTATATGTATTTCATCAACGCCAGCTTGTGATGTTGTTGCTGACCGACACAAAAATTATAAAAAATAAATAAAAAAAGTATTCTGAATAACTCATGGTGAGTTAAGAAATGAAGTCAATTTATTTTCATTTAGCTGCAAAAGGATTTTTTCTCAACTACATCAGAATCTGGTCACAGGACACACGGTTTAGATGGATGTTATTACCAGGTGCAGGTGGTAATCAGTCTCGAATGACAGTGTTTGACTGGATGTTAATATTGGGAATCAATATACAGAGGAACAGGGGAACATTGAGGATCTTACATGTTGCTCCAGGACCCAGGGTGATGTTCTTTGGAGACTGAACTTCCTTCTTCTCAGGAGAAGCTGCCCGCTCGTTGTCCTTCTTCCTTCTTTTATAAGGGACGAACAGTCTGACGGGGCCCGTCTGAAGGGCACCAGAATCCAGAATTAATCTCTAGAGCGATATGACATCACGACTGAGACTTCAGACATTACAAATTACCATGGTGATGTTCTCTCCTCCGAAAGATCCGTCCTTCGTACACTGCTGAAGAAACAGGCAAAAGAAAAAACAGTTTTGTTATATAAGCTGAATAAAATAAGCAAGACTTTTTCATTTGAGATTGTCCAAAAAAGATTCACAGATGCACAGATTTGCATGCAACATACTTACACTGCATATTTATTGTTGCGGAATATTAATATTTATTTATATTTATTAAATCTATATTATTATTATTATTTTATAATATAAAATATAATATTTTATAATAATGTTTATATAACAATTTTTTATATAATTAAAATCTATAATAAACATTCATATATCTGTATAACTGAATTTCACTCACTATTTAGACACAACCAATATATTGCTTGTTTGAATTTTTTTCTTTTTTTTAATATTTAACCTTATGATTTTATATTATTGTGTAATAATAATAATACTTATATAACAATTGAAGTATTATATCATGATAATCTATAATACAATATAATTAATATAGTTTCACTCAAAAAGATTTACTGCTTAAACATGGCCATCATCTTTTATTATATTTCATAATACATAATTTTATTCAGATTTTTTATTTGCATTTTTATATATTAATATTTATTTATAAATATACAAATATACACTTGTTTAAATAAATATTTTTGAACTGTCTATAATTAATATTTTATTATTTTATTTTATTTTATATTACTTTTTAATAACAGTATCTATATAATAATAATGTATATAATATACATTTATACAGTCAGGTCCATAAATATTGGGACATCGACACAATTCTAACATTTTTGGCTCTATACACCACCACAATGGATTTCAAATGAAACGAACAAGATGTGCTTTAACTGCAGACTGTCAGGTTTAATTTGAGGGTATTTACATCCAAATCAGGTGAACGGTGTAGGAATTACAACAGTTTGCATACGTGCCTCCCACTTGTTAAGGGACCAAAAGTAATGGGACAGAATAATAATCATAAATCAAACTTTCACTTTTTAATACTTGGTTGCAAATCCTTTACAGTCAATTACAGCCTGAAGTCTGGAACGCATAGACATCACCAGACGCTGGGTTTCATCCCTGGTGATGCTCTGCCAGGCCTCTACTGCAACCGTCTTCAGTTCCTGCTTGTTCTTGGGGCATTTTCCCTTCAGTTTTGTCTTCAGCAAGTGAAATGCATGCTCAATCGGATTCAGGTCAGGTGATTGACTTGGCCATTGCATAACAGTCCACTTCTTTCCCTTCAAAAACTCTTTGGTTGCTTTTGCAGTATGCTTTGGGTCATTGTCCATCTGCACTGTGAAGCGCCGTCCAATGAGTTCTGAAGCATTTGGCTGAATATGAGCAGACAATTTTGCCCGAAACACTTCAGAATTCATCCTGCTGCTTTTGTCAGTAGTCACATCATCAATAAATACAAGAGAACCAGTTCCACTGGCAGCCATACATGCCCACGCTACCACCACCATGCTTCACTGATGAGGTGGTATGCAGGATCATGAGCAGTTCCTTGCCTTCACATTCTGGAACAACATCCTTGGACAGATGAACCAAGTCAACTTGTACCAGAGTGATGGGAAGAGAAGAGTATGGAGAAGGAAAGGAACTGCTCATGTCAAGCATACCACCTATCTGAAGCATGGTGGTGGTAGCGTGGGCATTGGCTGCCATGGAACTGGTTCTCTTGTATTTAACTACTGCAAAAGCAGCAGGATGATTCTGAAGTGTTTCGGGCAAAATTGCATGCTCATATTCAGCCAAATTTCAGCATCGGCGCTTCACAGTGCAGATGGACAATGACCCAAAGCATGCAAAAGCAACCAAAGAGTGAAGGGAAAGAAGTGGACTGTTATGCATGGCCAAGTCAATCACCTGACCTGAATCATTGAGCATGCATTTCACTTGCTGAAGACAAAACTGATGAGCAAGCAGGAACTCGGCTAGAGGCTGCAGAGCATTAAACCCAGCGTTTGATGTCATGCGTTCCACTTCAGGCGTAATTGACTAAAGGATTGTAACCAAGTATTAAAAAGTGAAAGTTTGATTTATGATTATTATTCTGTCCCATTACTTTTGGTCCCTTAACAAGGTATGCAAACTTTGTAATTCCTACACCGTTCACCTGATTTGTGTAAATACCCTCAAATAAACCTGACAGTCTGCAGTTAAAGCACATCTTGTTCGTTTCAGATCCATTGTGGTGGTGTATAGAGCAAAAATGTTAAATTGTGTCACCCAATATTTATGCACTGTAATTCACATTTCCTCAAAAAGGTTTAGGGACGATTTACTAACATTGTGCCAGCATGCATGCTGGACAGTTTTTTTGGAATTGCATTTGTAGGAGTTTCACTTTCAGATGCAAAGTTATGTCTGAATCACACAACATGCACACTGGTATTTGTCATTATTTAACACCCAAATAAAGCAAATTATTCACCTGTATGCACCCGTTTTTGCTCAACTACGCTAAGTTGTTTTTTTTGCGTATTGTAAATGAGATGTCGTCATCCTTTCCTATCAAAATACTTGCTATGGATGCGAAAATGCAGAAAATCCAACCTGGTCCAAATTTTTTTATGACAGACAAAAGTTTCGGAGGCAGTGTGTAAACGTGATTAACACAACATGAGCTCGTATTTATTTTTTAACGTGCGAAAACTTCGGACTCAGTGTGCGTTCATTAACGCTAATCTGCCCTGTTTCGTAAATCTGGCCCTTACTATTCATTTTTCTATTTATTTATTACTTTATTTAGTATATTAGTATAGTATTTTTAATTTACATTCTTGTTTTCTTTGTATTCATTATTTTATTTCAGTTGTCATTTTCTTAAAAATAATTTTTCATCTTTACTCTGAGTATGTGTGAACCCAGGACAGTTGTATGATTATGATTATAATAATGAGATTGAGTCACCATGTCACTCACTGTTGACAGATCATCACAGCAGGCCGCACACGTACAGGACGCTGCATGAGGGTTCAGGATACGCTCCTGTCAAAACACACACACACACTCCAGTCAAATACAGCAACAGGTCTGGGCTGTTCTGCTAAATGAGTCTCTGGGGATATTTTTTTGGGGAAGGGTTCCTACTGTGAGCTGTGTATGTCTGTGCATATTCTGTTGTGATTATGTGTGTGTGTGTGTGTGTGTGTGTGTGGCCTCCAAAGGCCGATCTGACCTGAATGAGACACTGTAGAGGTCGGCCAGCGTAGCGGATGCTTCTCTTCCAGTCTTTGCTGCTCGCTCTCCCTGACATACCCTCAAACTCAGTCGGGGTGTACCAGTTATTGTTGTGTTTGATACAGCGCCCTTTGCCCCCTGAGGTCAAAGGTTAAAGATCAGTCACTGGCTGTGTCCCAATTCCTTAAACAGTCATGGAGTGTGTCTTAAATCATGCTACATAGAAAACAGTATGCCAAAGCACCTCAAATAGTATACTATTTTACAGTGGATATCAAAAGAGTTATGTCAGTTAATAAAACACAACTGTAAATTGTTAGATCAACTCAGGTCAATTAAATAATTTCAACAAATACAACTTTTTAAATACATTTTAATGATGTATTAGTCAAGGTTGAATTTAATGATAACTGAAGATTAATAAATGGTTTACTAATGTAGCTAGTGTAACTAATGTAACTAATGTAGTTAACTAATGTTAACAAATGGAATCTTATTATAAAGTGTTACCTTATTTTTGTGTATTATTTCATACTTTCATGGAATTATTATCATCTAGTGAATTAATAATTACCTTAAAATTCATTATTTGAGGTAAATTTAGGTTAATTTAAAACCTGCTGTGAGCTTTGTAAATTTTGTAATTTTTTTTTTACAATTTTACTATTGTGATATTTCACTGCTAAATGAAAAATAATAATAATAATAATAATTTATAAATTAATAATAATTTTATTAGAAATAATCGCAGTTACATTTTCCCCCCAAATCGTGCACTGAACATTACTGTGTAATGTAAGTATACAAATGAGGATGCAGTCTTTGTTACGGTCAGTACTGTCCTGATAGCTTCTTAACCCACAGATGATCATGTGTTTGATTTCCTGCACACTTGCTAAGAGGTTTTCAAACAGGTCATGGACACACAGCTGAACTAGTTTCATCAGTCAGTCGTGTGCCGCCCTCTTGTGACGGCTGTGTACCTGAGCCCAGTCTGCTTTTGTACAGAATCCCGCTGCTGTTCCTGCAGCGCACCGGAAGCTCGTTGTCATAAACCGACGGATCCCAGTTGTACTTAGAGACGTCCTTATCGTGTCCAGACGTCAGAGGGGTGCTCGGGGTTTGAGGGCCTGAGAGGGAAAAACAGACACACGTATAGAAATACTGCAGTTCATTTAAGACAAAATAAATCAAATTTACCAGGAGTCATACGTGTCTCGGTGCCCTTCAGCCCTGTGGCGTCTACGATGCTCCCATCTGTGTGCACCACGATCAGTGTGGCCTTCTGGGTACTCAGACTGTCTCCGATCTGAAGCGTGGTTCTGCCTGTCTACATCAATCAGTTAAGAAATATTAAATATGATATTATTATTTTGATCCAAAACATATCTGTCCTTACATTTACTTCACACTAACCATAAATAAATGTACTATGGTAGTACCATGATTATCTTGGACTAAAACAAAAAAAAATTGTTACTTGAAATAAAATAAACCCTACTTGACATGAAATAAAATATAAGAAAATTTCAGCTAGTTGCCAAAAAACCTCTCATTTTCATTTAGTTTAACCTGATGTACTAAAATGACTACTGAAATAAAATGAATAAAAGCTATTTTAAAAAGTAAATATTGCATAAATAATAATATTAATCAAATTATAATATATATATACATATATACATATATAATATAATTATATTACAAAACTAATAAAAATGACAAACACACAAAAACTTTAACTAAACTTAATAAAATGAAATTGTATATGTATATACAGTAGAGCTGTCGCGATTCGTCGATTTTAGTCGACTAGTCGATTTTGAAAAATCATCATTTTGCTGCGTCGACTAACCGCAAAATACCGGAAGTGCCGCATTTCACAGACCAGAATCCATAAAACATATTATTAGACTATTTTCCAAGGCTGCATGATATTAAACCCATTTAAAAATCATAATTAAGCATAATTGTGAATTCACAAACGCTATGATTTAATTAAATAATTATATGCGATGCAGTTCTAACACAGTATATGCGCTTTAATTATTTACATGCGTGTAGGTTAAGTACGTGCGTCTCACAGCGGCTCCGTTCACAGTAACTTAGCTCCACAGAAACTGTTATCATTTACATGTGGAGCATCTCAAACTCCATCTCTGCATGTTGTTGTGAGTTTGGGTTTATTATAACGTTCATCTGGGAACGCAACGTGCGCCATTTCATCAGATTTGTAAGGTAAATCATTTATAAACCTGTGCAAACACAGGAGAATACATCGCGATTTCAAAATAAAAGCTCAAACCCTCACTCTGAGTTTACACGTTTTGATGTCCACATATTCATTTAATTACAGTGGCTATAGCATTTCTGTCCTAAAGAAATGGCCAAATATTAAAGATTAAGTGGACATTTGAATTAAATGGTGCTTGGTCAATATTAAACAAGGATTAGATCGCAGTAATGTTAAAATATAATCATCAGGCGCCCCCTGCAGGCCTTTGTTGTTATGCGTAATCTACATTAGCTCTATTGTTTATAATACATTATGTATTTTAACAGTTTTGTTCAATAAAACCATATGATTTCTTGCTTTTGATACTTTATTTGAACTAATTATCATCATTTATTATCAATCAATGCATCATTGCTATTATATATGTATTTTAAGTCATTTTAAACGCTATTTTTCACTTACATCTATTTTTATTACCAATATATATATATATATATATATATATATATATATATATATATTATAGGGCCCTATGAAATCTGTTTTATTTCCAAATTCATTTTTTTCCATTTTCATTTTTCTATACTCTGTTTTAATAGTTAAATTAAATTTTATCAATCAAAAAGCCTGTCTAATTAATTGAGTTTTTCAGTTTTATCTTTACCAAATTCTGTTTTCCATTATTTTCTGGATTCCATTTTAATGGTTCCATTAAATTTTAATAATCAAAAGCATCTCCAATTAATTGATTTTATATTTTTTTTAAAAAGTGTTGTTTTTTTTCTTTCTTTTTTCTTTCAGAAATACTGCACATTTAAATTTTTCTCCTAAATAAATTCTGGTAAATAATATTTCTGGTAAATACTCCTTTATTTAAAATACTGATTATAATGTTATTATTAGACTAGAACACGTGGATATGTTGTCTTTCTTACACTATAATACTGAACTGATTTCAGTGATCTGGACTGAGATGAGATGGACACTTGCTTCTTGCACTCTATGTTGCACTTTACTTTTGCTTTAAAAAAGGATTTCATAGAAATTTGGATTTAATTTGGTTTAATAAAATATTCTTAAGTAAAATTGTTGATTTTTAGTGGGAAATTAGTCATTTAGATTAATCGATTAATCGATAAATAACCCTGTTTTGGACATGTAAAATGGTTTCATCATGATATATAAATATAGTTACAATACATTACATTAGAAAACATGACAATACAGTTATTTAACATTATTTAAAGTTAACATCATTAAATACTTTTAGATTTTTATTTTTTTTGACTGATTATAAAAAAAGTCATCCAAATAAAACTTTTTTGGACATGCAAGATGGTTTTATCATGGTATATGAAAATATAGTAGTAATCATACAGTACCACAGTTTGGGTTTCTATCAAGGAATCATGGTATTTTCATCTGACGCATCACTGTAACATGTTACTGCCAGTATTTTGTTTTGTAAGAGTGTGAATTTATTTACAAATTTTCTTTCCTTCTTTCCTTTCCATTCCTTGTATTTTACAATCTAACGTATTCTGCATCATGTCAACTTCAAGACTGTTTAACATTAGATCATTCATGGGTTTAGAGGCTGAAGTGTGTTATCTTACGAGCACGTGTTCAGGGATGGACGCTGCTGTGGCCACTGTGGAGGTGAACACCGTGTCATCTGAACTCTGGACGTCCCCAACAGTGACGGCTGTCACCTCTGCAAAGAACACAGACTTTATGACTTTGGGAAGATGACAATGTTCTTAGTGTTTGTGCACATGACATACTGAACCACATACGTCAACAGTTTGGTATATATGTGACCCTGGAGCACAAAACCAGTCTTAAGCAGCACGGGTATATCTGTAGCAATAGCCAACAATACATTGTATGGGTCAAAATGATCGATTTTTCTTTTATGCCAAAAATCATCAGGATATTAAGTAAAGTAAAGGTGTAAATTTCCTACCGTAATTATATCAAAACTTAATTTTTGATTAGTAATATGCATTGCTAAGAACTTCATTTGGACAACTTTAAAGGCGATTTTCTCAATATTTTGATCAGATTCCAGATTTTCAAATAGTTGTATCTCGGCCAAATATTGTCCTATCCTAACAAACCATACATCAGTGGAAAGCTTACTTATTCAGATTTTCTGAAATATATGTGATCCATGGTTTTATATATATATATATACACACACACACACACACACATTTCAATTATTTGAATATATATTAAAATGTAATTTATTCCTGTGATCATTACTCCAGTCTTCAGTGTCACATGATCCTTCAGAAATCATTCTAAAATACTGACTTGCTGCTCAGTTATTATCATTTTTTTATTGCCATTCATTATAAATGTAATGAATGGCAATATCAATGTTGAAAACATTTTTGTAACATTATAAACGTCCCTTTTGATCAATATAATGCGAAGAAAATATTAAAATATTACCGTTAGATGCGAGGAGAATTGTTTGGGTTTCCCCCAAACAAACAAAAGATTATAATATTAACGTTGGTTAAACAAGCCTTATACTAATCAGTTTCAAAAGATAATTAAATGGGTTAAAAGACAGTATGATGCACACTGAAATCGATTTTCACTGTTATCAATATTATTCGTAATAAAACCAAATCAGCTGATGCGCATGCGCACACTGACCTGCAAACGCGGTCTCGTCGTCGGGGTTCGGTAGGGACTCGGTGATGTCGATGTTTGCCGCTTCTCCCATCACAGTCATCGTGGCGACTTCGGCCTCCGATTCGGTATCCGAACCCGCCGCCTCTCCCGCAGACGCGTCGCCCAGCTCCAGCGCTTTCGCCGCCGGTTCAGTCGCGTCCATTTCACAACAGCGGCGCACGAAAGCAGCCGAAATTTTCCGAAGGATTGACGAGGCGAGGCGAGGCGCGCGTCCCTCGCGATTTGTAAAAGCTGCAGGTGTCCAGCGAGCGCTTAGTCAACTTGCACGAATAAATAAGGAATTTATTAAAACGGTTTTTTTTTCTTCGGGTATGAAAGAAAAGAAAATGGTTGCAGGATAATGGCCTCCGAGTGCCTTTACTGGGGACGTGGGATCAACACAGGAAGGAGAGCAAGCGGAAATTACCGAATCAAAACGGAAATTACCGAAAGAACACGACGTAGCACGAAACTACGCTCGACAAGAGGCGTGGTTTGTAGTCAGAAGACACAAATAAAGTTGTTGCAAGGTTTATGCCAAAATTATTTGAAATTTTTATTTAAATCCTTAAATCAGCTGAAATGAACACCTTAAATCTGTCAATTATTTACACTATATATATATATATATACCCTCTAATTTACAATTTAGCTTACATATTTTATATTTTAATAATTCATATATATATATATATATATGGATAAAAAACTCCAAAAGGAAAAAAAATGGTGAAAAAGCAAAAATAAAAAAATGCAGTCAGAAGAGAACTACAAAAATACAGTAAAATGTATTGTTTTGATGTTCACATTTTCAAATATAATGTTACAATAAGGTTATCGATATTATTATTTTTTTTAAATTACTTAAAAATGAACAATTATTAAAATATTATTGTGGATTTTCTTTTTTTGCCATTATAAAAGCAGAAATTACCAAAATAAAAAAACATACTATGATATCATTTGTCAACATAGCAAACGAAGACTTGAGTTTCATCAAAAACATTGATTTGTATCAATTTTCAAAATTCAAAAATAAAAATAATAAAATTCCTTTAAAAAAAAGATTTTATTGTAAATTGTTTTTCCAGAGTGTACTGTGAGTCATGTTCATGTAATAATAATAATTTATATATTTGGCATTATTAGAGTACATTATTGCAGTAAAATGTAGTACACTGAAATATAAAAGATATGAAGTAGAAATGTGGATCATCAGACAGGCCAGCAGTCAGAACCGGAATTCACTTTACGGATCTGACCGGGCTGCCGTGGAAATCTCACTGACTGTCCTGTGGACAACAATAAATTAAACCAATTCATTTATTCTAGAGAAATAAAACTGCCATAGCAAACACCATTAATTACTATCAATCATTGTTGGTTTACTGCTGTTCGTGATTTATTACCTGGAATAAGTGGGATTGTAGTTCCAGTATTCAGGACAACTTGAAGAGCAGAAGGCTCCTGACTCCCAGACTCCTCTGCAGGCTTCCTCACTGAAACGCTCACTTCCGCACTCTTTATCAACCAGTCCATCTTGTTGCCAAGGTAACTCACACCTTTCACACTGAGCGCATCAACTTCCTGTGGTAGCAACGGAGCGAAGGCAAGATGCTCCTTCTGCACCCTGAACAGCACAGGACAGGAACGAGACACACAATGACGTCTGGATGTGATCAAGTGACTGACTCTTCAAGATGGCAGTGATTTTGTCACCTGAAGCCAGTGTAGCCAAACAGCACCGCCTGCAGAAAGCCGCCCATACCGGTGAGGAAGTTCACACACCCAGAGCCATCAGCCGACTCACTCCACACCTACACACAGAATAGGAAAATACAGATGATAGAGATATTTGACATAGAATACTAGAGTATTAATATATTGTGTAATGTGTACGGTATACTGCTTTAAATATTGACATATGTGACCCTGGAACACAAAACCAGTCTTAAGTCGCTGGAGTATATTTGTAGCAATAGCCAAAAATACATTGTATGGGTCAAAATTATTGATTTTTCTTTTATGCCAAAAATCATTAGGATATTAAGTAAAGACCATGTTCCATGAAGATATTTTGTAAATTTCCTACTGTAAATATATCAAAACTTTTTGCAATGCATATTACTTTTTGATTAGTAATAGCCTATGCATTGCTAAGGACTTCATTTGGACGAACTTTAAAGGTGATTTTCTCAATATTTAGATTTTTTTGCACCCTCAGATTCCAGAGTTTCAAAGAGTTGTACCTCGGCCAAATATTGTCCTATCATAACAAACCATACATCAGTCGAAAGCTTATTTATTCAGCTTTCAGATCATGTATAAATCTCAATTTCAAAAAAATTGTCCCTCAATTATGTATTTTTATTGTTGTCAAGACTTAATTATGTTTCATATTAATTATGTTCCATATACCGGTAGTTATTATGCAGTTTTCGAGTTTTTTTAATTTAAATTTAATCAAGTAGTGTGTGGAATTTATATATTTTCTAGTTGTTGAATATGGAAGGCTTTTTCTGCCAAGGGATAAAACAATAAAAATGTAATTGCGACCTTTTATCTCATAATTCAGACACTATTTCGAGAAATAAACTCAGAATTGATATAAACTTGCAGTACTAAGAAAAAAAGTCAAAATTGCGAGATATAAACTCAAATCTGATCATGATCCCGAGTTTATATTTCGCAATTCTGTAGATTAGATGATTTAGATTATTTTTATTTGTCACATACACGATTACATAGAGAGTATATAACCAGTAGTGAAATGTATTCTCTGCATTTAACCCATCCTAAGTGAACACACACCCGGAGCAGTGGGCAGCCATGTTACAGCGCCCGGGGAGCAGTTGGGGGTTCGGTGCCTTGCTCAAGGACACCTCAGTCATGGTATTGAAAGAGGATACTCACCCCAACAACAATCCCTGCCGGACCTGAGATTCGAACCCACAACCTTCCGCTTACAAGTCCGACTCGCTATCCATTAGGCCACGACTGCCCCCCTTTTTGCAAATTGTTGTAATTGTAACTTTACTAATTGTTGTAATTGTAACTTTTTATCTCACAATTCTGGCCTTTTTCTAGCAATTGCAAGTTTATTTCTCACAATTAAAAATTACGAGGAAAAATGACAGAGCTGGTGAGATATAACATATAAATTGCAAGAACAAAAAGGGTGAATTATGAGATGAAAAGTTTTTTATCCTGTGGCCGAAACAAGCTTCCAATGTTCATTTACATTTAAATTTAATGTTGTTTTTAGACATTTTCAAATGTAAAAATAATTTTATATAGTTTCGAGTTTATTTACCACAGAATAGAAGGTCAAGTTTTGCATTGCATTGTGGGATATGGTATCTGTGCTCTGCTTGAATACTTATTTTCCATTAATAAAACGTAAATAAAACAAAGATAATTGTAATATGTTTTACAAGAAAATACTAATAAAAAATGTTTCTACTTCAAAATTGTATGTTTATTTATAATGTGTTACTTGCAGTGTCTACTGGTTAAGTTTAAATTGTTTCTACACTACTTATTTTTTCAGTGTACTATGCACAGCAAACATATTGTATACTGCAAAAACATACCTGAAATGGTTTCTGGATATTTTTGAAGCATTTCTGCAGAAGCTTTTGTGCTCTTTCAGCATCTCCAATTTCAAGCCAACCCAAAGCAAACATGCCCTACAAACAGACACACATATAGACTTATTTAAACATTTTACAAGAAATATAGTGTGAAAAATCTGAAAAACCCACAGAGAGCATGATGGTTGAGGCATAGTGTGTGCCTTACCCATGTCATGGCCGGTCCGAGCGGATCAGTGACGGCCTCATATGCCTCCAGATCATTGTGTCTGACCTCTGGGGTCATGGACATGGCCAGCGGGTATCCAAGCAACACCACGTCTGCCTGCTTGACTCCACTTCCTGTGGAATAAATAATGCAACAGTACAAGCCAATTTTGAATTTTGAAGCTTAAATACGATCGCCAGAATTAAAAAGCTAAGCGTAGAATATAAAATAATTCATACATTTTTTTGTTGCTGTTGTTTTTTGTCCCTGGCAACCTCTGTAGTCTCATTTAGTTACTTTTTAGCAACTGCCTTTTTCCAGACATGTAAAAGCTTAAACAATCCTGAGTGGTATATTACTGATGTATTTTATGTAGTAGAATAAAAGGTGAAAATATCTTTAGTTTGTGTTTACCATAGACCTATTTCAGGCATTTAATCAAAAACTGACTCAAAACATCCACTGACTTTGTTTAGAAAGGTGAATTAAGGAATATATAATGATCACTGCAACATGAGCATGAAGCTGATGAGGGCGTCTCACCCTGCGTGTAGCCGTCAAACTCTGGGTGATACTTCAGTTCCGGGTCAAAGGGGATTTTGATCTTATCAGCAACGTCCTGCCAAGCGGGAGGAGGCGTGTGCCCTAACAGACCGGACAACTCCACGGCAAACTGAAGACTAAACAAGAAAACAAATGAAAAATGATATCTTATCTGCTAGTTCTGAAAAATACTCCCAATACTCTCAATATTCAATGAGGGGTTTTTGGGCTGTTTTATCATGCACCAGGTGAAAATCATAGGTTTGTACTTAGAAAAGTAATGTAGCATTAACGGTTCAGGAAAACTTATGCCCTGACGTTTACTACTTAGGGTTAGGGGTTTGTTCTAATCAATGACCCTAATTATGAGTGATGGTCACACACACAAACACACACCTGCGTTGGGCGACAGCATTGGTGAACACTGAGTTGTCAACAGTGAAGTAATACTCATCAGGAGGAATCACACCTAATGGACAAACAACACAAAACCTCACAAAAAAGCTTACGTACTGTACAACATCAAAACGAGACACTAGGCAAGCATTTCAACTGGTTCTAATGCAGCATTTCACTTTGAATTTCTCCGTTTGTTTCATTCATTTGTTGTTTTTCCAGCCCTGAATATAACACAAACATATCAAAACTAATATGATGTAATACTGTGTAAATTCAAAACAGCTCTGTTACTTAAACCATTATTTCAAGTATTAAAATGCATGCATGTCCGTTAACGTCATGACCAGTGTTATTTTAGCATTATTTATTTACTATTATAGTTTTTATTAATATTTTGTTTTATATACACCACCTCACTGCCCCACCCTTCTTTTTCAGTTTTTAGTTTAATTTTAAGTCATTTGTTATGTGTTTTTTTCAGGTTTTTGTTTTTTTTAGGTTTAATTTATTTTTATTTTAGTTTTAAGTTTTTATTTATTTCCAGTTATTTTAGTGCTTCTATTTAAACTTATTTCGGTTTAAAAAAATAAATAATTTTGTATTGTTTTTTATTGTTTTTTCTCTCCCTGTAGGTACTGTACTATAAAAATGATAAATCATGAAAACGTAACATGGTGTAATATCACGTAAACTCCAAAAGATCCACGTTATCTTCATCAATATTTCAATTTTCTGAATGCATGCATGACCGATGATGTCATGACCAGTGTTATTTTAGTGTTATTTATTTACTATTGTAGTTTTCTTAAAATTTGATTTTTATACTTTTTATTCTTTTACTTTTTTAATTTTTAGTAATTATGTGAAGTAATTACGTTTCATTTTTAGTAATATTGTTATGTGCTTTTGTCAGTTTTATTAGTTTTTGTTATTTTTAAGTATTACTATTTACATTTAGTTTATTTTTATTTCAGTTTTAGTTTTTATTTATTTCCAGTACTTTTATTTTCATTTAATTTAATTTTAGCATTTTATTTACGTTCGTACTTATTTCAGTTAGTTGCCAAGGTCATTAAAAATATATAAATCATAAGTTACCAAGACAGCATTTCTAATTTCGTTTAGTTTAGGTTTTTCTTCAAAAAAAATTTATTTTATTTTAGTATAGTTTTATTTCAATTGCCAAAATAGTAATAGTTTTAGTTAATGCTAATCCCCCTGATGTCACTGCTTACCTTTGATATGGTACAGCTGCTCAGTAGGGTCCCATGTTACCCGTGAAACCCAGTAGTCAGCGACGCCCCACACCACCTCACTGCCCCGTCCTGCTCTGAGCATCTCCAGGTCCTGTGTGATGGATGAGACACCGATGATGCTCTGATGCGTTTCTTCTGGCACATGTGTACAGTCTTTATGTGTGTATCGTCTGTACCTGTGTGAGGTAAAAGTACTGCTGGAAAGCCAGCACCACGTCTCCATTGATGTGCAGCTCCTGCTCTGCGTAAATGTCCTCTGGACAAACATCACGGCCCGTCACCGCACTCTCCCATGCAAACTTCAGTCCCTGATAAAACGGGTGGAAAAACTGTAAATAATATAAGAGTATATAAAGCTGCAGATAATTCAAGTATAATTCCTCAGTGTACCTTGTAGCCCATCTGCTGGGCGTTTGCTCGAGCACCTTCTATCGTTCCTACACGGTATTCCAGTACGGCCCTGGCCAGTCTGGGATAGAAGAGGGCAACACTGGGGTACATCCATGTGTCCTGTGGGGAGAGACAGAGAGACACACAGACTAAATACAAATCTAACAGGGGTTTTCAAACTGGCTGGAAGTCCATGTAAAATATGAAATAAAAAAAGTAGTACCTCAAGATATTAATTAAATGCATTTAATAATTGAACACATTTAACTGATATTATTACCGTTTTACTTTGCTTTCTAAAGATTATGAAATCATGATATTAATCATGATTATTTAATATAAGTGTATAATTATTTATTTTTTTAAGCAAAAATGCATTCAATTGATCAAAAGACAACAAAGACATTTATGATTACGATGATTACGATCTATCTATCTGTCTATATATATATATATATATATATGTATATACAGTATATTAATTAATACTTATACTTAATATTTTATACTTAATATTTTCCTTTTATATAACATTTATTTATTTTATTTATTATTAACATTTATATTTTAATTATTAAAAGTTATTATAATTATTGTTGTGCTTGATTATTAAAAGTAATGTAAATGATTATAATATATATATATATATAATAATCATTTACATTACTTTAATTATCAATAATCAAGCACAACAATAATAATCATAGTAACTTTTAATAATTAAAATATAAATGTAAATGATTATAATATATAATAATAATAATTATTATTATTATACTGTGTGTGTATATATCTATATCTATCTATATATATAGATAGATATAGATATAGACATAGATATATATATATATATATAGATATATATGTAGACTCCTCTCTTAAAATTTTTAGTTTGTTTTTGAAAGAAGTATCTTGGGCTGTATTTTTAAAATAAAAAAATATAGTAAAACTGTAATAATATATAAAACTATTATAATTTAAAGTAACGGTTTTATATATTAAGTTAACATGTAATTTATTCCTGTAAATGTAACATGTTCCAGTATAAGTATATATATATATATATAGTAAAAAAAAAGGTTTTTTTTATTTAATTTTTTTTATTTATTACATTTTATATTTTAAGTATTTTGAAATATTTTATATTACAATATTTGAAATTAATCTTGAAAAATAATAAAAATAAAATTTTTTTTTTTTTTTTTGTTAAATAATAAAAATAATAAATTACTCCTTTATGAATAACTTCATAAAGTATCATTGCCCGGTGCTGTACCAGATGAATTGAGTTAAAGTCACCTGATCCCAGAACACATGGCCATGGTAATCCTCCTCTTTACTCCCGTTTGACAAACCCCCAGGACTGACGCCTCCAAACTCGAACGGTGCGTTTGCCTCCTCACTTAAAGACGAGAATGAACTGAGGAGATAAAACATGCAGCCAATCAGAGCTCGGTTCAGGCTCTCTGCTCCCTCCACCTCTATGCTGCTCCCCTTCCAAAGCGCCGCCCAGCTTCTCAGGTGCGAGGGGTGTAGGTCGCCTGTATCAATAAGCCCCAAACCAGTATCATAACACGACCGGACGCTCTCATCGCTACCGGCAATGGCAACCAGGAAAACCCAGCTGGACTGGCTCTGGTCAGGTGGGAGGGTAAGAGTGGCTGTGATGGGCGTCCAGATCAGGTGCACAAATGAACGGATTCCTCCAGGAACCTCTGAAGAGACGGTCTGTCCAAAAATATGCCTGGAGAAAAAAAAAGGTCACTTCTGGGAAAAAAGCAAACATACACTACTAAAACACCTTTTCCTTTTATTTAACATTTATTATTATTAATAAAATATAATTCTAATATATATAAATATATATATTACTTAATACTTCTACTTAATATTTTGTAGATAAAATATATTATTTTTAATTATTACAAATATTTAAATGCTTACTGTTTTGTTTAGTTATTAAAAGATATTCATAGAAATGGTGTAATAAAGAATAATAAATAAGTTTATGAATTATGTAAGGTATATGTTAACTATAAAGGGAACAAAATTACATTTATAGTGGGTTTTTCATGTAGTTTTGACAAATGTCTGGTTTAAGCCCCACCTACATTTATAAATAATATTTTATAATTTTTATGTTACTTAGTACTTATACTTAATATTTTATAGATAATAAAATAAATTACTTTTTAATTAATAAAAAACATTTAAATGCTTATATTTGTGTTTAATTATTAAAAGACATTTCTAGAAATGTCATAATAAAGAATAATAAATAATTTTATGAATTATGCAAGGTATACGTGTTATATGTTAACTATGAAGGGAACAAAATTACATTTAAAGTGTTTTTCATGTAGTTTAGACAAACTTCTGGTTTAAGCCCCACCTAACTTGGGTTTATTTATTTATTTCACGTGGCACTATAAACACTTGTAAATTTCATTCCAGAATACAAATATTATAAAAACAGAAGTACCTCCCACCCTTGTAGTCCGGTGCATTCTGGAAAACAATGTCATCACTTTGGGGTTTGAAAGAACTTTCTAGCTGAATGGTGATTGGTTCAGCACTGGTTTCAGAGCGTTTGAGGAGAACCTCCATGACCAGGAGGTTTGTCTGCTGCCGGTGAGCGTACAAAACCTGAGCGGCCTCAAAACCAGGTGTGACCACGGAATGAGAGAAAACACCTGATACATAGAAAGAGAGACTTTTACTGTAAGATCAAATGCAGTATTATACTGCATAAAAATATGTGTGTATGCATTCTAACCTGTGTGCATGTCTAACTTGTACGTGTGTCGTCCCACTTCTGCCATCTTCATTTGAACTGCCAGAGGACAAGGAATGTTGCCGCGGTGACAAGTCCCGCCTTCACCGTTATAAACCCCGCCCATGTGCATAATTGGATCAAACACTCTCCATCCCAGCAGGCCGTTGGTCAGCGATGGCATGAAGCGAGGGTCGGACGGTAGAGAGTCAGAGGTGAAGATGTACGGGTCGACGGGGTCAGAGGTCATTTTTGGGGAAGTCTACCTTCAGCTAAAAGAAAAACATGGAAAACATGAGGAAAGATGGGATGTGTAACCTAGATGCAAGAAGCATATTCATTGATATTTGACAAGACAATCATAAAACAGTAAATTATATCACAGACAGACCTCCTGTAGATCCTCATGACTATGTCAAGATCAGCAAATCTCCTAAAATATTCTTATTATTCATGTTCATTTTCATTCACATACACATGTACACACTCAATAAATAATACAAAATAATAAAATGTGCTTAATAGTCATGAAAATTATGTTTTTGTGAGTTTCTCGCCTATACCACATGAAAAAATACTATAGTAATTCATAGTAAATACTAGTGTTTTTGAACCATACTATAGTAAACTTGAATTAATTTGTTGTGGTAATTCTATAGTTGCTGTGGTAATATAACTATAGTAAGATAAACAAATTACTTTACCCAATACTGTACTAAGTTTTCTACAACTATAGAGTATATTATACTACAATACTCTACAGTTTACTGTAGTAAAACCTAAAGTATACTACAGTATTTATTACAGTTCACTATAGTTAATACTACAGTATGCTGTAGCACTCATTAACAAAGTGTTGTAAATACTATAATATATAATACACTTTACTATAGTATGGTTCAAAAACACTATAGTATTTACTATAAATGACTATAGTATTTTTTCATTTACTGTATGTGTCATTTAAACCCGTGATAATTATACTTTGACCATCGTGAACAAAATCAAAGCTACCAATGCTGCATGCAAACAGACAGCTGAGAGTTTACTCACTTTGACTAACAGTCAAATTAATAATGTTACACATTTCCTAAAGCAAGTTTTATGATAAAACGTTAGCACTTACTGATCGAACTGTCGAACATTTGTTATGTGTTCCTGTTTAATGCAGAAAAGTTTCTGCTCTTCACATACACCAAAGCGGACGTAAAAGAGGCGGAGCTACGGTCAAGTGACTGGAGTGGGCGGGGCGAACAGCCGAAATACCGTCTCTGATTGGTCAGGTAGGTTGGTCTAAAGAATTCACATATTTTGAAATAAAAAGTTTAGTGTTGTCAAGTTTGCTATTGAAACGGGACATAGACAGCTATGACACGTGATAATGCTTACTTTTCTCAGGATGGTAAATCAAAATCGATTGTGATCACTGGATCAGAATTTGTATTGAATTATTTCATAGAATGTAGGTCTATTTCTATTTCTATGCAGGCACGCACCCTAATAGATTTAAACAAGATTTATACTTTCAAGTGAACAAATGTCTCCAAAGAATCCTGCGTTATAATATAAAAAGGTGATTTGTTTCTAAGTGGGTCAGATATCATAGTTTTATGATACAGTGCGTTTTATTTTCTTATGAGGTTCACTTAAAATGTTAAAATAGATGTAATTTTAAATGACACTGTTTGGGGTTTTTTGTAGTCTAAATCCCCAGAAAATATATAAACTCGCAATTTTGAGAATAAAAGTCAACTGTGAAATCTAAACTTATAAACATAAATATAATATAAATATAAAAATTAATATTTAAAAATAAATAAATATAAATTGCGAGAAAAAAGTCTTGTGAATTGTGAGAAATAAACCTAGAATTGCGAGAAAAATTCTAATTTGTGTGATAAAAATGTGCTTCCATGTGACTGATTATGTCAGAAAATTTAGGCTATATCTTTAACATAACGAGTAATTCCTCAAACATGAATTCTGAATGATATATGTGCTGTAAAATGTACGTTGCTAACAAAATGCTGCATAAGGAATACAGCTAGGCTAATTAAACCATAGAAAATTAACCATGGTTTTATTATAGTAAAAAGTGTAGTAACCATGTTCTTTGGCTGATTGATTATCACTTGTATAACCACAGCTTTACTACAAATACCATGGTTAGTGTAGCAAAACCATGGTTAATTTGTGGTTACCATGGTTTAATTACAATAACCATGTTTTGTTGTTGTTGTTGTTATTGTTTGTTTGTTTGTTTTTTTTGGAGTAAAACCATGGTTCATTTTCGTAAGGGCACAATGAGCGTTTATAACTTGGTGACACAACGATTTTAAAATTCATATGATCCTTATTTATGTTGTAGAAGAAAACGTGAAAGTTGCTTCAAGTAAATGTGAACCACACCAGACTTCCAGGTTGGCCTAGAAACCGTCGTCATGACTGATCAGGATCAATAGATCACAAAACTTCTCAAAGTCTTGGAAGCACTGGACCTTTCTTCTCGGTCATGCAGTGTTGCCAATTCAGCAGCTTTTCAGACTACCCTAACCCTACCAACCTTTTCTTCCAAAAGCACCTATAGCAACAAATCTAGCAAATGTTTTTTTTTTTCTGGCAACTTTTAATAAGTGACTCAGACAATAAAAAGGCACACATTTTTGATTCAAATTTCACAAAAAGAGGAAACCAAAGACACCTAGCAGTATACACATCACGTGAAAAGAGTTAGCTGCTATTTGCAATTGTTCAATTTAATAATAATAATAATAATAAATGGAATAATTGAATAATTGTTCATTTATGATACACTTTGTTAGGAGATTGTACCTGCGATCGTTGATCAGTTAGTACACTGTAAGAAAAATGGAAAGCTACTAGTAATTTTCCAGGACATTATCCATTATCCAGTGTAACCTGAAAACACAATGATTTAAAATGCAGATAAAAACCAATACAGAAAATTCTTTCATATTAACGTAGCAGATTGTGCCCTGTTTTTACAGACTTTTCTTAGAGTGTAGCACACGAACTAACTACTAATACACTGCTTAAAACATAATTGTTGAGAATGTGTAGTATTACTAGTTTACTAGCTAATAAAAAAAATCTTAAATTGTAGCCCTAATCATTCAAAAATGTGTAAGTGTTCAATAATTGTATTTAAAAATACAGTTATTTATATTTTAATATTATATAATGCATATTATTTTACAAACAAATCTAAATGAACATATATAAAATGTATTTTTGCTGAGATTTAATGTTGTGACACTTTTGCGTCGTGATTACGCAATGACGTCACCACGCAATGTGGTCCTCACTGCAGAACACAAGATCCAGGGGGCGTGGTTGGATCTAGATCCAACTCCTCCCACCTTACATAGACCTAAACCTACCTGTCTCCACCCCCTGATCCCTAAACCCACCCATCTCCACCCCTAAACCTACCCATCTCCACCCCCTGGATGTGGATCCAACCCCGCCCCCTGGATCTTTGTTCTGCAGTGAGGGGCTACTGACAAATCGACCTTCCTTTAGCAACTTTCTCTGAAGATTAATGGACAACACTGCGGTCATGACTCTATTCTGGCTCTAGATGGCAGCAAACGCTGTTCCGCTTCTCTTTGGCAGCGCGCCGGAGTTTGGGATCCAGACCCTGGGAAAAGAGCAGCTTTACCCTTATAAGGCCGCAATCCATCCGCTCCGTTTCCCCAGACTTTTCCTCTCCACCCTCCCTTCCTCTCCCTCTCCCTCTCCCTCTCCCTCTCTCTCTCTCTCTCTCTCTCTCTCTCTCTCTCTCTCTCTCTCTCTCTCTCAGGCCGCAGGGATATTTACAGCTAGACTGGCTCGGCGTACCTTATTAGGAGCTGTCCTTGTTGTCAGTGTATATGTAGATGAAACAAACAGATGAGAGGATGGCATTCATTCTCAAGGGTCATGTCGTTTTTTGCCAAAGGTAACGAGAGGCAAATGTCTGATCTGTGCAGCACGTGTCAGAATATCATTCAGAAGTGTCTTTTTCACTTTCTCTCGCCCTCAGGTTTCTCTCTTATCCTCTTATTGTTCTCTTGACCTTCTAAACAAGGTGTCAGTAACAAGAACTAGCCGCTGAATGGATGATTTTGCCGTTCGCTCTCACACTGTCCGGTTTTACTGTAACTTCCTGTCCTTCTCTCTGTGGGAATGTTGGGTCCATTATTCCAGCTGGTCTGTTTTTTTCCTGCTATCTGATGATGAGGGACATCTGGTAGACATGCACACAGCGTTAGGGAGAACTGGTGAATGAGAAAGAGAGAGAGAGAGACTGGCTGTCCTGATGACTTAATACTGCTAGTGTTTGAACATGATGCCCAAAAATACTGAATCAAATCCAGAAATTAAACTTTCAAACTTGCACCAAACTGCTGAAGTTGTACCGAAGAAGTTTAAATTAAAAGTAGACAGAAAGGATGAATATGAACAGCGCTGGGTAGCTGTTACTGATTCCAAACATTACATGACAAAAATTGCTGTTAATAACAGATGACACTTTTAGATTACTTTTGACCCAACTCATTCATCACATTGATTTAAACATGATCATCTTGTACCATATTGATATAAATATTAGTGCTGCCAAACGATTAATCGCATCCAAAATAAGTTTGTTTACATAATATATATGTGTACTGTGTATATTTATTATGTATATATAAATACACACACATGCATGTATATATCTAAGAAAACTGTTATGTTTATATATAAAAATTATTTTATTATATATAAATTATATGAATATAAATATATACATGGAAATATTTTCAAAATATATACTGTATGTGTGTGTATTTATATATACATAATAAATATACACAGTACACACAGAAATATTATGTAAACAAAAACATTTTGGATGCGATTTGGTTTGACAGCACTAATAAAAATACAAAGAGAATGAAAATATATTCCATTTGTTGTTATTAACAACATGAAGCGCATTAAACATTACGTCAAGATTTCCCAAACTGGACTTCGTGAAGGAATTGCATGAGATTAATGTAAAGCTAATAATTAATAAAAAAAAATAAAAAAATAACAGCATTTTCTGAATGTTTATAGGCGATTTTAAAAAGAAAAAATTTAAAAGATGAAAAAGAAAAATGATAAAGAATCAATGAATTCTGAATACTTTATTACTATTGTGTTAATAGTATGTAATCAATAAAGTAACTGTAGTCTGATTACAAGTATTTTAGAATGTAATATAATCTAATTACAAGTACTTTACAAGTAATTTTTGGAGTCTGATTACATAATCCAGATTACATGTAATCAGTTTCTACGCTGCACTGAATATGAACATAAATGTGTGTATGATGTCTAAAAGTGATAGAGAATATTTGAATTAAACATTTGCATGCACCCATGATGAATCTTCAAATCAAACTTTTAAACTTGCACATATGATGCTCAAAAATGTTGAATTGAATCTATAAATCAAACTTTTAAACTTATGAATTTAAACACACAAATGGTCAAAAATGCAAAATTGAACTTTCAAATGTACAGTCTATAATGTCCAGAAATGTCAAATGCAAACATTTGAATGTTTTATTGACAGAAATGTTGAGACTCGATTGAATGCTCTTATGATGAACAGTTTGAATCAAATGTACATGATGCCTAAAAATTCTGAATATGAAAACTTTGGTTGTTGTTTAGTGGACTGACCTGAGCTCAAACAACTTGCTGAAAAATAACAATAAAATTATTATTTTTTGTTTGACCACTGATCAAGGGAGGTCAATTATATTATTAATATTAAAGTTATTATTTCTGTTTTATATTTTAGTTTTTAGTATTATACTTAATTTTTATTATTATATTTAATTTGTTTGTCAATTTAAATTAACAATATTTTTCTTTTACATTTTAATTTGATTGGCCACTGACCAGGGACTGTCAGTTATGTTAATTAATACTCAAATAAAACACAAACTGCCATCTTACAAATCAATAAACCTCAGCAGAGAAACCGTAAAATGTAAAAAAACAGGCACTAGTCTACAAACACACATTTTATTAAGTGCCAACATTCATTCAATATATTAGAAAAACAACACGTGGAGAAAATGAAGCCTATATCAAGTTACAGTTTATAGCGTTATGAGTTCAAATGCATAATATTTGTACATTTACACAAACAAAAAGCGTAGCCCTCGCTTCAGAAGACGCAGAGAGCACAGATGATTCAAACAAGGGTAAAACCCACAAAAATAGACATTTCCTCATGGCTCGCCGTAAGTGTCGCTTTAAAAGAAGATGCATAGCATAACTGGCTGTGAAACGACAGCCTGGCGTGTTTTCAACGAATGATTGTCTGTTTCTGGAGTCGATGGATTGGAGTGACATGTTCAGACCACCTTTAGTGGAACCTCTCAATTGTGTGTGTGTTTGTGCAAAGATGCAAAAATACTGCAGACTTCAGCTGCCTGAGACTCGTGGAATGTGTGTGGAGTGTGTGCGCTCACGCTTATGGGAATGTGCATGGTGTGTGTGTGTGTGTGTGTGAGAGAGAGAGAGAGAGAGAGAAACAGGGAAATCTGAAGCACCGTTGATGAAGTTGGATGAAGTTCAAACACACCACACGCACAGGAAGGTAAAAGATCACGGCTAACTGTGAGCCGTCATAAAACAGTGACATTGTTCCTCTCCTCTTTCCCTTCTTTGGCTCTGGAGAAGGATGTCGGGGTGGGAAGGGGTGGTCGGTTTCTCGTTCTCTCTCTCTCGATCTTCTGCTTGTCCTCTCGCTCTATTTGGAGAGTTTGCTGATGACTCTGATGAGCGCACCGTTCTCGTCCTTCAGCCTCTGGTTGTCGGCTCTCAGATCTCCTAAAACCTGTGCGACAGACACACTCCAGTACTTTACAGCGGTCAGAGGAGTCATTTAAAGGGACAGTTCACAGTAAAGTATGAAAACTGACATCATTTACACGCCCTCATGTCATTCCAAACCCAGGAAACAGGAAATACAAAAGATGATGTTTTGAAAATGTTTATAATGTAAGAATACAGTGACCAGGAGCTGTCAAGCTCCAAAACTGTAGTTCATACAATTCATTATATTATATTATATTATTTTTGTTTTCCATTTTAGTTTGATTGGCCACTGACCAGGGACTGTCAGTTATGTCTATTATATATTAAAAAATGATAAAATTAATATTAACAATAATAATTAATAAGGCTTCCCTCGACTAAAGATTTCTCTGGTCGACTAGTAGTCATTAATTTTAAGCATTAGTCGACTAATCGTACATTTATTAATAAACCATTTAAATCATTATAATGAGCCTTTAATTGCCTACATAGCCTAATAAGCGCTCAAGCGCACGCATAAAGCTTGCCACAGCACACCGCAGAAGTGATGATTATGAATGTGTCAGGGAAAAAACAGTAAGGAGGCTGCATTACCATTTTAATAATTCATTGATACACTAGTGATTTCTTTGGTTTTAGCTTAAGAGATGAAGTCAGCGACACTGACTCGTCATCTTGGTATTAGTGGATGCGCCTGTCTGCACGTTTCATACTGATTATATAGCCTAATCTGAGAATATGTGTTTTCCATTTGAATTGGTTCATTTGAAAGTAGACATTTCATATCTGTAAGGCAAGTATACACAGAGTTTCATGCTCAGGTTCACAGAGACCGAGACGGCAGAAAGCTCATCGTGTTTGCTTTCATTAGTTTACAAAAGCACAGTGTTTTGTTGTTATTATGAGTGCACACAAATAAACAGAGTCTTTACAGATTCAAAAGATGTATTACTCTTATCTGTATGACCAAAAATGAGGGAGTATTTTAAGAGCAAGTGATGCTTCATCTGTCCTGCAGTGAGCGCTCAGCTTCTACACTCCACACAGACACTGAATAGCACACATTTCTCTAGGTTAACATTAGATATAGAGCCCATGTAAAGTTTCTAATACTTACATATTTCAGATGATAAGCCATATTTGAGGTTGATGAATGATAGGCGAGCGTTTAACGATCTGTCCATCACAGACTGTGTGATTTTTTTTTTTTTGCGACTAAGCGAATTAATAAAATTTTGGTCGACTAAGACTCTTCTGGTCAACTAACGGTTAGTCGACTATTAGGGGGCAGCCCTAATAATTAATACAATTGATATTAAAATATTTTAGTTTTTTGTCACTTTAATTTCTTCAAACACTTTGTGTGGCTTCAACATGAGCTTTTGCAATTGTGATATTTATATATTATATTATATTATATTAATAATATATTTTATAATTTTTTTCATATTACTTTTTCTTTTGGATTTTTTTTAATGACCACTGACCAAGTGCAAATCAAATCAAATCAATATTATTAATAATAATTAATAAACTTAATATTAATGTGTCATTTTTGCTTTACATTTTATTTTATTTTGGCCACTTGATCTGTTTCAAACTTGTAAGATTTTACTGAATTTTGATCGAATAGTTTGTAAAATATGTTTTCTTTTCATTTTAACAAGTTTGTGTGCATGTCATCTGTTATCACTGATATGCAAAAAACCCAAAGTGGTTAATTACTTTTCTCATTGATTTCAAACCTACAAACCTCACATTCTACAGAGGAAAGTCATACAGGTTTGGAGCTACATGAGTTTCAGTAAATGATGCCAGAATGTACATTTTAACCACTTTACCACTCCTAACCAGGCATGACATGACAAGTTTCCAGTTTCCAGTTATTTTTCTGTCTCAATAAGAGTAAAAATACAGTGCAGTGCTACAAACTCACAGCCAGAACATAGAAGCTGATGATTGATTAATATACTGAAGCAGAACCAATCAGATTTCACTGTGGGAAAAGCTAGAAATGGAAACCTGGTGACTAAACTCACATTAACATGGCAGAAGTGTGATTAATCATAGTTTTCATGCCTGATTAGTGTGTAAGACAAACGCCTTGTTAAACTGGTTTTACTTGTGTTGGCTGAATTGCTCTCAGGGATAGAGTATTAATATATGCATTCACAACATTTCAGTGGACAGAAACGCTTCAGTAGCGTCTCAACCAATCAGCATCCAGAACTGAGTGAAAGAGCCAATCAGAAGAAGTCTTCCGTCATCACATGCTCTTACCTTCAACTCCTCTTCCAACTCAGCGGCACGCCTCTCTAACGTCTTTTTCTCCTGGAACGCAGAGAAAACATGCATGTGGAGTGACATCATAAGATTGAAAACGTCTATACAGGGAAAATTCCATGTGCTTTTCATTACTTCAGCAGAATTGTGTGTTCTGTAAACTCACCTTCTTTTCCATTTCCAACAGAGCCGTGCAGTCCGTGAATCTCTCCTGCCTCTGTTAAAAACACAAACATATTGTTATTTGGTATCATATTGATATTGAAAGAAAAATGTACAAATATCAGTGTTTCTACAGTACAGTCATTCTGTGCAATATCTGTATATATATATATATTCTACCTTTACCGCAATGTGTATTAGTAATATACAACCAGAGTAAAAAAAAAAAAAAATCCAAATGTAAAATAAAACAAGCTAAATTCACACACACTTGAATAGCTTTTCTTTATACAACTAATATATATATATATATATATATATATATATATATACACACACACACACATCTATATATACAGACATATGTATAGACACATTACACAGACACATTACTTTATATATAACATATATTTCAAAAAGTGAGTTTTTTCCCTAAAATGTGTCTATATCAGTTTATAAGTATACAGTTTTTATTAATTTTTATTTCAGGTTTACATTTAGTTATTTTAGTACATCATGTTAAACTAAATGAAAATGAGAAGTGTAGCTAAAATAAAATAAGTTTAAGTGTTTTACAATATTTTATTTTAGTTGAAGTTTATTTCATTTCTAGTAACGAAAATGTAAAATGTTTTTTTATGATTTTAGTTTGGATTTTAGTTATTATAATAACCCTGAGATATAAATATACACATGAATGTGCATTTATTTAAATTTTTGTTACAAGAAATATAATAAACTATAAAACTAATCAACTAAGATGATTAAATTCTTTAACTTTTAAGTTGTATTATATATAATAATAATAATATTATTTATATAGTAATAGTATATAAAATAGTACTAAAAGCAGCATTGAAATGTCTAGCGACTTCACTTATGTTTTTATTTTTATCCGTTTTATTTTACATTTGAATTTTTTCTTAATTTCTCAGTGCATACATTAATATTTCATACTGTTAGTATCAAATATTAAAGTAAGCATTGAGTAATTAGATACCTTTAAAAATTATTCTTTCATGAATTCTTTGATTTTCTGCTTAAAGGGGTGGTTGATACTTTTTTCTAGGCTTGATTGTGTTTATGGTGTGCAGTCTAACGTGTTAATGCTTTGTTTTTAAAATAACACATTATTTTTCACATAATTTACCTTTATTCCACACCGCTCTGTCCCTTCTCCTATAAGTGCGCTGATCATTTCTAGCTTTTATGATGCCCTTCCATCAGAAATACACGATGGGCTCAGATTGGTTAGCTGGCCCAGTGTGTTGTGATTGGCTAAACCGTCTCTAGTTCGCATCTAAATGTCCCGCCCCTCGCCTCAGCGGCATGTGCTCCGGATGTATTGTAAACAATGGTGTCATCAATACTGCTTATCAATTTGAGCCCGATTGAGACCCAGAGAATATTAGTGAAGAGGATCGCACAGAACCTTTTTTGTTTGTTGTTGGCTCATACTTTAAATACGCTGCTATTTGTAAGTGCTACTGCTTCTGTTAGCTTTTAATATACGGTTTTATTCTGATTAAAGCTTTAATACAGCACAGCAACCACACGCGCATCCATGTTTAACGCTTCTCATAGCTGTGTGAAAATAAGTGTATAATTGGAACAGTGCATTGTTGGAGCTTATCTGACGATCTGAATGTGAGAGAGAGAGAGAGAGAGAGAGAGAGAGATGCAGAGCAGGGCGACGCGAGGAACAGTATTAAGAACCGTTGCTTTAGAACATTGATTTTGAAACTTGTGAATCCATTAGAATCGTTAGAAGACAGAATCACGATTCATATATGAATAGATTGTTACGTGCACCCCTAGTTTTCTCTTCCTCTTCTCTAAAGCAGCGCAGCATGGCCTCGCCCCCTTTGCTGCGTGTACCTGGGGGGCGGGGTTTATCTGGGTTCGTGACGTAACAAACCCGGGAAGTAGCTCGTTGTAGTCCCTACGAGCTGTTTTTGTAGGCATTAAACTGCCAGAATTTTAAAAGACGATATCTCTGTTTGCATTAAACTTTCAGCGTCGTTACTTTGCAGATATTGTTTATGCTCAAATAGCAACATTACACACTAACTAACGTTAAAAAAGTGAAATCACAATCAAGCACCCCTTTAAAAAAAAAAAATAGACAAATGGATGTCAGGATATGTTTTTATATGCTTGATCAAAAGTAATAATTTTCCTATTAGAAAACAAAAAAGTATATATGTAAGTAAATTATTTCTGAAACTGCTATCATAGTAATCCAACACGCATGTGCAGCTGTGATGTGTGTGTGTGTGTGTGTGTGTGTGTACCTGCGTGGCCTTTTCCAGCTCCACGCGGGTCAGTGAAATGGTTCTCTGTGTGTCTGATAACTGTGACTGCAGACGGCGGTTCTCCCTGGACATCTCATCGAACAACTGAAACATACACGGATACAGACATAAAACACACACACACACGCACCTCCTGCTAACACAATCAGCCAAACCACAAACCCCTGCTGACCTTCTTGAAGTCCCTGGACTCTGATCCCCTCGAGAGAATACAGTCATTCAAGACCGAATCAGACCTGAGAGGAAGGAAAGACCGAGAGAGAATGAGAAGGACACAGACGTAGCCAAACAACCTGAAAGTTCAAAGGTCAGACTCATACCTGCTGCTCGTGTGTCTGTCTGTCTGCATGAGGAAAACAAAATATTTCACGTCAGCAAGAAACCATAAACATATGCAAAAACTTAAATTACACTAATCAGACTAAATTATATGCAAATAATTAAAAACATTAAGACACATTTTGACATTAAAAATAACTATTTTTAAAATGTATTGTATTATTTACATAATTATCACATATAATATATATAAAAAAAATAAAAAATAAAAAAATAAAAAATATATATATATATATTCCCCCTCATAAAGTCCTATCACTGCCAATCAATTCAAAAGTGCATGTCGATTGGCCAGACCTGTGGGTCCCGCCCACTGCTACTCTCCTCCTCTCCACTGGGGTCATTGTCATCGCTCTGAAAACAAAAGTAAATGTTTAAATCCAGGCTGTATTTCTGAGCTCCTGCTTCAATCACGTGTCCTCGTCTTCCTCACCTCTCCTGTTTTCCCTCTCCTCCGAGCTCTGGCTCTCCTGCGCTCCCTCACTCGCTCCTCAATGTCTGCTACTGCGCTGTCTGCATCTGACACACAACACAGAAACAGTGTTACAGAAAACGACACGACTAAACACATCAGTGTAGTATCATGAAATCCAGTGATTAGGGTCAAAGGTGAAAGGTCACCCTGTCTGTCAGGACGTGGAGCACCAGGAGGGAGTGTGAGTCCCAGCAAATCTGACTTCTGCAGGTTAGCGATACGAGACCGCCAGCTCACTTCCTGCGCGAAAATAAAGAAATATATTATTAATTTAACATATGCAAGTAATAATGATTAATAATATATATATATATAATTTATATAATTATAGTTTATTTCTGGCATGTATAAATGTTGATATGTATTTTGCATGCAAGTAAACATTATTAATAAATAAAATATATATATATAATTTTTTTTTTTTTTTTCACACAAAATATATGCATATATTTACACACAAACACACAGGTAATAACTGTTTCCAAACATGTTTCTCAAACATTCTCTTCCTCTGCTATTTTTCAGACATCAATTCAGTTGTTTAGTTTTAGAAAGTACTATAACATCAAAAAAATGAAACACTTGACCTTTAACCTTTAATATTACTGACTGGTTTATCTCTCTGAGTGCAGAACAAATGCAGATATTTGGATTAAACTCAACCTTTCTCACCCCTTCCTCTGCCTTCTTTTGCTTCCCTTCTTTCTCCTCCTCTTCTTTCGTCTTCTCCTTCCCCTTGTTTTCCGTCTTCATTGTCTTCTCCGCTTCCTGCAGGTCTGTGAGAGTAACACCCTGAAGAGCAAACACAGCGGTCACACGGCGATGTCTGGACTCCAGCTGCGCACAAACGCAAAACCGCTCTACACACATGTTTGCCCTGTGTTAAGGTCAGAGCTCAGGGTTAAAGGTCATACAGCCTTAGACGCACCGCCCACTGACTGTTTAATGCATGTTCCACATGAAAATCACCCTGTTTTCCCAGCACTTCTGAGAAAGCACCAAGAGCTGGATCTATCATTGTGATATCACTGGTTTCTGATTTACCTGTCAATAAATGTTACATAAAAACAAACAGAGTTGTGGTTGGTTGATTTGCTTGTCAAACAGATCAATCTTGGTCAATTTTCCAGTTTCAATGTGAAAAGCAGTGTTACTTTATAATTGATATACTATTATAGAATTTATTACTATTTTCAATGAAAATTATTTTTAATAGTCATGAGGCCAGACTGACCTGCGTGGAGCGTCTGGACTGACGGGCATGTCTGGATCGAGCTTTTCTCTGAGCTTCTGCTTCCTCATCACGCACTGGAGTCAGATAGGACCTACACACACACACACAAACACAAGCTTCAGCCAATTAAACAATGAAAACGCAGCTAAAACTAGCTTGTAGCTGGACCAAACTAGTCTAGATGAGTCAGACAACCAGCTGCTGGACCTTGATCAAGCTGTTTAGAGCTGCTAGACCATCTTGTACCAACAATAAACTGATTATTAAATATTATAATATAAATTAAATGTATTAGTTATTTTATTATATTACATATACAGTATATTATTATATATAAAATGATTATTATAAATTAGTATTAAATATAAATAAAATAACTTTTCTTATTTAATTTTAATTTAAAAAAAATCAAACTGTATGCAAATACAATTAAATATAAAAATAAATAATAAATATTTATAATTTAATAATATATATATACACACACACATCATTCACAGTGTTTTAAGAATGTACATGGGTCAGAAGTCACTTCAGGCTAGTATGAGGTGTTTTTTCCAGCAGGATGGAGGTTTATTAGCACTCTGTCATGTGGAAATCATCACACTCACTTGCGTCTCTGTTTGGTCTCTGGCTCGCCTGATGTGGTTGTCGTGGTTACAGAATTCGAGACGGGCTCCTTCTTTTCGGCCTCTTCTTGAGCCGACCTGCGAGAGACACCAGATCGTACGAATGCAACAAAGACACAATCAAATCACACGCGATCGGAGACACACGCACCTCTGAGCCACTAGATTACTGAGGCGACTCAGTCCAGAGGTTGCTGTGGTTACAGAGGTCACTGAAGGGTCGTCAAGTTTCCTTCCATAAGACGAGCTGCGAGGTAATGAGGGGTTCGGAGCTGACACTTCAGCGCTGGACTGGCTGTTCAATCGGCGCGTGTACGAAGAGCTGCGGCTCAACAAGCTACACACACAGAGGATGGATGAGCTTGGAAGACTCTCAGAACAGGAAATGGTCTTAGTGTTTCCTGTGTCTCTCACCTGCTGGAGTTGTCGGGGTTGGTGCTGGTGTCACTGATGCTGAAAAGGCGTCTGGACTGAGTGGGCTGAACACGGGCCAACCTGGGCTCCTGAACACAGGAAATGACATCACTTTGAGGTAATGTATAATATAATATAATACAATATACATTTTCACATTAATATTTATAAGGGCTGGTTATGATGGTACCGTTTTGAGCAATTTATATCAGTTATCTATTTTGCAATATTAGTTTTACTGCTTTATAGCAATTAGTTCCACGTTACATATTTTTACTTCTTTTTTTATACTTTTAAATGTTTTTGAAAGAAAAAGGGTCCAAAAATTTATCAAAAATACAGTATAAAAAGTAATACTGTGAAATATTACTACCATTTAACATTTATATAAAATATATTTTAAAATGTAGTTTATTCCTGTGATTTTTAGCATCATTACTCCAGTATTTCTAACATTTCTTATTGTTATCAATGCTGAAAACAGTTGTGTTGCTTAATGTTTTTGCAATTTTTAGCACTTTTAATATTTTTCAGGATTCTTCGATTAATAGAAAGTTCAAAAGAACAGCATTTATTTGAAATAGAAATCTTCTGTAACATTATAAATGTTACCTTATTGTCAGATTCAGAGCTCAATCTGGGACTGGATGCAGAGCGTGTCATTCCCAGTTTAGTCTCGGGGTCCTTGAGGGCCTCAGCGGCTGGATCAGAGGCCCCGGCCGAGCCCAGAGTCACAGAACTTCCTGCTTTACGCAAAGACGTCCTCCAGGATCCTGGAGCCTCTGCCACCGGGGTCCGGACGGGTTCAGCCTACAAGCACACCACACATTATATTATATTATATTATTAAAAATACATTCAAATATTGTACATTATTGTTAATTTAAACATTAATATGTATAAGGGCTGGGTGGTTATGATGTTTCTGTTTTTGATCAATGTTATATGCATTATATTATATTCTATTATATTAGACTTATTATAGGTATATAATTCTTACAAGGTTTATTATAGTTAAAAAGTAAAACAACAAACTATTTTTATTATTTGAAATAATTAGCATGCAACATTTCTATTATCCATTTAGTTTAACTAAAATAACAAACTAAATCTGAAATAAAAATTAATAAAACTATACAGACATGTTAAAAACTAATGAAAAATTATGAAAAAACTAAATTAGATTAATTAATTTAATATGATGTGTATAAAGCATCGTGTTATGCTCTCAGACGAGCTGGTTACAGGGAATTGAGTCAGTCAATGACTCTCGACGCATATGGCAGGGACTAAGGACCATATGTGCCTTTGGAAACAAATCCACGCGGAGGTGAGAGCAGATCCGTTGCTGGCCGACGAATTAAACACCTTCTACGGCCGCTTTGAATGCAATGGCGGCAGCGCGGCTCTGCCGAGCAGCGCGTCAGGAAGCAGCAGGCAGAGAAGCGAGAATCATGTGATCACCGTGAAGGAGGACGAGGTTCGGAGGGCACTAAAGAGAGTGAACATCAGGAAAGCGGCTGGACCTGACGGGATTACAGGCCGGGTTCTGAGGTCCTGCGCTGATCAGCTTGCTGGTTTGTTCACTTCTATCTTCAACGAGTTCCTTGCTACCTCTGTGGTTCCCACCTCCTTTAAAAAATCCATCATCATCCCTGTGCCTAAGAACAATAAACCCTCTTGCCTGAATGACTATCGACCAGTGGCCCTCACATCAATAGTCATGAAGGTTTTTGAGAGACTTGTTAAGAGCCACATTAGCTCATCCATCCCTGTTACTTTGGACCCTCTTCAGTTTGCCTATCGTCCCAATAGATCAACTGATGATGCCATCTCTCACATTCTCCACTCCTCCCTCACACACATTGACAGCAGCAATGGGAACTATGCAAGGCTGCTATTCATAGACTATAGCTCAGCTTTCAACACCATAGTCCCCATCAAGCTGACTACTAAACTCACAGGCCTCGGCCTAAACACCTCACTCTGCGACTGGATCCAAGACTTCCTCACCGGCAGACCTCAAGTGGTGAAGGTAGGCCAGTACACCTCAAACTCCATCACCCTGAACGTAGGAGCCCCGCAGGGTTGTGCCCTGAGTCCCCTGCTCTACTCTCTCTACACACATGACTGCATGTCCTCTCACAGATCCACATCTATTATCAAATTTGCTGATGATACTGTGGTTCTGGGCCTCATTTCCAACAATGATGAGACCGCATACTTGGATGAGGTAGAGAGACTCACATCATGGTGCCAGGACAACTGTCTCTCTCTGAATGTGAGCAAAACTAAAGAGCTGATTGTGGACTTCAGAAAGAGACACCTGCTGCCATACACTCCTCTTATGATCAGCGGGACCCCTGTGGAGCGAGTAAGCAGCTTCAAGTACCTCGGTGTAAACATCTCCGAGGACCTGACTTGGACTACACACTTTCAAACACAGGTTAAGAAAGCCAGGCAAAGACTGTACCATCTGCGACAGCTGAGGAAATTCAGGGTCTCCAACAATCCTGAAAACTTTCTATTCAGGGACCATAGAAAGTGTATTGACTCAGTGCATCTCAGTGTGGTATGGAAACAGCTCCAGTCAAGACTGCAAAGCCTTGCAGAGAGTTGTGCGCTTAACTGAGCGTATCTCAGGGTCTGCTCTCCCCTCTCTGCAGGACATCTACCTCAAACGCTGCAGAAGCAGAGCTGTCAAAATCACCAAGGACTCAAATCACCCTGGAAACTGTCTATTCACTCTGCTGCCATCTGGTAAGCGCTTCCGCAGCCTGATGGCAAAAACTGAGAGACTTAGGAGGAGTTTCTTCCCCAAGGCCATCAGACTCCTTAACTCAACTCAGCCTCTTAACATCATCTGACTTACTTCATAATCAGTAACAATCAGTTAGATATTCACACTCATTATACTCTACCTCATACTGACAGTGTCATTTGCACACAACACTTTCTGTGTCTTGATATCTTGATATCTTATCTTATTTTTTTTTTTGTGATTGCTGCTCATGTCAACCATGTTCAACCTGTTTGCACATTCCTCTCTCGTACAGTCATGCTTATCTTAATATTTAATTCTACAGCATACTGTCATGCACATTCCTTTATACTTTATATTCTGTGCTTTATATCTTATTTTTTATTCATTTTATTTTATGCATACTTCCCTTGTGTTGTATTCTACAATATTTGCACTGTCCATGGAGCGGACCTGACTCACATTTCACTGCTGGTTATACAATCTCTGTATAGTCGTGTATGTGACAAATAAAACTTGAACTTGAACTTTGTACTACAGAAAATGTATTAAACAGCTGTTAAACAGTTGTGCTGTACAGAAAATGTGGCTGGATTCAGAAAATCAGAATCAATCATTTCATCGAAAGCCAGAAATTTGCCAAATCGTTATGGATATACAAGCTCTAAATGACATAACATTTTCTGCAAATCGGCCGATTTTTCAAAAAATTCAAAGCTTTGAAGCAGTTTAGCATTAGCAGTTCTCTGGTCACCTTTTTAACCTGGTTAAGGGCAGTGTTGGTCACAGAGCTCGCTGCGGGCGCTGCATTGAGTTTGTTGTTCAAGTTGTTGATCATTTCTCGAGTTTTTGCTTTTTCTGAAGAGATACAGAAAAAAATCATCAGTTAGCTAATGTGATTTTTGATTTCCAGAACAAAACCGGGCGGGGTTTGGTCACCTGACTCGGCGTCACTCTCTGATTCGCTCTCTTCCTCTGAACTGGAGCTGCTGGAGGGTTTGGATTGGCTGGCTGTGCGCGTCGACTCGTCCTCGTCCTCTTCTGTGGGCAGAGTCTGGAGTGTGGGCGGAGCATGTTTCTCTCGCTCATGCAGGGTGATCTTCTCTTTACTGCTCATACGAGAGATGGACGTCCTGTAGGTGACATGAAAATCAGCCAATCAGTGAGAGCTGAGAATAAGTCATGTGATGTAACACTATATACTGAACATTCACAATATTCGATATTGAATCAGTTTTTGATTCAACGATTCACTTGCTTCATTACTGAAAAATAACTATGAAATGATGGTGAATCAATCTGTGTTTTGTCACACAGGAAGTGATGTGTAATCGGACACCGTATGTGATGTTACCTGCGAGGGCGAGTTGGCGCCATGGAAACAGGTGGGCTGGTCTCAATGACGGGCTTCTGGATCTTCTGTCTCTCTGAACGCATCTTTAGGAGATAAAAACAACAACAACAGCTGTTAATAATTCAACATCAATTCCCAAATAATTCAACCATAACTATCCCTCATCTTTTTATTTTAGCATAAATATGTCACATATCACCACAAAAGAAAAAAAAAGAAATTATATTCTGCATGAAGCAAATTTGAATTGAATTTGAATATACTACAAATATTTTATAATAATAATTGTATATTTATTCCAATACTTGTTTGTATTTTATTTTGTCAGTATTATATTTATTTGATTATTATTATTTTATTACAATTCATCAATGATGAATTTATTTTACCATAAATAAGGGTAAATCTCACAGGAACTGTCAAAATATAACAAAAAATATGTAAGTCATATATCACAACAAAATAAAAGGAAATAATTTATATTCTGCATGAAGAAAATGAAGCATATTTGCCTTTTTACATTTATATATTAATTAATTAATAATAATTAATTATTATGATTATTACTTCTTATAGATTATTTGAACAATTGTGACCTTGTTAGATTCACTTCTTTGATAAATAATTAGTCATTTAACAAGATATAGACTACAACAAAATAAAAAAGAAGAAATTATATTCTGCATGAATAAAATGAAGCCTTTTTGCCTTTTTACACACACGTATACATATTTTTCAAAAATCTATTATTATAGATTAATTACATTATATTTACATATTCAAAATATATTTCTAAACAATATATATGTATATATCCCAAATATTTGAACATATATTTATTAATTTATGTATATATTAATATTTATATTTTGATCTCAGTTGTGACCTTGTGAGATTCAATCATTTTAAATGACTCATTACTCACCTGTCAAACTAGCTACTTGCAATAAAGTAGGACATGCTTATGCATTAACAGGGCCATTAATGCTGATAATCTGACATCACAAACACTGTTAAATTCCTATTAAAAATACCACTGATGCATTCAACCTTAACTGCACACACTTCCTTGTAATATCCTCATACTGAACACGCAGTTCTGTCAAGTATGAACGAGGTGTGTTTGATAACTTTGGCTCTGTACAGCACACAAACGCTGTTGTTTTTTAGACATTCATGCAGCAAAGATATCTGCTCATTTGCTCCGAGTGAAAGCGTTCTTTGAACATAAACTAAAGAGGTGATAAGATAGCAGACATATAAACACAAGCCAAACTTACAGCGTTCTGCTTCTTCTGCAGTTCTTCCAAGTTATCAGCGATGTTCTCATCGGCAACGTCGAGTGGAGTTTGGCCCTATGATACGCAAATACACAATGAATGCTTGATTGTAATTGGTTACTTGCTAGATTTTATATTTATAGCCATTTTATTTACTTATTTTGAAAATAATATAGTAATTCATAGTAAATACTAGTGTTTTTGAACCATACTATAGTAAAGTACTTGAATTCATTTGTTATGGTAATTCTAAAGTTGCTGTGGTAATATAACAACTATAGTAATATAAACAAATTACTTTACTCAATACTGTACTAAGTTTTCTACAACTATAGGGTATAGTGCACTACAATACACTAGTTTACTGTAGTAAAAACTACAGTATTTATTACAATTCACTATAGTTAATACTACAGTATGCTGTAGCACTCATTAACAAAGTGTTGTCAGTACTATAATATATACAGTATAATACACTTTACTATAGTATGGTTCAAAAACTCTATAGTATTTACTATAAATTACTATAGTTTTTTTCATGTAGGCACCATAAATGTCCACTCAGCCTGTCGTTGTTGTAAAATAAACCCTTTAGGTTAATAATAAACCCCCGTACCACATTATTGACTGCGTTCATGTCACACATGTGCTCAGCCAGCTGAACGCAGGCCTCTTCCTGTCCCCAGTGAGCCGCCGCGTGAAAAGCTGTCCAGCCATCACTGTCTCGACTGTCCACGTCTATCCCACACTTCAACAGCACCCTGACGAGCAGAGAAACACAAAGATTCAAATGCTTTAAAAAGAGAGTTAGAAAAAAACACAGATGCATGATGATTCTTGAAAGACTCAAAACACTCATTTAGTGTTTAGTGTGAAGTGTCTCGCACTCACTTTAACACCTCAATGTATCCTTTAGCAGCAGCGACATGCAGCGCCGTGGCCTGAGTGTTCAGATGAGGGACCAGAGAGCCACTTCCTGCCAACACGGCCATGGCATCCTGGAGCATCACTCTCTCCTCCTCTCTCCTGGCCTGATCCACATCTATACCTGAAAGTTCATTCAATAACAGCAATTATAATGCTTTCTCAGGCAGCACAGGCCATTTTTTTTTATTTAGTATATAACATATTATATTACTGGTAATTTAAGGAACCATGAGTCTTTGTTGTTCAAGATCAGTTTGTTCTTAAGGACTTGAAGTTATAGTTTACTCAAAAATAAAAATTTGCTGAAAAAGTACTCACCCTTTAGGCCAACCAAGATGTAGATGAGTTTGTTTCTTTATCAGATTTGGAGAAATGTAGCATTACATCACTTGCTCAGCAATGGATCCTCTGCAGTGAATGGGTGCCGTCAGAATGAGAGTCCAAACAGCTGATAAAAACATCACAATAATCCACAAGTAATACACACCACTCCAGTCCATCAATTAATGTCTTGTGAAGTGAAAAGCTGTGTGTTTGTTATAAATAAATCAATCAAGACATTTTAACTTGAAATCGTATTTTCTTCTTCTTCAAAAAAAAATGAGTCCATAATCCATAAAAACACTTCCTCCAGGTAAAAAGTCCATCCCATGTTGTCACATCAAAATCCACCGACATATTTGTTTAGAATATATATATGTTTTGGCTACTTAATCTGTGCATATTTCTCTCCTGATTCAGACGAGATGGCTTTTTCACTGGAGAAAGCAATATTATGGATAGAGGACTTGCATTTTAGCAACAGTTTGAAGTTAAAACACCTTAAAATGATGGATTTGTTTCTTATAAACATACAGCTTTTCACTTCACAAGACATTAACTGATGGACTGAGTCATGTGGATTATTGTGATGTTTTTATCAGCTGTTTGGACTCTCATTCTGACGGCACCCAGTTGTATTCTATAATATTTGCACTGTCCATGGAGCGGACCTGACTCACATTTCACTGCTGGTTATATACTCTCTATATAATCGTGTATGTGACAAATAAAAATCTTGAATCTTGAATCCCATTCACTGCAGAGGATCCATTCATTGGTGAGCAAGTGATGTAATGCTACACTTCTCCAAATCTGATGAAAAAACTAACTCATCTACATCTCGGATGGCCTGAGGGTGAGTAAATTAGCAAATTTTCACTTTTGGGTGAACTATTCTTTTCAGGACACAAAGACACCCCCACATTCACAAAAGCGATCACATCTAACAAGCAGCAGGAGGAAGTATATAAAATCCCTGCACAGCTCCAGTGTTTTTAATTAAGTTCTTGATGTGGGAAATTCACATGCTGTTACTGTTAAAACCAAACATCCTATAAACACACACACACATCTACAGTGAGCTTCTGTGAGCGCTTGTGCGTCGACTAAGGTTTTAATAGGATCAAACACAGCAGGTCACAATCAGACAGATGGAGCGTTTAAGACAGATAAAGTGAACCTGTATTTGTTCAAATGGGAATCTTGCAAAGAAATGACGCAGTTCGACATCAGAAATTGAAAGGAAAAATAAGAAATTATATTTTGTACAAAAATAGGTCTATTTTAAGCACTTTTTTAAAAGATTTATTTTTTGGCATTTTTTGCCTTTATTGTGACAGGACAGATCAGAATTGACAGGAAGTGAAGTGGGAGAGAGAGGGGGGGGCGGGATCAGGAAAGGATCTCGAGTTCTCGGGAAAGGACTTCATGTTTTTTGATCAGAAGATTATTTTATTATAAACACAATTATGCAGTCGGTAAAGTTTAGCATGAATGATTGACAGGCAAGTAGGTGTTTTTTTACTGTTGTTGTGTCTGATGCACCAGGATAAATTAATATTACACAGAAAATGCAATGTGATCACATGAATTTCTGACTACATCAGCTTCAGTGAATGAAGCACAAAACATTCTGGAAACAATTAGGCTTATATTTAGCACTGATCATTTGTGCAAACCAGTGTTATTTTGTTGTATTATCTATATAGCATTATAGTATTTATTAATATTTTGAATTAGCATTTATTTTAATTTTAGTAATTTTGTTATGTGCTTTTGTCATTTTTTTATATTTATATTTAGCTTTAGTTTTGATTTATTTTTCAGTTCTAGTTTCTGAAATTTTAGGACTTCAACTTAAGATATTTATTTCAGTTATTTGGCATCATTTTTTATTTTTTCATTTAAGTTTTTTAGGTTTAAGTTCTTCAAGTTTAAGTTTTTCATCTCATTTTTTTTTTTTTTTACATATAATAATTCACATCTATTTATTTTATTGAAAACATTTTTAATAGTTTTAGATTTAGTTAACAATGAGAACAGTAATAACAATGATTACCAATGATGTTTTTCTACAATCTCAAATTCTCTCTTTCACTCCATCATCTTTCTCTTTTTCTAGGGTGTGAATCTCTCACCCTGTTTTTTAATCTCTGCTTTAAGCAGTCTGCCCATGACGTCCTCAGTGGCGACATCGAGAGGAAGTTCTCCCTCACTGTTCACCGCTCCCACACGAGCGCCGTGTTCGATCAAGTACCTGCAAAAGGTAGAGAGACAAAAACATTACAATGTTGCAACGGTAAACTTTGAACAGTGGCGATTCCAATAGAATCTGACAAGATTAAAAACACATAGAACACAAATGTTTCGTGCATTTTAATTTGATTTAGCTCAAATGATCAGTACTCTGAATAAAATATGAATTTCAGGCACAAGGCATCTAAGGCGGCAGCAGCATGTCCTCTAGATTGTGGAGGTGAGTTACTGACTTTGCGATCTGGATGAAGCCGCAGGAGGCCGCGGCGTGGAGGGGCGTCCAGCCTTCATTGTCTCCTCGGCTCACGTCACTGCCGCTCTCCACCAGAAACTCAACCATATCTGAGTTTTCATCAATACAGGCCTGAGGAGAGAACAAGAAAATGTGTTTAAACAACAAAGAGAAATTTTCTAATATCAGATTCTCTTCCGAAAATGTACAAATTTAGAAATTTTATGTTAATAAAATTATGTTAATAAAATGTATGTTATGGCTGATAATCAATATGATGAAAATGTTTATTGTTTAAACCAGGGCTATTGTCGTTAACTAAAACCAAATCTAACACCATAAAAAAAATCTCAATACTTGAAAATAAATAAACATTAATTGGAATAAATTAAAATACATAAACTTATTTTATTTCAGCTAGTTGCCAAGGCAACATTTCTCATTTCATACTTCAAGTTGAAGTATTAAAATAACTAAACCTTAATAAAAACTATATATAAATATTTTTAAAAAACTAATTTACTAACAAAACTACTACAATTTTAACTAAAATTAAAATGAAAACAATCTAAAATATGAGCAAAAACTATAATAGTATATTAGTGATGGTAAAACAACACTGGCTCAAACACACATTCACACAATTCAGAAACATAATACTTTAAAAAAATGTTGTAAAAATAATGAAAAGTATCATGTTTATAATCACACCAATAATATTTAATTAATGCTAATATCAGCTAATACTTATATATTGTGCATCCCATTGTGCATTTTAGTTCCAGAGTTACTATTTTTATTAATATTTTGCATTATTTCTATGTTGTCCATTTTCTTTTTCATTTATTTAAAGTTTTAATATTTAGTTGTTTTTAATGATGTATGTATATATAATTTAATTAATTAGCATTTTAGTTTTAGTTATTTTAGTACATCAAGTTAAACTAAATGAAAATGGCATCTAGCTATTTTTAAGTTTTTTTTATATTTTATTTAATTTCAGTTATTTATTTTAAGTAACGAAACAATTGTTTGTATTGTTTTAGTGTAATAACCTTAATGCATCCCTACTAATAAATCATTCATCATTAAGTCTGTACATGTATTTTTCAAGCATAAGACACTGCCTTTAACCTTTGACCTTAAATCACACACACATAGCGTGTAAAAAATGAACAACAAAGTGATGCATGAGTCTTATCAGCTGAGCGCTCTGTCTGAATAACTCTACTGACATCATCTTCACAACACTGCTGGTGCCAGTGTCGTGTTGCATCATGGGAAATCTGTGTTTTCATGTCCCTAGAGTTTCAGTCAGACACAGCTGCCACTGGCTGCAGGCAAAACAATAATTATTCAGCGAAGCGTTTACATGATGGATGTGTTACTGTACACATACTGTACATGTGCAGGTTGTAATCAGTGTTGAGGAGTAACATCCTAAAAGCAGCAGCATTACCGTGTTTTCAAAATACGGTAGCTTTTCCAGTAACAAGCTATTGTGTCGGCAGCGGTGTAGCATGACTTATAAATATAGTTACATAAAGTTTTAGAAAATAAATGAAGTTGTTTAGATTGTTGTATTTAGTGCTATTTTTTCTGTTCAAGTTTGATAACTGGACGGTAAACTGTTAGTAAACTAAGTTAGTAAGTAAAATACTAAGTAAGGCAAGTAAAGTAACTAAGTATAGTAAGGTAAATAACTAATTAAAGTAAGTGACTGTGAAAATACAAGTAACTGATCTGAAAGTAAGTGAAATTAAGTAGCTTACCTGAGTTAGTAAGTAACGTAAGTAAGTAAGTAAAGTAACTAGTAGTAGTATATTTTTTATTTAATGCCATGTCAGCGTCTTAGGCTATTTTCATGGCAAAAACAATTTAAAAAATACAAGTATAACAAAAACAAAAACCAGTAAACAAACAAACACAAGTTATATTAAGTAAAGTGAGTAATTGAATGGTCAACCTAACCTGAGTTAGTAAGTAAAGTAACTAAGTAAGGTAAGTAAAGTAAGTAAGTAAAGTAAGTAACTGAACGGTAAACTAACCTGAGTTAGTAAGTAAAGTAACTAAGTAAGGTAAGTAAAGTAAGTAAGTAAATTAAGTAACTGAACGGTAAACTGACCTGAGTTAGTAAGTAAAGTAACTAAGTAAGGTAAGTAAAGTAAGTAAGTAAATTAAGTAACTGAACGGTAAACTGACCTGAGTTAGCAAGTAAGGTAACTAAGTAAGGTAAGTAAAGTAAGTAAGTAAATTAAGTAACTGAACGGTAAACTAACCTGAGTTAGTAAGTAAAGTAAGTAAGTAAATTAAAAATCAATTAATTTACTTACTTACTTTCCCCTAATCGGGGAAAGCCGATTAGTCACCAGAAGAGAAGGACGGCAGCTCGCGTAAGTGTTGTAATACTTTTTCGCTGTTCTGTTGTTTAAATTATTTACTTGCTGCTAGGAAGGAATACTTCGTTTCCTACCTATTTCTATTGTGCATTTTCTTTGAGGTTTATTTGTTTGATTGCGCTTACTGGTAATTAGAATAATTTGCGCCTCAGCTAAGAAGGAGCCTGTGTGATTGTGCGAAGTGTTTAGTTTCGTATCCAGCAATTAGCAGTCCTTTAAGGTTATTGGCTGTGCTGAGCAGAAGCCGGCCTCAGCTGTTTTCACTGTAGTCTCCTAGACCGTATTTATTTGATGTCAGAGCGCTGATGCGGAAGCGTCTGCGGAAGCGTTCAGCCATCGTGCTCAGCCTCCTCGTGTGAAGACCAACGAGTGTAAAGACAGACGACTTTTCCTGCGCGACTTCAACCGAGCAACGACACCGAGCACACACTTAAGTATCATTTCTATCTTCCCTCACAACTCTCCTTCCCTATCCTCTATCCTTCCACCGCTAACATGTGTTTCCAAACCATTCCGGTTCTCTCTCAACCACGCTCTAAAAACACACGCAGACGGCAACGTAATCCTGCTAACCTGCGCCCGATCGCTACATCTTCTACTACACCTCTTTCTTTCTCTGTGGGTCTTTGGAATTGCCAGTCAGCGGTCAACAAAGCTGACTTCATTTCTGCTTTTTCCTTACAATCCACACTCAGCATCTTGGGCTTGACTGAGACCTGGATTCGTCCAGAAGACTCCGCTACCCCGGCTGCTCTCTCTCACAATTTCTCTTTCTCTCACACCCCAAGGCAAGTTGGCCGGGGTGGGGGCACTGGTCTGCTCATTTCAAACAATTGGAAATACTCAACCCACTCTCCCCTAGGCAATCACAACTCATTTGAATCTCATGCGATTACGGTAACGGCTCCTATAAAACTCCAGATAGTAGTAATCTACCGTCCCCCTGGCCAAATTCTAGCCACCTTCCTAGAGGAGCTGGACGGCCTGCTGTCCTCTTTCATGGAGGATGGCACTCCACTCTTAGTCTTTGGCGATTTCAACATTCACCTAGACAGGCCTTATGCTACAGACTTCCATTCACTCCTAGCTTCATTTGATCTCAAACGCTTTACCACTACTAGCACGCACAAATCAGGCAACCAACTTGATTTAATTTACACACGCAACTGTACTACAGATAACATTCTGGTACAACCACTAAATATCTCTGACCATTTCTTCATTACATTTACCTTACATTTTGCTACCCGGGTGCCACCAGCTCCCTTACCGGTTACTTTCAGACGTAACCTACGCTCCCTTTCCCCCACCCATCTTTCCTCTGTAGTATCCTCCTCTCTTCCCTCACCTACCCTATCTCTGGATGTGAATGCAGCTACTGACACTTTATGCTCTACCTTAACCTCTTGTCTAGACGACATTTGTCCTCTCTCCTCCAGGCCAGCACGGGCTGCCCCTTCTAACCCCTGGTTATCCGATGTTCTTCGTGAGCATCGGACCAAACTCAGAGCAGCAGAGAGAAAATGGCGCAAATCAAACGATCCGTCGGACCTGACTAGGTATCAGTCTTTGCTTTCATCTTTCTCTACTGAAGTCCACACTGCCAAATCCTCACATTTCCACAAGATCAACAGCGCTCCAGACATGCGTAATCTCTTCAGAACATTTAATTCTCTCCTCTGTCCCCCTCCACCACCGCCCACCACTTCTATAACAGCTGACGACTTTGCCACTTTTTTCACAGACAAAACTAGAACAATCGGTAACCAGTTCTCACCTCCACACACACAGGACCTCCAACCAACCACATCCACTGCTCAAACTCCCATCTTCTCCTTCTGTCCCCTCACCGAGGCGGAAGTATCCAAACTTCTCCTCTCCAGCCATCCTACAACATGTCCTCTTGACCCAATCCCCTCTCACCTTCTCCAAGCAATCTCTCCCACACTCTTACCGGCACTCACACACATTATCAACACATCTGTCCTGGCGGACATCTCGGCATGGATGAAAGAACATCACCTACAGCTCAACCTGGCAAAGACTGAGCTTCTTGTCGTCCCTGCCACTCCGACTCTACAGCATGACTTCTCGATTCAGTTAGGCACATCAATAATTACCCCATCAACTTCGGTCAGAAATCTTGGTGTAATCTTTGATGACCAGCTGACCTTCAAAGAGCACATTGCAAAGACTGCTCGATCTTGCAGGTTTGCGCTACACAACATCAGAAAAATCAGGCCCTTCCTGACAGAGCATGCTGCGCAACTTCTTGTCCAGGCCCTTGTCGTTTCTAGGTTGGACTACTGCAATGCTCTTCTGGCTGGTCTTCCAGCAAACACAATCAAACCTCTACAAATGATTCAGAATGCAGCGGCACGACTGGTCTTCAATGAGCCCAAAAGAACCCATGTTACACCTCTCTTCATCTCACTGCACTGGCTACCAGTGGCAGCTCGCATCAAGTTCAAGACACTGATGCTTGCATACAGAACGACCACAGGCTCAGCACCCTCCTACTTCCACTCACTATTACGAATCTACATCCCCTCCAGAAGTCTGAGATCTGCTAGTGAGCGACGCCTTGTGGTACCATCACAGAGAGGCTCAAAATCACTCTCCAGAACATTCTCATTCACCATTCCTGGATGGTGGAATAATCTTCCCACCCCTATCCGGAATGCTGGATCCCTGTCAATCTTCAAGCAACAACTGAAGACTCATCTCTTTCGGCACTACTTGACTTCATCCTAAACTTGTTCTTAAAAAAAAAAAAAAAAAAAAAAAACTTTCCCTTTATCTTTCTCTCCTTCCCTTGCTAGCTTGTACTTATTTGAACAATGACTGGGACATGGTGTTACGAGCACTTCCTCTGTCTGATTGCCTCTTCAAGATGAATCGCATTATGTATTCCCCAATTGTAAGTCGCTTTGGATAAAAGCGTCTGCCAAATGACTAAATGTAAATGTAAATGTAAATGTAAGTAACTGTACGGTAAACTAACCTGAGTTAGTAAGTAAAGTAACTAAGTAAGGTAAGTAAAGCAAGTAAGAAAATTAAATAATTGAACGGTAAACTGACTCTAGTAAGTAAAGTAACTAAGGTGAGTAAAGGAAGTAACTAAGTAAACTAACTGAGTAAATTAAGTGACTAAGTAAATTAAAGTGCCCCTATTATGGATTTTTGAAAATGAGCTTTCGTGCAGTGTGTAACACAGCTCTAAGTGAATGAAAACATCCTGCAAAGTTTTAAATCTGAAAGTGCACCGTGTATAAAGATATTCTCTCTCAAAAGAAAGAGTCTACTCTGAATTATTGAAACGAGTCATTTTTAAAACGAATCTTAAGCTGTTTCATGTTGAAGTCAAAATGAAACATTAACATATTGCCCGCCCACTTGTTGCCACTAGGTGCCGCTGTTGGAGCGTTAAAAATAGCCGTTTCCCCGGTAACGCTGTACACAAATCAGCAAACACTGCTTTAAATGAAATCGACCAATCGGACCAATCACCTTAGATTAGCGTCGAGCAAAGGAGGGGTTTGGAAAAATGAATCGTTGAGCGAATCGTTTGGGAGTCGTTGAGCAAATAAGGTAAAAATAAATGCATATTATAAGAAAATTAAAGTGTTTTTTGACCTTGAATGCATGTCAACCTGTTGTTGGTGACTCCCAAAACCAAAAAAAGAGCCTTTCATAATCCATAATAGGGTCAAAAAAACACTTTAATTTTCTTATAATATGCATTTCTTTTTACCTTATTCATTCAAAGATTCATTTTTCCAAACTCCTCCTGTGCGTGACGCTAATCTGCGGTGATTTAACACTGCAAAAGCGGCACCTAGTGGCAAAGAATGAATTTGCATGTTCATTCAGACCAACGCGAAAATCAAGTTTTCCCAGGTCTGCGCACGCAGCAAGTGGGCGGGCAATATGATAATGTTTCATGTTGACGTCAACATTAAACGGCTTGGGATTCATTTGAAAAATGACTCGTTTCAATGATTCAGAGTCGACTCTTTCTTTTGAGAGAGAATATCTTTATACACCTTGCACTTTCAGATTTAAAACTTTGCAGGATGTTTTCATTCACTTAGAGCTGTGTTACACACTGCATGAAAGCTCATTTTCAAAAATCCATAATAGGGGCACTTTACGTAATTATATGGTAAACTGACCTGAGTTAGTAAGTAAAGTAACTAAGGTAAGTAAAGTAAGTGACTAATTAAGTGAATTAATTAAGTGACCTTAATTAGTAAGTTAAGTAAGCAAAGTAACTAAGTAAAGTAAGTAACTGAATGATCAACCTGACCTGAGTCAGTAAGTAAAGTGAGTTGAATTTATTAAGTAACTAAGTAAAGTAAAGTCAGTAAGTTAAATAAGTAATGTAAGGTAAATTAACAAAGAAAGAAATACATATAACCATATAATTACATGTAATTTTTATTCAGGAAGGGCTCATTAAATTGATCAAATGTGATAGTAAAAGATTCAAATAAATGCTGTTCTTTTGGTGGGAAAAACCCTGTATCACTGTTTCCACAAAAATATTAATCAGCTATTATCAACATTTATATTAATCAGAAATGTTTCATGAGCAGCAAATCAGCAAATTAGAATGATTTTTGAAGGATCACGTGACACTGAAGAAATGATGCTGAAAATTCAGCACTGCATTACAGAAATAAATTACATTTTAAAATATATTCGCATAGAAAACAGCTATTTTAAATTGTAATAATATTTCACAATATTACTGTTTTTGGATTTTTGAGCACATAAATGCAGCCTTAATGAGCAGAAGAGACTTCTATTAAAAACATTAAAAATTCTTACCAACTGCAAACTTTTAAACGGTAGTGTATAAATATAAAGTCACTAACAAGAAGTAGCCATCAACATTCAAGCTATTTAAGAGGCCACTTTTTAATCATATCTAATATACATATCTACGTAACCAAAACACTGTTTGTTAGTACATTGTTTAGCTACTTTAAATCTCTAAGAATCCGCAGACTTTATGCTACTGCAAACAGCAGACAGGCCACATGTTACAGTGATTTTACCACTGATAAAACGACGGGGGAAAAAGGCTCAACAGCCAAAGCAAGCGGCTCCCAGAGGAGTGCCTATAGAAATCTCCACGTACGCTGCACTCGCTCTGCTCTCTGTGTGCAGAAGAACAGAAGACCGCTCTGTTCCTGACCCCTTCCTCATTGTGTGTGTTTCTGAGGATCACTGGGAACCTTCTGTATGGAGAAGGTGTGAAGTTCTCGACAGGGTCACTGAATGAGTGTGTGTGTGTGTGTGTGACTCAGAGAGCGACTGCCCTTTGCCTATGACAACAGCCGCTTGTACTGCATGAAGAATGTTTTCCATGCGCTCACTGGAGAACGACAGAGAGAGAAAGCCTTTGGATGGAAGGCATGGAAAAACTTAAAGAGCACTGACTATATTTACTTTCTGTTACCGAGCAACAACGGAACAACAGCACCGAGATCGGGATGAGCAGCGACAGAGCATCACACATGCAACGATTATTAATATAAATACATAATATAAACATGAATATTAATGTACTAGGGTAATTATAGTTAACTAAAACCATTTTTATTACTTGAAATAAAATAAAAATGTTAACTGAAATAAAATATTTTAAAAACTTTATTTTATACTTTTTTTTAAGTTTTTATTTTTTATTTACTAAAATAACTGCAATAAAAATTAAAAACTAAATAGACATAATATAAAAACACTACTAAAAATGAAAAACAACAAAATTAATAAAACTAAAATGAAAGTGATAAAAACTGATCCAAAATATTAAGGAATAATGAGACTAAAATAAAACAGGAATGTACAATACAAAAATACAATCTGAATATAAATAAGAATACCAAAAATATGAATTATATATGCAAATACAAATATGACTACAAATATTATATATATATATATATATATAAACTTATCTGCCGATATTGTATATTTTATTGCTGATTCTCAAGTCTTAATATTTTTAGACTTAATATCACTTTATCCAACACCTATCGATAACTTTAAAGGTGTAGCACAAGATTACAGGATAAATCTAACCCTTTATTTTATTTATTTAGGACAAAAAGTGTGTGTTTACATATCTACCATTTATTGGTCAGAAGCCACAGCATGAAAATAATTATTTACTTATCAATTAAAACTGATGTTTTTGCATCCATACTAACAGGAATATAAATATGAAGAAAAAAAAACTAAATAATAATAATTAATATAAATAAATAAAATATAAGCAACATAATTAAACTAGAAAGATGTACTACTAACCAATCAGTATTTAGGATCAGAACTTTCCATTTTATAAATATGAATATTAATGAGTATATAATATAATAATAATATAATATAATATTAATACAAGCAGCGTTCAAACTTTCTTTAAATTTAATATGGTAATTCAATTGGCTATAAAGTGTTCTTTATAGTTACAAAGCTACAATTTCCATAAACTATTATACATTTTGAAAATAATAACAATTGCATTGCTGAGATATTCAAAATACATAAGATACGTATCTGACTCAAGCTGGTGTTTCTTCTGAGGAACCTTTAAGAGAAGATCTGCTCACAATCCTCCGTCCATCTGTGTACCGAACGAATGTTTACTTTAGGACCACTGGAAGGTAAACCATCACTGTAACTCTATCTGTGACGGAGGGGACGTGTGTGTGTGTGTGTGTGTGTGTGTGTGTGTAGAGGCCAGAACAGTGTCTTTGACAGGATGTGACACTGATTCTGTCCAGAGCCAAACACACACAGGCTGTGTGTTCCCAGTTAGCAATCAAGAAACTGTGTTTTCATTTTATTTTATGCTCTCATGAAATTCTGCATATTCATGTCATGGCAACACAGTACACATTAAGATACGCTGACAGAAACACACTCAGACAGTGACTAGTGTATTATTGTATCTCATAAATCTATCCTAAACATTCAATATTTCTCAGTTCAAGTGATAAAACCTATTTATCTATCTATAAAATTTGAATTATGAATTACTTTAATTTATACAATTAGTGTTGGGCGATATGGTCATTTTTCATATCGTCATATCGCCAGCCTGTGAGATCGCCGATACACAATATTATCGTGCATGGGCTATTTCATAACTATTTGGTGATTTTAAACTGTGCATGCGTGAGAGAGAGAGTAGCCTACCAATAACCGAAATAATATACTTTCAAACATACTGAAAAACTAACATGTTAAATATAAAAATATTTAAAACAGCTAGTTCATATTCGGATACAGCAGTCATACATCGCTTATTAGGACCGCACGTACTGTGACAAGTTTGCCGCATCGGCGCGGAAGTTATCAGTCTAAAAATCAGTCAAGGTGAAAATCAAAAGTAGTTTGTGTTGGACATAAACGAACATGTTGAAGATAAAAGTATTTTCAGGTAAGTTCATATTTTTGGAGTAAAGTTAAATTAAACGGATAGCCTACATCAGTCATACAGCGCTCCGGACCGCGCGCCCCATGACGAGCCCTGTTTTAGACTGATAACTTATTAACTGCATTTTTATAAATTAAATATCAAATGAAATGCACTACAATATAGACTATCATGATGTATCAATTCTTTACAACATAAATAATGTATCCATTTTTTTTCTTGCACTATGGAAAGAGAAATTTGAGAGGAAAATGTGTTTAACTGCCATTAAAATAATGCTAAAAATCCTAAAGGTCCTAAAAAAGTCAAAGTCAAAACTGAATTTATATAATTTAACATATGTTTGTATATTTGTAACATTTATATTTGTTTGTGTATGTGTATGTAATAAAGCAAACCATTTGAAAAATATAATTCCGTTCTATTTTGGGGTGAAATATATGGAAGCTTGTTTGTGAATGAATGAATGAATGTAACTTCAACGTTTATCTTACAACTTACTTGGACATATTTTCCTTGCAATTCTAAGTTTATATCTCACAATTCTGAGATATAAAGTAAGAATTCTGAAAATAAAAGTCAGAAACTGCAAGATGCAAACTCAGAATTGTGAGAAAAATATATCTTAAGATTCTATTCCCATTGTGAGCTTAATAAAAAATCATCTGTCTTTTTATTTTTTTATCCTGTGGCAGAAACAGGCTTCCATAGAAATATGACTTGTTCCTGGTTCTATGATAGATTAGTGGTACACAGGTGACTACATTCACTTTGAAGAGCTCATGTGAGACTCAAAGCTGCTGTTCCACAGAACTTCAGAATACCGGTGAAACATCAATCTGAGCTTCCTACAAACCTCTCGCTATCTAACCACATGACCACCTGTCTGAATCAAAAAAGCGTGCACTTCATATTTTTTCAAGCCTAGAGTGGATTTGAGCAAAACCTTCTGCAGTGTTTTGAATGTCTCTCTTCAACAGAAGCTTGTTATAATAGATTCAAGCAGACACATAACAATTAACTCAAACATACTATCATTTTCCAACCAAAAACCAGGCTTTTTCTCATTCAAAGCTCTATATCAGGATTAGCTGGTTTCTGAAGAAAACTTTATTGTCGAAACAAAAGGCTGAGACAACAAAATCCAAAAATAACCCCTCCTAAACATATCATTTAAAAAAAAACATACACAGCTGAGAGGAAGAAAGAAAAAAAGAACGAAACAAAAACAAACAGCGAATGAAAAGGGCCGGTGTGAATTCCATTCTCTGATACAGCTCAGAAGATATGAGGAAAGTCTTGCTATGCCAGTTCAGTCTGGATGCTGGTACGGTGGAGTCAGCCTCGGGACGGGCCCAAGTCACTCCCTGAACGGCATTAAAACAACAACAGCAACCCTGGTACTGCAAGAACATCTTACAAACAACTACACAGAGAGTCCGGATTCATCTGTGCCAGAGGAACACAACTAGTCCAGTCCAGAACCAAAACCACACCAGCAAGAATACCCAATAACTGGCCTGAGTGCAAAACAAGACCACTAAAACTAAACTGTTCTTCCTGGAAGTACAGTTTGTGATATTATAATAGTACACACATGTCAAAAAGTCAGACTTCAGGCCTAAAACAGCCCATGCGATTCTAGACTTTGGGCAATTAAAAGTTTGTACAGTTTGCAACTGAGCTTCAAAGTCACTTTAGGTTTAAATCTCCACTTTAATACGTCTGTTATAATGAACTTTATACCGAATAATACATTTTAGCATGATTGATATATTGTATAGAGATCAATGATGCTCATTTCTTTTGTCAGGATCTATTATGATCAAAAATACATTAAGAATTATAAAAAAAAATTGCTCGAATACACCTTTTCAACAATTAACATGTTTTAATTTGTGAATTTAAGTAATTTTGTTATTTTTTGTGCAGCTTTATGTCAAAAATGTACAGTATGAAAGCCTGTTTCTGCCAGGGAATAAATCAATAAAAATAAGGTAACTGCAACTTAAACAGAATTACAAGATGTAACCTCAGAATTCTGGGGAAAAAAACTGAAAATCAGAATTCTAACTCTGCATTTACATCTCACAATTTCAAGTTTATCTCACAATTCTGATTCTTTTCTCTGAATTCTGAGTTTAAATCACCAAATTCTGTTTTTTTTTTGTTTCTTTATCTCTTTAAAAAAAAAAAAAAAAAGGTAATTACGACATTTTATCTCACAATTTTGACTTGTGTCCTCAAGTCACAATCTCACAAATCAGACTTTTCATCTAAGAATTGGGAGTATATATTTTATATTGATTGTGAGAAACTCAGAAGTGTGAGGTAAAAAGTCACACTTGTCTAGGTAGTGTAAATGATCGAAAAATGTCTTTTTAAATGAAAATAATTGGCAGAAGTAGTTTGGATTATTTTTTAATGTTACGTCATTAAAAATAAGCACCAATTTTGTTTCAAAATATCATTAATATGTGAAAAACATCTGTCCACCAAATTGAAGTCAGTGTGGCATAACAAACATGCAGGAAGGCTTTTTGTCATGTGACAACAAACCCCTAAAACACAGAGGACCCCTTTAGACCCGAAGTTTAGCTTTTTAATAATATCACATATTATAACTCATTTATGAAAAGCCAGCTTTTGTTTGGGTCAAATTGAGTAACCTTTAAAAAGTATTTATAATTTGACTCAAATATGGTTAAAAACAATAATTCAACTGTGTACACACCCATGTAAGTTATTTAGCAGCATATTTCACTACTTTTTACTTGATGCTTCCATCATTGGCATTATCAAACGTCATATTTTTTGTATAAAGCGTTTTTTTTTTTCAAAAACGTATGAAAAAAATGAACACAAAGATAACATTTCTGGTAGATATAACATTTCTGACAGATGTTTAAGAGTTTTCTCCTGTTTATCATCTAAACATCCTTGCTTGTCATCGACCCACAGGTTAAGAACGGCGCCGAGAAAAGTTTGTGAACTTTGGCAAAAGTTTCCAAACCGAGTCAAACTTCAGTGTGAACAAGCAAACATGCTCCGGATACGTTACCTGATGCAGCGCCGTCAGCCCGTCTATATTGGCGTGGTTGATATCTGCTCCCTGTCGCAGGAGCTCCGCCACCTCCTCCCGGTCCCCGGCGGAGCAGGCGGCCATAAACACAGCGCCCTGGGCGAAGCGCACTCTGGCCCGTCGGTTTCCGGGAGCGGAGGACTGGCTCCTCGCTTCCGTCCCGGTCTGATCCGTCTCCGAGCCCTGCCACCGCTGCAGCTGATCCTGCCGCCGTTGCTTTGCCGCTTCGGACCGGGAACGGTCAGTGGCCGCCATCTTCCTCCCTCGGTTTCTCCCGGGGAGTTTCAGTGCATCAGACAAGTGATGTCCGATTCACGTACGAATTGTTCGTTTGAACCGATTCTTTGAAATGATTCACTCGAACTGATTCGGTTTGTGAATGAATCACGGAGGAAGGCGCTCGCGAATCGCTGAGGAGGTTCGACAAAATATAAGTGTAACCTTGGACCACAAAACCAGTCATAAGGGTACATTTTAATTGAGGTTTATATATCATCTGAAAGCGGAATAAATAAGCTTTCCACTGATGTATGGTTTGTTAGGATAGGACAATATTTGTCTGAGATACAACTATTTGAAAATCTGGAATCTGAGGGTGCAAAAAAAATCAAAATTGGCCTACTGAGAAAATTGCCTTTAAATTTGTCAAAATTTATTTCTTAGCCATGCATATTACTAATCAAAAATTTAGTTTTGATATACCTATTTATGGTAGGAAATTTTCAAAATATTTTCATGGAACATGATCTTCATTTAATATCCTTATGTGTTGTTGGCTATTGCTACAAATATACCTGTGCTACTTATGACTGGTTTTGTGGTCCAAGGTCACATATAACATAAATCGAAAACAGCGATTTTACAACAAAAAACGCCCAGTAATAGCGCACCTAGAGAACTGGAGTGTTCACTGAAACGAATCGTTCGAATGAACCGATTCACTAAAAGGAATCAGAGCGGAGAGAGATGAGGAGAGGCGCCCTCTGCCGGGCGCGAAGAGAAGACTCGTTGAGCGGTGGAGTCGGGCGCAACTTCATCAGCCAATAGAAACGCAGGGCCGTGATGACGCAGTAACTCCCACGTACTTGAACTTGACGGTCTTTCGGAGCTGTGGCGTAGTGGATAGAGGATCGATTTCCTATTAAAGCAGCGCTGTAAAAGACAAGAGATGTTTGCAAAGGTTCCTCAAACACTTGCAGTTGGGAACAGCAATGGAAAATATAAAACTAAAAGAAACGAGCACCTAAAAATAAAGGCCAAAAAAGGAGGAACAAAGGAGAACCTATTAACGTTACTTTTGCATTGTAGAACCTTTTAAGGTTCAAAACAAACTAGCACGTGAAAAGCTTTATAATAAGATTGTTCTTTGCTGATATAATGCAAAAAGTATTATTTTAAGAGAATACATATTCAATAAATACAGTTGAATTCTAAGTCAAAACTTTATTAGGTCTGTTAAACATTCACATTAGAATACTGTAACTGAGCAGAATTCAGATTAGGAGGTGTCTTTTACTGTCTGGCTCACACTCAAAGCCAAATCCCAGATTTTGAAGCATTTACAATAGATTAACAGATTAGTTTAGTCCAGCACTAACCTTAATCTGTGTCTGGCAACCACTTCAAACAAGAAAAAAACAAGGTGCATTACAACAAGTACAAAAAGTAGCAAGAAATATGCTTTAGACATAAACACAGGACAGTACAGTACAGTAGCAGCATTGATGTTGCATTGCCAGGGCATATGGTCACATGGTTTGCTTTGAATCAGTCTACATGCATAAACCTTCAGAAACAGCCTCAGATCACTTTACTTTTTCAGGTTTGAAACTATGCTGAAGTGCCTTCAAAACACACATACTGATGAACCAAGACACACGAGACACATTCAGGGACAGTCTGAGAGAAATTCAGTTTCTTTCTGTGCCATCTTTAAACAATGTTCTTGGTTCAATACAGATTTAGCTCAATCTTTGTCCTGTTCTTTAGTAAATACAGTAATGCATTTAAAATAGAAGCAAGCAAAAAATGTGAAGCTTGTATTTTTTTTAATGCACTTACATGAATTATTCATCAAAAAGTTTATTTAAGCTGTAAAGGATGTTTTCTAGGTGGATGAACGTCTGGTTATGCAATATGACTGACGTGATTCATGTGTAAGTGGATTTTGCCCCATCTTAATAAAAATTCCTTTCTGACTTCCTTGCACGTCATGCAGATGATTCCAGATTACATTACCTAAAACACACACACACACACACACACTTTAATTGTGTGTGTGTGTGTGTGTGTGTGTGTGTGTGTATATATATATATATATATATTATAAAATGCTTAAATTGTCTTGGACCAAGAACATTTAGTGAAGTGCAGCATATCTTTTAAATACATTCTCTGGCTGTGTTTTCTTTTTGCATTTCTTCGACATTTTCTTAATTGTAATTCTCAAAACCTCCTTTTTCAACTGTGAGACAGAATCAAACTTCTCACAAAGATTTGCAAAGCATTTGTTTTCTTTCTGCTGACCATCAGACACTGAAATGTTCACCACAAAGTTCCTGTGCATCATCACAGTGCATTGTGGGATATAATGGTCTCTCAGGCCCCGTGGTTAAGGGAGCAGTCTGGTGTTCGGGGCTCAGATGGGATGCATGGTGAGACCCTCTATTGCGTCTTGGTGGCTCAGGGAGCTGGAGGCACTGGGGTGAGCCAAACTGGTGGTGAAAGACCCTCTGAGGTCCAGATTGACACAGAAAAGGCCTGGCAGGAGTTGGCGCTGGTACTGGTCCAATCGCAGCATGGCGTCCAGGACTGTGGAGCTGCCCCCGTAGACCCAGCCCGGCAGCAGACTCGCTGCACTGAAGCTGGCCGGGACCGACTGGGAATGTTTCAATTCCAGCTGATATGAAAAGCTGAGAGAGAAAGAAAAATAAACACTTCCGGTTATATTTTTGTCAATATTTGTGAGAATGTTGTGTATCACAGTAAGCTGGGTTGAGCATTTTAGGCTTTATAATTCATGCATCCTATTTTTAATCGATTAAGCATATGAAATTGGATTAATAATTTTGTTTCTTTTTGGAAAAGATTCATTTTAAAAGATTAAACTTCCTTATGATATATAATATTTATCATTCATTTATTTATTTAAATGTATTATTTTTGTCATATTTATTTTTAATTTCATAAGTTACAAACATACACATACACACACACACACATATAGGTAACTTATGAAATTTATATATATATATATATATATATATATATATATGTGTGTGTGTGTGTGTGTGTTTTAATATATTAATTATATAAATTAAATTAATAAATTATTAATTAAAAATTAATTATATATAATTAAGTGTAAAATGTGTTTATACATAGTTAAAAAAATAATTAAATATGCATATAGATTATTTTTAATTTATATTATATAAAGTTAAATGATAATATTTGAAAAAAATAAATGTATAAATGAAATGAATAATTAATTAAAAAATAATTAAACAATTGTATTTACAAAGCTAAAAAATATGAATAATTAAATATATAGAATTATATTTAATTTATATTACATAAAGTTATATTATAATATATGAAACACACACACACACACATATACATACATATATACATACATATATATATATATATATATATATATAGGTAACTTATGAAATTAAAAATAAATATAAAAAACTATATTATATTATATATAACTAAACATAACTGAATTCATTTTTATATTTAATTAACAAAACATTAATGAAACATTTACTTATAAAATTAAATATTGTTAACATTTTAATTGATTAGGCATTAGCTTTTGTAATATTATTTTATGAAAATTTACAAATAACTTACAAAATTATTAAAAATAATATATACACACACATATACACACACATATACACACACTTCACTACTATTTCTATCATCACTAGATTGTACAAAATTTTATTTTTTAATTTTAACTGAATAAGTACTTGGAATTGGAATTTAAATATCCTTAAAGAAGAAATGTAAAAGATTAAACATCCTTAAAATATATTTATCTGAGAACAAAACTATGAAAAAAGATAGCAAGCAGAAATCACTAGACTGTAGAATATTATACACTGCTACATGGTTGCATTTGGGGGATTCTAACAAAAATAACTATGGTGATATATACTGCTAGCATGATATGAAACGACTTGGAGACTGAACTTCTGGTCAGACTGTGCTCTCAGAAGCCTCTTTCACACAGCCATTCCTGAAAATACACGGAAAATGTGTCCCGTGATTTGTCCCGGGATGGTCTGATTTTGGTTCATTCACACTGCCAGTGATTTTCCGGAATCTGTGCGTGCGTTCACACACAACCCGTAAAGATCCCGTAAAGACACGTGACCTTTCATGTGACGTGTATAATGCGCCGCACACCATTTCACTAAACTGGAGAACGATTTCAGCTTCAGCGCGGATAGTGAGGAGCTCCCTGATCGCTGCTTCATTCCAGTTTACACATTTTTCATCGTGTGAACGTTGATCTGACTTCAAAACAACCGGTAAAACAGTCGAACGATAAAGTGCGTCATCACTACGACACACCCTTTACGGCATTGATCCGGCTTTTGTTCACACAGCGCTCGTTCCGGGACTGAACCCGGCAATGTTACTAGGTCCCCAACCCGGGATCAATCCCGGAATTAATCCCGGGACGTGTTTGCGTTCACACAGAAGGCACTCCGGCAATTTTCTGGCAATTTTCCGGGACCAACATGCAGTGTGAAAGGGGCTAGAGTGTGTGTGTGTGTGTGTGTGTTTGGATGCGTGTCGTCTCTCACCGTGCAGACACCTGCTGTGACACACTCCTCCCCGCGTGTGACAAAACACTCTGCAGCAGCTTCACTGTCTGCTCCTTCATCCAGCCCACATCCTCCTGAATGTCTGGCAACCACTCCAGCAGTCTGAGAGAGAGAGAGAGTTCAAGAAAATATATTTCAAAGTGTAATGACAATCACCAGTGTGAAAAATAAATAAATAAATAAATATATATATATATATAAATTTAAATACTTTATTTATTAATCTATTTCTTTTTCTTTTTCAAATTTATACCATGAATAAAATGTACATTCTACATCAGATGAGTATTGCATGAACACCTGCTCTGGTCATGTCCAGAGTTGTGATGAAGTCTGTACCTGATGCTCATTGACAGAGCTGATTCCAGAGGAAGTGTGTACGGTATCAGGATGGCAGATGCCAATCTAACGGGCAGCATGTTGCTTAGCGACTGCAACAGACTCTGCCTCTCCCTACAGGCCTCCACCAGCGCTGAAGAGAGAACAACAACAACACAGTGAACATCTAACACATTACAACAGTGCTTCAGTGAATACCAGACTAGTAACATAGTCCTGCTATCTGTCAGTACCTTTATGTACTCTAGGAGGCAAGTGTTCAAAGATGTGCTCCTCGATGCTGGAGTGATCCTGTGCTTCTCTGCCATCCCTGTTCTCTGACTCTTCATCATCCTCACTGTCAGACTCTCCACCAGCTACGGCCAGCATACGGTGTGGACCTCGATACTGTAACAGACCTGAAACACACATACACACAGTGAGGAAGAGATCTGAGATGACTCTTAAAGCGGTGGTTCACACAAAAATGAGTTCCAAGATCTACTTCTACTACTTTGTGTGTAAAATAATAATAATAATATTAATAAATAAATACAAAATAATATTTACATATAATTATAAATTAATGAGAAATAAATAATATATATATAAATATATATATATATATATATATATATAAACACAAAATCTTTAATATCAATATTGGTCACTAGAGGTCTCTCTAACACCAAATCTTTAATATCAATATTGGTCACTAGAGGTCTCTCTAACACCAGTGAAACTCTTCAGCATCAGCCCGACTATCTGCTTCACTACAGCGGTGATAAAAAATAATCTTCAGCAGCACAGCTGTGGGCCAGCAGATGGATAATAAACCATTCCATAAACATCCCGTGATAACTGCAATACCTGCCCATATCCAGGAGTAAATGAACCGTTTTGTTTTATTGAAATATCCTGACATAAAAAACCCCACAAATCTGATCACTGAAACATTTACAAATGACTCACCATTCTTCTTCAGGAAGTGTAAAGCATCTCTGTATCCCTGCTTGCACATGTTCTTCATCACCTGAGGAGAAGAAGAGCAGCCAGTGTGTATTTTTAGGTTGTTTGAACAGACAGTGTTAAATGAGGTGTGTGTGTGTGTGTGTGTCACCTGCGGGTCAGGTGGGAACAGCGCTCTGGAGACTCTGTAGAGGTTGGCCAGTGTGAACTGAATGGAGGTGTTGGTGAAGCGCAGCTCATGAATGTTGGTTGAGCTGATGTCTCGCGGGCAGATGTCACTTTCTCCTGAGAACGGAGACACCGTGATGGTGTTTTTCAGCTCGTACTGAGGCAAATTATCAGTGATGCCACCGTCCACGTACCGCTGAGAGACAAGACACAGAGACAGTCTTATTTGCATCTTTATCCATTTAAATGAATTATTTAATTAATGCTATTTTCCTCAATGTGTTGCTTGAGACTCACTTAGTTTATTATTTCATTTGTTAATGTTACTTGTTCACTCTATTTGCACTGTAGCTGCCTAGCAAACTATATATGAAGAGTTCATTTGCAAAAACAGATAACTGTTTACAGATAACTTAATTTTAAAAAATCATGTTTTCATTGTGTATTCCAGTTAATCTCAATCAAACTGCAGTTGGGTTATTTTGATTAGGTAAAAATAACTATAAAATACTAGCCAACTAACACAATAAAAATATGATAACATAATAAAAACCATGATTTTTGAAAAAAACAAAAAACAGAGTTATCTGTTTTTGCAAATAGACTCTTCATACAGAAACATATTTATAAAATGGTATGTACATATTTTGCAGCTAACTAATCTATTTATCAAAAATGAATAAATTAAGTAGATAATTAAATTCTATTAATTTAATTTGAGTATTTTTGCTAATATTACTTGTTTATTATTGTTTATTAACAATTGTTTATTGTTAATTCTGATTAAAGAAAACAATCTAATTAACAAAAATGAATAAATTAAGAAAATAATTAAACAGTAATAATTTAATTTAATGTGTATTTTTGTTAATATTACTTGTTTATTATTATTCATGTTTGTTAAATACATTGTTGAGTGTATTCTGCAATTTCATTTCATTAATATTCATGTAATTAAGAAATAATTAAACATTATTTTCATAGTAAGTGTTTATTGTTTATTTATTTTGTTAAATACATTGTTACTATCCACATTCAATTTAAACTTTCATTTAATATTTAATAAAACATTTCAGAGTGCAGCTAAGCTAAACAATCTATTTAACAAAAATGCGTAAATTATAAAGATAATTAAACACTAATAATTTAATTCAATTTGTGTATTTTTGTTAATTATTGTTCATTAATTTAGTTAAATTCATTGTTTAGTTTACGGTTGACATTTAATTTCATTTTGAATTTAATTGCAGAGTGCAGCTAACTAACTAACTAAAAAAAAAAATAATAATAATAAAAATAAATATATAACTATTTAAATAAATTGGGAAGATAATGAAACACTGTTAATTTCCTTTAATGTTTTGTTCATTTTTGTTAATATTACTTATTTATTAAGTACTTGTCCATTTATTTTTCTTATTTGTCTTAATTTCTCACTCTATGCAAACACTAGACAGAACATATAAACATTAAGATAGATTCAGGTATGTGATGTTTAACTGCAGTGTAACAGACAGAACAGCAGCTTTCAGAGCGCTGGCAGTCTTCTGAGATTTGCCGCAACAAACACACACACACACGCATTATTTGGGATTCTTGTTGGAGCACACACAGTCAACACACATATGCAAACATACAGTAATCCCAGCCCACACACACACACACACACACACACACTGACTCACTCGCTGGCACAGGACGCGGGGAAGGCGAGCCGCGTGCCAAATGAGCAAACACTGACTTATGGACACCAGCTCACTGATCTTACTGATCTGACATCAGCTTCACCTTTTACTTCTCAATGACTAATAGCACTTCAACGGTCTGACTCTTTTCTTCTACTTCAGATGCAAATCACTGGCTGCACAACACAATAACAACCATTAACAAACATAAAAACGAGTGGAAAGAGAACGAGTAAATCTCAAAAAAATAAAAAAAATAAAAATATATATATTTTGCATGAAGAAAATTTAAGCTTTTTCATTGTGACATTAGTTTTTTGATAATTAACCACATTTTTCATCCTCAAATTTTCATTACAGTAATGTGTGAATTAAAAAATTATATTAAAATTAAAAAATATACATATTTAATTCATGATAATTAACCACATTTTTCTCTCAAATTCCCATTACTGTAATGTGAGAGAATTTGTTTATATTATTTAAATTGAAAAAATATTATTTTAATTAAAATAATGTGTCATTATTTTCTTGATAGTTAACCACATTTCCCCCAAATTCTCATTACTGCAATGTGAGAAAAAATTATACATTATTTAAATTGAAAAAAATAAAAAATAAAAATAAATAATAATAATTAAAATAATGTCATTATTTTCTTGATAATTAACCACATTTCCCACAAATTCTCATTACTGCAATGTGAGAAAAAAATAACGATGCCTTATTTAAATTGTAAAGTATTTAATTTTATTGAATATAATGTTGTGACATTATTTTATTATAATTAACCACATTTTCCCCACAAATTCTCTTCACTGAGTAATGCAAAAAATTATACATTATTATTTAAACAGTAAAGTATTTAATTTTTATGAAAATAATGCCACAATGCAAAAAAAAATCTAATGGTTCTAAAAAAAAAAAAAATTGGCTTAATTTTCCTTAAGCATTTTTTTCATTATTATTATTTATAAATTAACAGAAAGTGTAAAAGCTAAACACTAAGAAAAAGAGAAAGCACTGCTTACAAATACACAAACAATACAAAATTCAAGGAAAAATCCAAGAACTAGAGCAAAGATCAGAAAACTGTGAGCGGTCACTGAACCGACTACTGGGGGAATGAGAGAGAGGAGGTCAACAATCACTCTACTCACTGCTTCTACATCAAAAAACTACCGGTATTTACCCTGGCACAACATCTGAATCCAAATCAAAACTACAGCTTTCTCTACAAAAGCATCAATGAATACAGAAGATACGCATTTCCCAACAACACGCAACTGTTTAAAAACAGAAGTAATGCTTGCGCAAGCTTTCACAGCATTTATGCAACATTTTAGACTTCCGCTCTAATTTAGTGGTATTCACTCGAATTCACTCATATTGAGTGAGTGATCTAAACAAACCATTAGTTAATGCATTAAATAACATCAATGAACAATACATTTATTACAGTATTTATTCATCTTTATTAATGTTACTTAATGAAAATATAGTCGTCATTGTTAGTTCAAAGTGCATTAATGTTAACAAGCACAACTTCTGATAATAATAATGCATTAGTAAATGCTGAAATTAACATGAACTAAGATGAATAAATGTACAAGTATTGTTCATTCTTAGATCATGTTAACTATAGTAGTTAACTAATGAACCTTATTGTAAAGTGTTACCATTCAAACTCCTAACAATAAGTAATAAACTCATCCTGCATCACGCATTCAATAAATAAACAAATTAATCAATTAAATTAAATTAAAATGATGAAATTAATTAATAAACCTGGATTCTACATACACTAGCGTACCAAAGTTTGGTTTCTAAATGTTTTTTAAAGAAGTCTCTTCTGCTCAAGAAGGCTGCTTTATTTGTGCAAAAATACAACAAAAACAGCAATATATATATATCTATTTAAATCTTACTGATTCACACGGTAGTGTAATCGCTTTGTCATATTCTAAATAAATAAATCAGAGCCTGTGCTGGTGCTTAACATTGTAACTGAATTGTATAATATTAAATGCAAATTGTATTTTATTGTGTGACAGTCGACCAGCAGCAACATATTTGGTGAGATCTGTAACAAGCACATGACTTGTGCATTTTTGCTTGCTTGCTACAAATGAAAGTGAGCACGGAAGGGACAATTATATTGCAGTTGTAAATGAATTATGAGTAATTATATCGTGACTGGACACTTACCACTCCCTGCAGGGTTGGAGGTATCAGGCCACAGTACACGGGAATATAAGCACTGCATACACACGCCTGTACACACACACACACACACAAAATAAGCACACAAGGGATTTGGACATGAAACTATAATACCATGTGATCTAAATGATGTGCATTTAAATATCATGAATCCAGGATTGTTTACAGCTGGGTATTAAAAGGTCATGTGAGTTGATTCTCACTAAACCTACTGCATATTTTAATATGCATTTATAGCTTTAATGAATATGTGTGTTGTGTTTGAGTGTAAGTACGCACTTGCACGAGTTCCTCATTGCTGTTGAAGTGCATCACCAGCACGTTTTCTCCGTCCGTCACGCGGGTCAGAGAGATGCCCAGGCGGCCGGTGGCCCTGCTGTGGCTGTCGGGCGGCAGCACGCGATGCATTACGGTCCGCATGATCTTCACCAGGTTGAAGGAGGGGTGCATGGGGCCTAGGAAGCGCTTTCGGGCTTCTTTAGCCACGTCAATGATGCCGGCACCCGCCTCTCCTGTCACAGGACCAGAAAGAGAGCAGTTAGTGATCACACACTGACAATAAGCAACAGGTGGATGTTGTGCCATTGCACACGAGAAGTGTAATCTTTGACATAGATACTAAATATAGATGGACACAGACAAGATTAAACTGATGATAATACCATGGTATTGAGGGACTGGCGTATTCATACGCTCATGGTAATCTTAAAAAATACCTTGGTATGAGTGTTATTTTAATTTAACTGAGATATTATTATAGTTTTTACTTTTATATTTTTTGTTATCATTTTAATTTTTGTTAGAGTTTTAGCCATTTTGTCGTGAGTCATTATACGTTTTTTTGTTGAGTCATTATTAATTTTTTTAAATGTGTCTATATAGTTTCTATCCATTTTTTGGTTATTTTAAATTAAATTAAATGTTGCCTTTGCAACTAGCTGAAATAAAATTAATTTATAGTATATTTTAAGTATACTTTTTAGATTTAATTTTATTTCACGTAAAGTTTATTTTATTTAGTAATGAAAATGTTTTATACAGTTTTAAACCTCATTGTTAGCATGGTAAATATCCATAAACATGCCATTATACACTGCAAAATCTGTTTTGTTGTTGTAGTAGTAATTAAAACAAAGATTATTGGACAATACAATTTCAGTCTTTCTACTTCAATATTTCATGTTTAATTCAATGTGTTACTTGACATTTCTCTGTAATTATTTGTCAAATTTACCAGCAATTTCTGCGTGAAAACTGTTTTTCAAGTGTACTACAAAACACTGTAGAGGTACTATGGTAGAATGATATTATAACACGGTGATACATTACACCGATACATTACATACTATGGTATATTATGTTTTTATTTTATTTTATGGTACAATATAATACACTTTACTATAGTTTGGTTCAAAAACACTATAGTATTTACTATAAATTACTATAGTATTCTTTCATGTGGGACTGTATGGGTCAAAATTATCGATTTTTTCTTTAATGTCAAAAATCATTAGGATATTAAGTAAAGATCATGTTCCATGAAAATATTTTGTAAACTTCCTACTGTAAATATATCAAAACTTAATTTTTGATTAGTAATATACATTGCTAAGAACTTAATTTGGACAAATTTAAAGGAGATTTTCTCAATATTTTGAAAAACAATTTTTTGCACCCTCAGATTCCAGATTTTCAAATAGTTGTATCTCAGCCAAATATTGTCCTATCCTAACAAACCATAGCCTACATCAATGGAAAGCTTATTTATTCAGCTTTCAGATGATATATAAATCTGTTTACCCAAACAGGCGCCGCTGACCAGCGCAGAGGCCGTGATCGCGCCCGCGGACGCGCCGTAAATGTGACGCGCGTTCTCCACCAGAAACGGCGCGTGCTCCTGCAGACAGCTGGCCACTCCGATGTGATAAATACCCAGAAAACCACAGCCTGCGAAAGAGATATTCCACGGAGAGTCGAGGGGGAACATGTTGATTTCTTCTTGAGAATCTTTAGATAAAGTTAGTAAATCCTTCTGGATGTAAAGCTACTTTCGTCTTTCACGCGCCTGAAGCATCGCGGATGATCCATACAGTGAACTTCTAACGTTTATAACGACCTAAACACTAACGTCATGCGATTTAAAAGTTTCTAATGTGATGAACTATCACTGACGCAAGCATCTTGTAGCTGTTTCTCCGCTAGCTTGTTAAATAACTTCACGTAAGGTGACCGGTGTTTTGACTTGCTCGTCTCCGTCACAAACATCATTCATTGGGGAGGGCGGGGCGTGTTGACATTGGGCGTGGCTGAGGTGATATTAGCCAATCAGAGGCTGCGCTCATGGACCCCATCCACTTTTTCCTTTCTCTCAGCTGTCGCGCTCTTATCAGCTGTTTTGTTATTGAACGTATTTTTATTATTATTTCATTATGACGTACTTCTGTGAAGCTTGTAATAACAAGGTCAGTTTTGATTTTTAAATAGCAAAATATTTAAAATATATAATATGTGACCCTGGACCACAAAATTGAGATTTATACATCATCTGAAAGCTAAATACATAATCTTTACACTGATGTATGGTTTGTTAGGATAAAACAATATTTGGCTGAGATACAACTAGGCTATTTGAACATCTGGAATCTGAGGGTGCAAAAAAAATCTAAATATTGAGAAAATCGCCTTTAAAATTGTCCAAATGAAGTCCTTAGTAATGCATATTACTAATCAAAAATAAAGTTTTGATATATTTACGGTAGGACATTTAGAAAATGTCTTCATGGAACATGATCTTTACTTAAAATCCTAATGATTTTTGGCATAAAAGAAAATTGCCATATTGTATTATTGGCTATTTCTACAATATACCCCTGCTACTTATGACTGGTTTTGTGGTCCAGGGTCAAATATAACATTTAAATATCTATATTTTTGCATGATTTTGAATTTTGCTATTAAATACTGAATAATAAATTAAGTACAGATATGTATTTTTTTTCAATAGTATAAAAAATGTCAATAAACAGCAGGTTTCCTGCAGTTTGACAACTAGTCCCTATACTGTATGTTATTTGAATGGTGTTTTCCACCTTTGTACAGTGTTTTACAACATCTTACCAGGGATCCTCCCAAATGACATGGTTTTAAAAATATGTCCTCTCGGGGGACTGTAGAGGACAGAATACTTTCCAATAGTACTGTTTTGTTTGCAATGTTCTGATTTATTTAAGTGCAGTTGTGTCAAGATTGCTTGTGTGCAAGCACTCATGGGACACGGGAACGTTCTCACATAAAAATGTGTTTTGAGTTTTGGGATGTCGAAGAGTTCAGAGTTCAGAGTTCACAGGGCCGACACTACAAATGAACAAAATAATGTTTTCATCCCATCCAAGAGGTGGAACCACCACAATTCCACAAATCGACTTTCCTTAAATTCTTTCCATGCCTGCCAGTGCACATTGCAGTTTGTTCAAAAACACATTTGACATGGTTATATATGAAAGCTGTTTATAAAGTTATGTTATGTAACACATGATTTACAAATATTTACAAACTGAATGTCAGTGATATCATTTATATATGTTGCACTGTGAACTTTTGCCATTAAAAATGACTTGTAGAATAAATTAATTTTCATGCATGTTGTGAGTTTGTCTATAAGTGACATGAACAGCATTAAAACTTAATATATTTCCTATATTATGTTCTGTGACTGGTCACCATTTATTTTTGTTTTTTCACAGTTTATTATTTTATTTTTGCCTCCACCTGTTCATTTTAAATGGTCAACGTTATGAACAAACGTTATTCGTAACATTAATAGCATTCATTCAAAGTTATCTTTCTCAAAATATACGTTGTTTAAACATCATGGAATGTTTTTGAGAAAGGTTTTAGCTGGACATTTGTCAAGGGCCGGTTTATCAGTGGTGCCCTGGGCACAGACTGGTTTAAAGGCCCCTGAAATCACAGACTTGGAGGAAGCAGTATTTCAGCTGGGCCCTCCCTCTGGTCTGGTGCCCGGTAAACCCATGTGTTAATACAGCCCTGCATTCGTCTATCATTTTTTAAAATGTTACTACTTGGTCCAGAATGTTCAGAAAATATTCAAAAGTAATGTTCTCATGATGTTTGCAAAATGATTCTTTTTAAAAAAGCCTGGACATTTTGAATGTTCAGAGAACATTCAGAAATAGTATTTTTCATATCTGGGAACATTAGCAAAATGTTCTTAGAACATATTTTTCTTTGCTGGAAGTCTCTCAATTAATACGAGCTATCAAAAACAGCATGCATGTATAATAAATGTATTAGAACTGGATTGTTTTTGCTCAAAATAGTTTAAAAAAATATATTGTGGGAAATGTTACATGATTCACTGAAGCAGGCTTGCTGCTGAAACGTCTGATTGTTGATTGGTCAGCTGAAAAATTAAAATAAATTACAAGTCATTAAGAAGATACACTGACCGAGTGCGGATCCCTTACATAATATGTATAGATTATAGAATTTCATAATTATCATTATATAGGCCTAATATATAATATATAATAGGCCTAACATTAATTAACAGTATATAGGCCTATATACATATACAGTATATACATACACACACACACACACACACACACACACACACATATATATATATATATATATATATATACACACACACACACACACATGTATGTATGTAATTATGAAATATATCATATATAATTGTACGACACTGCTGAAACTTTCTGCATGCATTGCAAACATATTGTCAATCTGGAGATGTGGAGTCTTTGGGTTTGTTGCTGTGGATATTTTTAGATGTCAGTGAATGGACTATTCTGTTCGCTCTGTTCCTAAAAAAGTATGTTGTGAAATGACAACATAAACCATATCCTTTAACCCACATTTGGACAGCACTGAACAGAATCTCGAGGAAAATATTTTCCTGGGTTCTTTTGAGAGGTCAGTGATTGGGCATTTGCTCTGAAGACCAATCTGGCATATGATTTAGTATAAAACGGATTTTTAAAAGAATAAATACTTTGATAATTGATTTTATGCCTGCCTCACCTTTCACCTCTTTTTCACCAAGTCCTTTTAATAAAAAACCAAAAACACATATCTTCAGTCAGGCACACCCAGTTCATAATTTTCCCATCAAAATAAAATTCTTCAAATGTTTAGATGTTCATCTCATCCCTCGCTTTTGTCCTTCTCCTCATGAGAAGGAAATGTATCCTGGATTCTCCCCTTATTCCTAGTGGATAAACCAATCCCACACTTCAGCAGGTGGTGGAGCAGAACATGTTGAGACATGCATAAAAACACACTCATAAAATGATGCTTCATTTGATTCTCTCATCCACAACCAGACTACTAGATAAGATAAGTGACATTAGATAGAGATAACCGATTAGATAAGTCTTTACTAAGTCTATTATATGATATTATATTATATACATTAACGCATTTTAAGTGTACTTCTTTGCTGTCACTGTGTCTTTAAGAAATCTCCTCCCGCCTTTTGCTCAAAGTTCCGCGGTGTGTCAACACGAAACATGTGCGTGAAACACGGAAGTAAACTTATTATATTTAACACATGCAAACGCATCCAATAAACATGACATTTTGCTTCTGTAAATGATAGTTTTATAGAATGCGCGAGACCGGATATGGTCTTAAACGTTACAGACACGTCACGTCCATCAAGAACTCCAGCATTGTAAGTGTTTATCGCCGAGTTAAGTGATCATTCAGTCAGTTTGTTACTTATTAACATGATATATGACTTATTATTCTGTATAAAGGTTCAGTGAAGTCTTTCCCCAGCACTCGTAAACGTTGTTACACACTTGAATGCAGCTGTGATTTAGTTTCAGCCACAACAGAATGAATGAGTATGGTGCCTTTACAGTGATTTACCATGGTAACTGTAGTTACCCTCTAAAATAGCGTAGATAATGCAGTTATTGTTACTAAATACAATAAGTTGGTATTACCCATCACTGTCATTAAGTGAAGTAAAATTTGACAAAAAAGTAAAGTTAGTAAAGGCAGTAAAATGGCAGTAATATATACTAGAAACAACACACACATATATATATATATGTATATATAATTTAAATATGTTGTTTATATATGTATGTATACACTGAATTTAAATATGCAATAATATTCAGTCATTTAATTATGCGCGCACACACACACACACACACACACATACACATATACAGTGTACATATGCATATGTAGATAACAATTAAATGGCATTATTTATGCATTATTATGCATTATTTTATTAGAAATATTAGATGTTAGTAATATTAGCATTTTTTATATTATATATTTATATAAATATATTTAATTATATTTATTTCTATATATTTAGTTATATAATTTTTTTATTTAATATTTATTTTAATAATTCATATATATATATATATATATATAGATAGATATACAATTGTGTTTAATATTAATTAATAGATTTTTAAAAAGGTTATTATGCATTGACAAAACGTATTTAATTATTATTTTTTGGTAGTGGTGATGCTCAGGTGCTGATCTTCAGTTTTACTCACTCTGCGGTTCATTGTTACGTTTTTATTGATTGTCAGCTTTTCCAATTAACACCTTTCTTTCTCTCTGAATGATGTTTTGTCTCTCCAGTGCAGGGGCTTGTCTGAACATGGCCGCCCAGTCTAGAGATGTGACCCCACCACGGTGATGGAAAGATGAAGATGGAGGTGCCAGATTCATCTCTCCTTCATTTTTCTCACTATATGTTGTTTGTAGGAGGAGCTGAAGAAAAGAAAAAAAGGAATAGATGGAGAGAGAGGAGAATAAACAGGCAGAGGAGAAAGTGTGGCTGGCCACATCTGATAGAGAAAGAGAAGAAGGATATATTGATGGTTTTTCAGCTGAAAGAGGAGCGATGATGGGGACGGAAGTGGGTCTGGTTTTACCAGGTTTCTTTGGGAACTTACAGTTGGAGGAAAGTCCACCATTAGGACTCTCTCTTTCCTCTGACCATACGGACACCTGGGCTCTGTCCATCCTGTCGTCCTCTTCCTCCTCTCTGCCCTGTCTCTCTCCTCCTCTTCCTCCGTCGGTGGGGCTGGATGGCGTGCTGGCAGAGGGCCGGCTGGTTCTGGATGTGTATCGGGGCGGAGGAGAGGTTCTGCCTGTGTTCTGGGAGTGTGTTCAGGAGCGGATGAGAGGCCTGCAGTACCTCAGACTGGGATCAGAGGACGAGGGGGCGCTAGAGAGAGCGCTGAGTGTCCTGCCCCGACTCACACAACTGCGCTCTCTGACTATCAGAGGTACACAAACACACACTAACATTCACAAACATATACACGTACATTGAGAGATAGACATAGAGATATCTATCTATCTATCTATCTATCTATCTATCTATCTATCTATCTGTCTGTCTGTCTGTCTGTCTCTCTATCCGTCTGTCTGTTTGTCCCTCTCTCTCTATCCGTCTGTCTATCTATCTATCTATCTATCTATCTATCTATCTATCTATCTATCTATCTATCTATCTATCTATCGTCTGTCTGTCTGTCTGTCTATCTATCTTAATATGATAATATTAATCTGATAATATTGATTAATCTGATAATAATGATAAATAATGAATAACACTGTAATGAATAATAATATTAGTCTATCTAACCTTTTTCATGAGTTTATAGTGTCTCTCTGTTTTGTTTCTGTCTCAAGGACACCGTTTCCATGACCCTCAGGGTGACCCTCTCCCCGGCCTGCTCTCCTCTCTCCCTGACTCCGTCTCCTCTCTGTCTCTCCTCGTTCACCTTGATCTCTCCTTCAACCGTCTCTCCTCTCTTCCTCCATGTCTCCTGTCTCTCTCTCATCTCTCGGATCTCCTGCTGTGTCATAATCGGCTGACGGGTCTGCCCGATGATCTGGGAGCGCTGGCGTCTCTGCGGCGGGTGAGTCTGCTGGGGAACAGGCTGGTGGATCTGCCCCGGGGTGTGGGCCTCCTCTGCAGGCTGGAGGAGCTGGATGTGTCCTTCAACCAGCTGGAGAGACTTCCAGATGAACTCGGCCAATTACAGGACTTACAAAAACTAGAGCTGTCAAATAACAGGCTCAGATCACTGCCGGAGACTCTGGGTGAGGAACACAAACACACACAGAAACATGTTGGGTTTTCATGTTTCATGGGGTCTTTCGATCGATATAATTTTTTTTATCTGGTAAAACTGTATTTTCTGTCTCCTAACATTAATCCTAACCCTCGAAGAAAAGTTTCTGCATTTTTACATTAAAAAAAAAAACATAATTTAGTATGAGTTATAAGTTGTTTTTCCTTTTCCTTCATTACCAAATAAATGTTCCCACAAGGTAAAAAAAAATCAGGTTTTAAAATATAGGTTTTAACTGGACCTGAGGATGTTAGGACATATGATAGACTTTATTTGTTTTATATAAAGCAAATTATAAATAATACAGACAAACCATTTGTTTACCTAGTTGTTTTATATTCCTTGTTAAGATCTAAGACTATTTTCATGGCAAGAATTGTAAAAATAAATATTCGATTATAATATTTAATAATTATTTTTATATTTATTCATAAACAAGGTAGATAAAGGATAAACAAACATGATAAAAATATTTTATATACATACAAATAAATTCAAGATTTTTAGGTACTTAGAATAAAACAAAATATTTATTTTATGTACAGTATGAATTGTTTTTCCAAATGAGGATGTTCCTAGATGTCTGCAAATGGAGGTTTTGGCAGATTTAGTTCATTTCTGGAGACAATTTTATCCTCAAACTATAGCTAAAAAAAAACACTCAAACATTTTTACATTTGTAGTGTAAATGTCAGCGTGTCCTGATGAGTCCCAAACAACACCAAATGACCGTGTTCTGCCTTACATGATACTATCTTGGTGTCAAAAATTGTTTTATACTATGCCAACTACTGTTTCTAAATGAGATTTCAGCTTTTTAAAGGAAAATGTAGTATTTGTGACATGGAAGTTGAACTGATGGCTCGTTCTCTCTGTCAGGGTCTCTCTGCTCTCTGAGGCAGCTAGTAATCCAGAGTAATGATCTGAGGAGTGTTCCTGAATGTTTGCGCTCCCTCCCGCTGCTCAACAATCTGGACTTGAGGAACAACCCGCTGGATCGACCGCCGACGCCCCCACTGATCGCCCATGTGACCCCAGGTCACTGCAACATTATGAAATGTTTAGCAAACAAATATGACCTTTGACAAGCATATTACTATTATGACAGACTAGACAGACAAGCATATGACTATTATGCTTTTATTACATAATGTATTCTGGATGAGATCTTTTTGCATTGGTGGATGATAAAACCTGAACAAACTAAGCCTGTTTGATCCCATTGACACTGTTTGTGTTTTATAGTTCTGGAAGAATCTGAGATCCCAGAGCTGCACCTCGGATTTCATCAACACAGGTGAACTGAGCTTACCTTCATTTATCATTCAAAAGTTTGGGCCAGTTTTAATGTTTTTGAAAGATGTCTGTTATAGTCATCAAGGCTGCATTTATTTGCTCAGAAATACAGTAAAAACAACACTAATATTGTGAAATATTATTACAATATAAAATAACTGTTTTCTATTGTAGTATATTGTAAAATGTAATTTATTTCTGTGATACAAAGCTGAATTTTCAGCAACATTACTCTAGGCTTCAGTGTCACATGATCCTTCAGAAATCATTCTAATAAGCTGATTTGCTGCTCAAGAAACATATGCTTCATATTTTTCTGGAAACCATGATAATTTTTTTTCAGGATTCTTTGATGAATTTTTTTGTAACTTTATAAACGTCTTTACTGTCACTTTTGATCAATTTAATGTGTCCTTGCTGAATAAAAGTATTAATTACTTTAAAAATGTTACATACTACTTTAAAAAAATAGTATTTTAAAAATAGTATGCAGTATACATTCTATAATGCTAGTTCCAAACTCTTCTCTGTCCATCAGTTTTCAAGTAACACCTGCTGGCTGTCACGTGTTCCTTCCTGGAGGGGCGGAGCTCTTGTTTCCACGGAGATGCATAAATGCAGTCACACAACTTCAGTGGGCAGAGAGGAGACCAGACAGAAAGTGGGTGTGGCTAGAGGAGCATGACATCTTGTTGAGTCGACGGCTGGAGCTCCGCCCACACGGAGCCACATTTGAGAAGGTTATTATTTTTGTTTATCAACCTGTTTTAATGACGTCTTTCTGCGATTGAAACACTGATTGAGCAATTGCATGAGGCATGATTTGTTCATTCATGTTTATTTCACGTTAAAATTAGTAGTAAAGAATAAGGGATGATTGCACTCCGCACCACCATTTGAACTGAGGCATTTATACAGTGATCTGTCTCGCCACATCAAAGAGCGGCAAAACAGCATTATTGTCTGAATTTCCTGATTTGTTCGGTACACATGCGTACCAAACCGAAAGACCCGTACTGAAAATTTTCCTGTACCGTTACACTCCTTTATATATATTTATATATATAAGCTAAATTAATATGTAATATATTAATAATTATAATCAATTTGTAGATGAATAATAATAAAAATAATAAAAAATGATAATGTTTAGAGTGAAAAAAGCTTAAAGTAAAATAAAGCTCAATTTTTATAATGTATAAATAATAACTATAATAAAATACACTATTATTTTAATAATATATGAACAATTATAAATAAAAACATAGTATTTTTAACTTTATAATTATAATAACTATAAATTAATAAAATACAATTGTTAATGATTGATTAATACATAATTAAATAATAATTACTGTATTTTTTTGTAATAATTATAATAATATTGTTTCCTGTGTCACTCTTTTAGCCGGTAGAGGTGTGTATTCCATATCACAAAGCACGGAAAGGTGATGTTGCGGTTCGCAGGTTTGATGGTCGGTCTTGGACGACACTACCCACCCTGACCAGAAGGGGAAGTGAGAAACACAGCAGCAGGCCAGGGGGACGCCCAGCGCGGGTGAGCCAATCAGATCCCTCTCTGCCCAAAACCTCTAAGCCGTCCTGAGAGCATTAATGCACACATATATATTATCATCTGTGTGTTTGCAGTTGGCCTGCTGCAATGTGTCACAGTTCTCGTGGTTTGTGGCCGTCTCTCGTCCTTTCCTGGACAGTTGCTCTGTGTCTCCAGACGGGGCGCTGCTGGTGTCTCAATTTGACCCGGGGATTAAACTTACTTTCCCTCCAGGGTGCACAACAGAGACACGTACGGTCACAATGCAGGTCTGTACATGAATGTACTACGCCGTTTGTGTCATTAATCTATACTAATATAATCTATAGATTCTATTGTGCTTTTTTAATGTTTTTTTGGTACAATATGATAATTAATTTATGTTATGGCCAAAAAACTTTTCCAATAAAAATAGTAAAAGCAGCATTCTACCTAAAGCTCTAATTTATTTAGTAAAATTAATCAAAATGTTGAAATGTACAGTAGAATGTATGAATAACTGTTTAATATTTTTAAATTGTTATCAAGTGATTTTTTTAGTGTCATTGATATGCCATTATAGTTTTTGTTAATATAGTTTTTGTAAGTTTTGAGATTTTTTTAGATTAAAATAAGTTTTTTATATTTTATTTTATTTCAGCTAATGTTTTTTTTTAATGCTGTCAAACGATTTCTGATCAGACTGATGCTAATAATTGAAGTAATTTTATAAAAAAAAAAAACTAAATATTAGCCGATACTGTTACAATCCAAAATAGTTCAACTTTCTGTTTATATATTCTGTTCTATTTCTATTCTAATTCTGTTTTTATCCTTAGGTCCTGCAGGTGGCGCTGTCTGAGGTGCAGGACCTGACCGGAGACCCTCATGCGAGTGCCAGCCCACTGTTGTGCCTCTCTCAAACTCCCAGCATGCACTTCCTTCAGCCAATCAGAGTGCAGATTCCTCTTCCACCTGGAGTGACTGGTATTGCATCACATTCACTCTTCACTTCTTTCCAGGAAACAGTTTAATTGTTAAACCGAGCAGATCGTAAGCTTATTAGAGTCTCGCTCATGCCTGAGAGATTCACAGTTCACAGACATTAATGCTGTTTAAAACAAATGAGGAATGTGTACAATGATGTCTTCATCTTCAACACTGTTGTTTTAGAATTTAAACCCAAGAAACGTCTTGGTGTCAGATGTTGAACTTTGTTATTTTTATGTAATGCAGGGATTCCCAAACTTTTTTGTCAGTTGAATCCCTTAGATGTAAAATATTTGTTTAAATTACCCCAAGATTTTAATTTAATTTTCAATAATTTAACAGCACATTTGCATCTATCTTCTCTGATGTTGATTAATGGTCACATGAAGTGAAAGTAAATAGAAAAAATATCCAATCTCTTTTGGTAAGAGTTTTATTTTGACTTTGTAGCAGGTCTAAAGTGGACTCAAACCTCTTTTTAATCGTAATAGTGTTTCAGTTCACATTATATTCGCACTAGGGTTTTAAGAACCCAATCAAACTGAATAATAATTAGGGATGCAACGATACCAATTTTTTCAGAACTGATTCGATCCGATACCGAAAATTCGAGGGTCTGCCGATACCGATCCAATCCGATACCAGAGCAGTTTTTTTTTTTAAATCAATGTAGAATTTCTTTACTTCTCTGTGTTGACCTTATCGTCACTCTTTTGTGTGTTAAACACAATCTACTACATATAGATAACTTCATTTTAATGAAAAATAACAAATGAAAAAATATATAATCATAATCTATGACAAAAATACTATTAAAAACTAGGTTAGTGGATAATTCAGCAGCAAAAGATACTCTAGAAAAATCACGGGTGCACAATCATTTTATAAAATCTAGTGAAACATTTTTATTTACAAATAAAAGTGAACGACTAAATCTGGTAAAATGTTACACATTGCTCTTTGTATTGTTGTAAAATACATTCATGAAAAAACAAGTAAATAGCCTACATTTATATATAAATACCTGTATATACTATAAAATTAAAATACATTTCTTTTAAATGTATAGCACAGTAATGAAGGCAGCAACATATGTGACCCTGGACCACAAAACCAGTCATAAATAGTGCCGGGTATATTTGTAGCAATAGCCAAAATTACACTGTATGGGTCAAAATTATTGATTTTTATTTTATGCCAAAAATCATTAGGACATTAAGTAAAGATCATGTTCCATGAAGATATTTTGTAAATTTCCTACTGTAAATATATCAAAACTTAATTTTTGATTTGTAATATGCATTGCTAAGAACTTCATCTGGACAACTTTAAAGGTGATTTTCTCAATATTTAGATTTTTTGCACTCTCAGATTCCAGATTTTGAAATAGCTGTATCTCGACCAAATATTGTCCTATCCTAACAAACCATACATCAATGGAAAGCTTATTTATTCAGCTTTCAGATAAATCTCAATTTTAAAAACTTGACCCTTATGACTGGTTTTGTGGTCCAGGGTCACATATGATAGATAGGACAGAACAAGAAAGACTATTAATAATCTTTCATTGCGCAGAAAAGTATTATAATACGAAAGGCTCCAATACAGAGCGGCACAAGGCGCTTATGCGCATCCCGTGCGTAGAATGATGCACTTGAAACAACACGGAGTCACAGCGCGCAGGCTGCGCAGCCCTCCGAGTCTGCATAGAAAAGTTCAAAGTACAAAGGGAAGAGACATTGATGCGTAGTGTATTAAATATGTGTGTTAGTTTATTGAGCCTTTTCTTTTAACAGATTTAAACCTCAGTTACTGTGCGCTCTTGAAGAGAGTTTCATCGTCTTGACTCGTAACCGAACATGACACACAGTTTATTGCTGAATAGAGGATGACAGACAGTCGCAGCGAATTGAATTGAATTAATTTAATTTGTAGTAGTAAAGAATAAGAATTTAATGACTTAAATATTAATCTGTACCTCACATTGAACTATGGAACAGCTTCAGAACACTTGAAATATAGTGCACGGAAACTTTATGGTGCTTTATAATGTTTTTGTGCCTTTCGTGGGGCTCAACAATAACATTATAGTATAAGCACAATATTGAACATTTTCAATCGGTCTCGTTTGATCATAATTGTAATAATTTTAATTGTACACTGCAAAGTTATAATACTTTTATAATACTCTTCATTTTTAGATTTTATTTTGGCAATATATTAGTGTACTGCATATTGCACAGTATATACATTTTACTGCCATTTTTAAAATAAATATAAAAAAAATTGTATGTGAAACTGTATATTTTAAAAGTAATTTAAATTATGTAACGTAGCAATTTAAAATCACTACATCATATGCTTAATTTAGGAAATGGTGTCCAATTAAAAAATGCAGTTGATATTGTTTGTCATAATTTATTGTCTAAGGCAGTGGTTTTCAAACTTTTTTAAGAGCAACCCTATTTTTTTCTTTTTAAATTGATGCGACCCATATACAGTGTATATATATATATATATATATATATATAGAAAGAAGGAAAGACAACTGCGCTACAGACCGATCTGGAGTCCCTCAGTAGAGCTCTGGAAGGATGCTCCGTTCCAAAATCAAATCTGTCGGTGCTTCTGAAATTAGTGAGGGTGCTTTGCCTTCATGCACATCTATTCTGATATATGTTTTGTCCAGTCCATAGTTGTGATTATCACAATGTCATTGCGATTTCGAGAGAATATGCGAATATATATAGAAGTACGCCACATTGGTCCTCTTAGCAGCATGAAAAACATGGATTCATGGTGAGTGGATTCTGACTCCCTAAAACTCCTCTGATTGGCCACTGTGTTATAGAAATCAACAGATATGTCTCTGATTTGCTACAATGTACAACGCTGCAAAAACAGAGCACTTCTTTCCTGAGTCTTGAACTTGGTTACATACAAACGTTTTCCTTAAATCATCCTGGCGACCCATTTTTTCCGTCTCGCGACCCAGGGTTTGAAAACCACTGGTCTAAGGGCCTGGTCATGCATTTTTTGCTGATCGGATATCTATCTGATTTGTTAAAATAGTTCCATTTACTCTTGGCCACATAAATGTGTCTCCGCAAAAGGATAGAAATCTGATGTTCAATTCCCCTGCTATTTGCAGAATTTGGTTAAAATCAACAGATATGCACTGTATTTTATTCATCATCTGCTAATTTAAAGATCAAAGACCGCAATAGGAAAGAGATCAGTATCAGCACTGGAAAGAATCTCAAATACTCATCAGCTACTCACCGGTGGCGATGCATGCTGCATTAGTGCTGTCATATCTGACTATAACACGTCATATGGCCTATAACACGCTCTCTCACATTTATTATTGTAACATTTTCGGAGGGCATTTACACCTGGTCTTTTCACGATCAGATAGCTAAACAGGCCCTAAAAATAAAAGGTCAAGTCATGGGATACAGTGTCATTTGGTGTTAAAGTGCACAGTTTTCAAAACTAGAATGATTAGTATGTAGTGTGCTATGCTATTTGCTGCCTTTATAATGTAACAAACAAAACAGTGTGTATTGCAGATGCATGTTTTAGGTTTGTTCGTGTGTGTGTGTTTAGGACACATGGTGGACATGTCCCGTTTGCACCTAATGCACGGTGACCCCACGGCCCACACCTGGACTGACATCACCGCTCAGGTGTCGCTTTACGTCACGCACATCTACGCCGTTTTCTCCATCACACACTTCTCATGGTGAGCATCTATAAACACACACATAAACATAAAGTGAACCCATACACTCTGTCATACGTATATGTGACCGTGGACCACAAAACCAGTCATAAGGGTACATTTTTTGAAATTGAGATTTATACATCATCTGAAAGCTGAATAAATAAGCTTTCAATTGATATATGGTTTGTTAGGATAGGACAATATTTGGCCGAGATACAGATCTGGAATCTGAGGGTGCAAAAAAAATCTAAATATTGAGAAAATCGCCTTTAAAGTTGTCCAAATGAAGTCCTTTACAATGCACATTACTAACCAAAAATTAAGTTTTGATATATTTAAGGTAGAAAATTTACAAAATATCTTCATGGAACATGATCTTTACTTAATATCCTAATGATTTTTGGCATAAAAGAAAAATCGATAATTTTAACGTATTGTTGGTTATTGACACAAATATACCTGTGTGACTTAAGACTGGTTTTGTGCTCCAGGGTCACACATTAGTGCTGTTAATCGATTAATTTTTTTTTACAAATTAATCACATTTTATCTGAAATTAATCGCGATCAATCCCACCTAACATTAAAGTTTTTAAATATACTTATATTGCAATAATTTCACATTCTTCAAATTAATGTAGAAACATCAAAGACAGTATATTTTTAATATTTGTTTAATGCCATCTATTTTTATGACTGAAGGTGAGTATCACTGCTATTACTCTAAGAGCTGCCACTGCTGAATGTGACTCGGATCTGACACGCATCGTATTTTCTCACAACTCTTTCACTGCGTCCTCCGGAGGTCACGTTTGCAGGCTGCATACGTCATCAAGGATGTCTTCGTTAAGAAAAGTAACCGTAATAAAATTAACTCTTATTCCTTGTAAGGTGTAAAATATTGCCCCGATGACGCATGCAGTCTTCTAATGTGACCTCCGGAGGACGCAGACTCCGAAATGAGATGCAGCTTTTTTATATATTATTGCGCTTTAATATGAAATGATATACAGCGTTCCCGTGTTCTAACAAATAATGCTACGCATTTGTGTGTGCAAATATATATGTGCGTGTGTGTGTGTTCAGGTACTGGTTGTGGTACACCACTCACAGGTGTGTTAGTGGGGTCGTCAGGAAGATGTATCACCGCTTGAAACAGTTCCGGGTTCGATTTCTGGCGCTACAGAGAAAAAACGACCCAGAGCAGATTCTGCTGCAGTGCCTGCAATCGGACAAGGTGAGAGTATCAGATCATGTGAGGGCTTTCGTTGCTTTGTTATTTTTAAGGTGCTCTGGAGAAGTCAAAACTAAGTCAAAAGAGTTCAGCCTTAAGTCTCTGTACTTACAAGGTGTTTAAACTCTTACAGGAAGTCAACCTATGAACTTGTTCATAGTTATAGGCTATGTACATTGAAGTAGAATACATATTTTTTTCTTTAAAATGACATACTATACCTATATCCGTCATGGTTCTCGTCTCCCTTTAGGCTGAAAGCAGGTTGGTGTCTCTGTCGGAGCAGTATGAAGGTCCTCAGCCGTCTGAGTTGTGCGTCCTGCTGGAGGGAGAGCAGTTTTTTGCTGGTTTTGAGAGAGGCATTGACATCAACGCAGGTGGACACACACACACACACACACACATACATAAAACAGAAAACACTACAGCCTACTATCAAACATTAAAATCACAATAATTGCTCAAGTTTATTTAGCGGATTGTAATTGGAATGTGTTTCCTCAGACCGTCCGGACTGTAAAGATGGCAGACTCTCATTCACCTTTTACTCTCACCTGAAGAACATTAAAGAGGTGCATGTGTGCCCGACCCACCCACAGCAGGGCACAGTGAGAGGACAGGTGAGACAGGACTTGGGGTCATTCAGGGGTCATAGTTGTTGGATCAGTCTAGTATTTCAAGTCAAAAGTAATGTTATAAGATGTGTGTCCTTCTAGGTGTCATTTTACCGCGGTGAAGTGCCCAATGATCTTCCAGAGGAAGTGGCGAGTAAAAGAAAAGGTCCTGACAACCAGTGGATGGCGACGCTTCCTCTCCGGATTCCTGTGAGCGATCTAGATCTACTGTACAACATTATGACTCTGTCCCAAAGCACACAATGCTATATTGTGTTTTATTAGATATCTCTCTTAAGTTTTGATCCAAAATGTAATACCCAGTGAAAATAAATACTTTAAAATATATTTAATAATCATTTATATTTAATAATTAAATATTCAGCACTGATAGCCTTGTGGTTGGTGCGTCGACGTATAGCGCAACTGCGTTTAAGAGCTGCGGATGACGCGGTTATTTTAAAGGTATAGTTCACCCAAAAATGAAAATTCAGTCATTGATTACTCACCCTCATGTCGTTCCAAACCCTTAAGACCTTCGTTCACCTTCAAAACACAAATTAAGATATTTTTGATAAAATCTGAGAGCTCTCTGACCCTCCATAGACAGTAAGGATATTACCATGATCAACGCACAGAAACGTAGCAAGGACATCGGTAAAATAGTCCATGAGACATCAGAGGTCAACCGTAATTTTACGAAGCTACGAGAATACTTTTTGTGCAACACTCATTACGTTGATTACGTTCTGGGGTAATATATGTATTATATGTTATTATTCTTATATTGCTATATAAAAATGGAATGCTGTGTGTATATTTATATATATTCTGTGTTTCAGATATATAAATATATATATAAATACTGAAACACATACATGTGTCTCAGTATTTTTTATATTATAATATTAAATTACATTTTTATATATAACAGTATAATTCATATTATTATAATATAAATGTATATTTTGAAATATTATATAAGCATAAGAAAGTATGTTTGTATTATGTACTTAAATATACTTTATTAAGCACTGTCTGCAACTAAAGAAAATGGTTCCAATTAAAATGCACAAATTAAATAATGCTCATTAGCAGCCTGCTAATGTATTAGAATCATCCTTGAGCGATTGTAAAGATTCTTGTGTACAAGTTGTGTGGGACGTCTGCTATAAGTGACTATTAACTAATGTTTTAAATCAGACACTTGTTAGGTTCCCTTTTGGTTAGGATGCTGCCTTTGTAGACAGTGAGGCCGCTCCCACTAGTGTTTTGAACATAGCTCATTAAAAATATTTCAAGTTTGAATCACATATTTCATTCATTTTGTGTCAGAATTTGGGTCTATAATACAACCTCTGACAGATGAATGAGTATTGTTTTATCATGTACACAGAACGCAGACTGTGATGGGAGCATCTCCGGCGAGCTGAACCTGGGCGACCCGGAGAGCGGCTACCTGACACAGACCAACCTGCTGTCCATCTCCTTACGCATCAACCAAGAGTGGAAGAACATCGGCATCAACCTGGGCATCAGCTACGACCAGCTGGAACGCATCCGGAACCAACACAGGTGGGCATCAGATCAGAGCCAGCAGAGGGCGCTGTTAATCAGGACCGAACATTCAGTCTTTAACACAGGACTGATTTACTCCAGATTTCACAGCGCATGTGATCTCCAGATCCCCTTAACAATTTCTGTGGCATTCAATGATGCAATCATTTCAGTTTTCAACAGGGCAGTAATAACAGATTAGACATAAATTGTACTATACGTTTTTCCACCAAAAAAGGTTGTTGTTCACATTTATTGCAGCTTGTAATATTTGAATATTAATTACATTCTGTGACTGGACAGTCCAGGAATTATTATCAAGCCAGAGCAGTATGACCTCATTAATATTCATGAGCTTTTAATATCTTAAGTTCAGTTTTTCCATCACAGATGTGTTTGCGCTGGTGTAAAATCACTCATAATCATTAGAGAGGGAGAGAAGCAGTGTGAAAATGAGTGATGGAGGACAGCAGTGGTTTTATGAGGGGAATGTGAGTGTTTTGTGTTGATGGCTCAGCCATCTGGGACACTGCAGGAGACGGCACACTCTCACACACATGCATGCACGCTCAGTTTGTCAAGCCCTCCACGTCCTGTTCTGTAGTCTGTTCGTCTTTTTGTCTTTAATGTCTCTCAATTCATGTTAAATTTCAAATGACATATTTTATTATGGAAGATAATAACATATTTTATTATGGAATATAGCAGTCAAATTGAAATAAATTATGAAAAAAAAGTTCTAAAATGTTGAAATGCTGAAATGTTTTTATTAAATTAAAATACAAAGCAATGCCAGTCACAAAATAAGGCACAAAATGCATTTATTTCAAGGCGTATGTCATGACAATTCTTATCATTTTTCATTTCAAGGCATATTTAATGCCATATTTTATGTCAGTTTTCATTATAAATGAATAATTGTATGCCTTATTTATTTACATGCCTTATTAACTTTTTTTTATTTTTTATTTAAGACACTCTATCCCCTAATTCTCATTACTCTAATACTGCCAGAAGATTCTCTTTTACTACTCCCTTTATTTTTTTATGGGAATAATAGTAATAATAATAAAAACAACAATAATGATAATAATAATTATGTGTGTGTGTGTTATTTTACAGTGGCATGCAAAAGTTTGGGAACCCCTTGCAGAATCTGTGAAAATGTGAATAGTTTTAACAAAATAAGAGAGATCATACAAAATGCATGTTATTTTTTATTTAGTACTGTCCTGAGTAAGACATTTTACATAAAATATGTTTACATATAGTCCACAAGACAAAAAATAGCTGAAATTATTCAAATAACCCCCTTCAAAAGTTTGGGAACCCTTGGTTCTTAATACTGTGTGAGGTTACCTGGATGATCCACGACTGTTCTTTTGTTTTGTGTTGGTTGTTCATGAGTCCCTTGTTTGTTCTGAACAGTTGAACTGAGCACTGTTCTTCAGACAAATCCTCCACGTTCTGTAGATTCTGCAGTTTTCCAGCATTTTTGCATATTTGAACCCTTTCCAGCAGTGACTGTATGATTTTGAGATCCATCTTTTCACACTGAGGACAATTGATGGACTCAAACACAACTATTAAAAAAGGTTCAAACATTCACTGATGCTCCAGAAGGAAACACGATGCATTAAGAGCTGGCTGTTGAAAACTTTTGAACAGGATGAAGATTTCCAACTTAATTTTCTTTTGTTGAAATATATATTTTTTTCCATTTATTACTGCCCTTCGGAAGCAACAGAAGAACTTGCATGTTTCCCGGAAGACAAATTAAGTACAATTTACCTTGATCTTCAAATTCAAAAAGTTTTCACCCCCCGGCTCTTAATGCATCGTGTTTCCTTCTGGAGCATCAGTGAATGTTTGAACCTTTTTTAATAGTTGTGTTTGAGTCCATCAATTGTCCTCAGTGTGAAAAGATGGATCTCAAAATCATACAGTCACTGCTGGAAAGGGTTCAAATATGCAAAAATGCTGGAAAACTGCAGAATCTACAGAACGTGGAGGATTTGTCTGAAGAACAGTGCTCAGTTCAACTGTTCAGAACAAACAAGGGACTCATGAACAACCAACACAAAACAAAAGAACAGTCGTGGATCATCCAGGTAACCTCACACAGTATTAAGAACCAAGGGTTCCCAAACTTTTGAAGGGGGTTATTTGAATAATTTCAGCTATTTTTTGTCTTGTGGACTATATGTAAACATATTTTATGTAAAATGTCTTACTCAGGACAGTACTAAATAAAAAATAACATGCATTTTGTATGATCTCTCTTATTTTGTTAAAACTATTCACATTTTCACAGATTCTACAAGGGGTTCCCAAACTTTCGCATGCCACTGTAATATATATATATATTATTTTGTGTGTATGTTATTTTAGTATTTTTTAGATAGTTTTTTTTATATTTAGTTTTAGGTTATATTTTCATATTTTCCATTTTCTTTCTCATTTTAGTTAAAAGTTTTAATAATTGTGTTGTGTGTTTTTGTTGTTAATTATTTTTTAAATATGTATATAATTTATAGTATTTTTATTTCATCTTAGTTTTAGTTATTTTAATACATCAAAATGAGAAATGTTTTCTTGAAACATAAAAAATTAGAAACTATCTGAAATAAAATAAGATTGTTAATACTTTATTTCATTTCTGTTATCATTTATTTATTTTAAGTAACAAAAATCTTTTTAAGTTTTTAATGATGATGACCTTGATGCAGTTTTTTTTGGATTACGTCAGTAAAATGTAGGAGTTAAAGGTGTTATGAAATCAATGCAAAAATGTGTTATTTAGACTCTGTTATTTAGTTATTTAGTTTTACTTATTTATTGAATTATAAATTTATTATAATAATAAATTATTATAATATTATATTATTTATTCATTACTTTTGTTATATAATCATTATTGATCATATCATTATAATCATATTATATTTAATTATATAATATACTGTATTTAATTTTGTTCATTATATCTCTATATACTTTAATTGACAAAATTCAGACAGATCAGATCATTTTATTAACAGTAATAGTAGCAGTAGTAGTTATAGTAATTAAACTGAAATCTCCTTGTGTTTGTTTTGTCAGGGAATTTGGGGCCCAGGTATTGGCGATGCTCTTTCATTGGGTGAGAGAGCAGCAGGGGGCGGGGCCTGGGGCAGTGCAGCGGCTGATCAAAGCGCTGGTGGACAGTGGTAGGCGGGACTTGGCGGAGGAAGTAGAGGACATAGTGACTCTGGGGAAGAGGAAGTATGAAGAATCACTGAAGAGAGTCGGACTGGAGAGAGCAGCCAGCTCTGCAGACCCTCAGTCCAGCTGACACACACTCACATTGTGCTGCCAACATCATGACATATAAACTCTCACCAGCAGCACTGCAGAGCGACACAGTGACACACACAGACATACAGTACAGCGTCTCTCACAGGACAGTCACTGGGTCTCAGAGCAGCTGTCTGTCTGAATGATGTCTCTCTCTCCAGCTCACAGTGTCCAGCAGATGGAGTTTATTTGTAGTGAGACACAATGCTGCACATTACTCTGTGACAAATGAGCCATCTGTATTTGTTACATGTTCTTAGTGTTTTAACCAAGAAACAATCAAAAATATTTTTTATGTATGTGGGTGAATCCCATGCAGCCTCTCAAAAAAGGTCATATTTCACCCTAAAATCAAATAAAAAATGTGATTAATTTAACGTTAACTTATATTCAATAAATAGTTATAAATTTTGCATAAAGAAAATTAAGTTATTTTGGGACAAGCACATTTTATCCCCTTTCTCATTATTAAAATGCTTCCAGATGTTCCTCTTTTTTAATTTTTTTAATTAAAGGCTGTGTGTGTGTGTGTATATATATATATATATATATATATAATTATAGGAAATACATAGGTACATATACACATATTTAATTATTAAATGTAAATATATTACATATGAAATCATTGTATAGGCTTATATAGCAACAATACTGTTGTACTTTTTAATTAAAATAATAAATTAAAGGCAGTATATCAAATACCTCCATAATGTACACGTGCAATTTTTTGTAATAAAAATAAAACCAATTCACATTAAAATTTGTTCTAAAATGAAAATCATAGGAAGTGTGTATATGTATTTTATTCTTATACATTTTTTGTGGTGTGAATGCTGTTTCGCTATATGTAAATGAGAATTTGAGGGTAAAAAGTGCTTATTTATCATGAAATTAATGCAAAAAGGACAATGCAGAAATCCCAAGGGACACAAAAAATAGGCTTAATATTTTCTTTATGCAAAATCTAAATCTAAATTAGTAGTGCAATATGACCAGGACATGTTCTCGAAATTATGAACATCTGCACAATCTAAACTACTTGATTAAATCGGTGATATTCATTCTCCTGTTTTTTTTTTATTTTATTTTTATTTTTACCCCAAAAACAACAAGAGTTGTGTTTTCCTAAATCCAAAGGGCACTCCAACATCATCTCTTTTTGATGTAGTATCCTTCCGTGTGTTTAGCTCAAGGTCAGCGTTGCGTCACGCCGATGACGTAAGCACGCACCCCCCCCTTTGCTTAAACAGCAGAAAGAAAATCTGAGGGCGCCTTTACAGGCACGCGCCAGCAGGCGGCGACCCAAACACTCACCGCCTCCCGTCCTCTCCTCCTCCTCCTCCTCCCGTTGTGTCGTGCTTTTACTCCCTCCTTTTCCTCCAAACACACGAACGCGAGTAACACCGGCAGCTTTAACTATTACCTCACTGTCACCGGAGGAGGAACGTCGCGTGAAGCCATAATAACCCGGAATAACGGGACAAAACAGCAGGATCCGGTATGTAACGTCTATAAGCGCTTATTTCTTTGACGAACATTTGTATCATATTAATATTCACATTCGTTTTGCATAAGGAAACTGTTCAAATAGAATTATTTATGATTTGATAGGTCACCGCATTATGATTTCAGCAGAAGAAACAGAAATAACGGTAACGTTACAGCGGTTCATATAATGTGATGCGGCGGAGCGTTTTCCCGTTATGTGGCAAAACACGATTCCCCATCGCTGCGTGACGCAAGAAGGCGTTTAAAATCCAACGGGACAGATCAAACCGGCAAACGGTAACGTTAGGATAAAAACGAGAAGGCGCTTCTTTGACAGCTTCGCTCATTCTAACGACCGCGTTCTAGCTCGCGCTCCGCGCGCGAACATCTGTTTTTCATCACAGCGGTGCGCGTTCGGTTTTTGCACCGTTTGTCCGTTAGTCGGGTTTATTAACCGGTGGAATCCAGCCCTAGAGGCATTAAAGACGGCGTTATGTCTGTACGGATCTGTGGAGGATCTTCAGTAACATCAGGCTCTCGAGTCTCGTGGATTTGAGCAGGATTCTCTGCAGAATTATGTCATCACACACTATCAGCGACCTCGTTCAGACACTGCAAATATTTCGTCTTTCTTCTGTATATTTTGGCATTTATTTTCCGGTGATGAAGTAATTTCGTCCTTGGACTAAAACCAAACGACCTTTACAAAAATGTGCTACAGAATCGTGGTATTTTGGACACTGAAATACCATATAAATGCCATAATATGTGACCCTGGACCACAAAATAAGTCATAAGGATAGATTTTCTGAATAAATAAGCTGCATTGATGTATGGTTTGTTAAGATAGGACAATATTTGGCTGAGATACAACTATTTGAAAATCTGGAATCTGAGGGTGCAGAAAAAAAAAAAAAAAAAAAGTGAGAAAATTGCCTTTAAAGTTGTCCAAATGAAGTTCTTAGCAATGCATATTACTAATCAAAAATTAAGTTTAGATATATTTTGATTTTGATGATTTTTGGCATAAAAAAAAAGGATCATTTTGACCCATACAATGTATTGTTGGTTATTGCTACAAATATACCCGTGCTGCTTATGACTGCTTTTGTGCTCCAGGGTCACATATATGAATTTCAGTAGCCTACCATGGTGTATTAGCATTATTGTACCATAGTACCATAGTTTTAACATTATTGTACTATACCTTGTTTTTTTATGCTAATACTATTGTGTGCCTTACTCTGGAGTACCATGTAATACCATGGTATTGGATTATTACAATAATAATACACCATGGGATTTAAATGGTACTATATTGTGCTTCAGAGAATGCTGTGGTACTGCCACTGAACCATGTTTTAAAAACATGGTAATACCACGGTACATCTAGCTTGAAATCGTTGAGATATTTGCTGTTTCATATTGACTAATCTTTAGCTTTATGATGCGTGTCTTTCATCTCGTCTCAGGTGAACTTTAGTGTAAGTTAAATGTCTGCTGACAGGGCAAAGGTGGAGGATAGAGCACCTTGCAGATAACAGATTCTTTAAGTTATTCTTCTGTCAGAGCCGAATGAATATTTTCACATACATCTCATTTAGATAATGGAATACATTTTAAAATAATTAAAATATTGTTTAATTTCTATTGTGCCTAATTCCATTTAAATACTACACTGTGTTCACACACACCCTTCTTGAACTCTTACTGGCTTAGTAGTGAGCACCGTGAGAGAGAGAGAGAGTGAAACAGCATACGGTCTGAACGCGCACACACACACACACACACTTGTGAGAGTACATCAGCTAACCAATTAACCAGCAGACAGCGAGAGCTCCTGCTCTGAGTGGCTGATATTCATCTCTCATCTTATCTCTCTTCACACTCAGTAAATGTCTTTGCTCTACAGTCAGTCACTCATCACTGTCGGCTCATTTCTGCACACATTGATTCACCGCTCAAACTCTGAGACTGCAAATCTACTAGACGTTGAGCTAGTCTCTCTCTCTCTCTCTCTCTCTAAATATTTGGTGCTGTAACGGTGCTTTGTGTTGTTTGTTTGAAGCAGATGTGGTTTTTACATTCATGTGATTTGCTTTTGCTTTCATGCAATGTGAAGTGAAATGTGTTTTAGTTGTATTGTGATTTTTTAATGTATTAAAGTTGTGTTAAAATTCTCTCTCTCTCTCTCTCTCTCGATATGCTTTTTAAAATTTAGTTCTTGATAAATTAAGAAGTATAAAATAATAAATATATTATATAAATATTGAAGTTAATATAAATAAATTATATATTTTATTATATTTTATTATCAAATAATAAATAATATAAATTAAATATTAAACGTTATTATTTTATTTATTATTCCTTATTTATTAATCCTCTATTTTAATATTTCCATCATGTCCTCTGTTTAAATATAATAATTCGATAATTTTGCACTCTCTCTATATATACTGTATATATATATATATATATTATATATTAGTGCTGTCAAACAATTAATCGTGATTAATCGCATCCAAAATAAAACTTTTTGTTTACATTATATATGTATGTGTTACTGTGTATATTTATTATGTATATATAAATACACATGCAGTATATATTTTAAAAATATTTACGTGTATACATTTATATATTCATATTCTTATATTTTATATTATATATATAAATATTTCATATATAAATATAACATATTTGTCTTAAATATATACATGCATGTGTTTGTATTTATATATACATAATAAATATACACAGTATACAAACATATGTTATGTAAACAAAAACTTTTACTTTGGATGTGATTAATCACGATTAATCATTTGACAGCACTAATATATAATATATATATATATATGAAATATAAATATTTTATTATATATTTTTTTTTTTTTTATTATTATATTTTATTGTAAATAAATAGAAATAAATTACATTAAAAAAACAGTTATTTTAAATTGTAATAATATTTCACATTATTACTGTTTTTACGGTATTTTTGATCAAATAAATGCAGCTTTGGTGAACAGCAGACTTCTTTTAAAAACATCAAAACTTCTTACCAACCCAAAACTTTTGAACAGTAGTGTATATGTTTTCAAAATTAAATAGAGTATTTTTATGTATTTTTTGTTGTTTGTTTCTTTTTTTTACTTGATACTATAAATCAGTATCATTTTTATTCTATGGACAAGGAATGTTCTTCTAAACGCCTATTGAACGACATGGCAAACATTTTAGGCTGTTTCTTAGAACTCTACAAGCTCTAACCATCTTACCCGAGATGATCTACCAGCTTGAGTCCAGGTTGGCTCATTGGCAGAGCAGCTGATGATCATGAATGTCGGACTAGAAACATTTTCCAGCAGGGTTTTCCAGAGAGAAGCAGTGGTGTGTCCAGACTGATTGTGAAGTTCTTGGCTTCAGCAGCTGCTTGTGATCTCAGGTCGGCTTCACTTACTTTCCTCTCCTCCTCCTCTCTCTCCATCTTTCCCTCCCTCTGTCTTCTCTCTCCTCCCACCCAGCTGTCTCTCATTACAGCTCCCTCTTCTCTCTCTCTTTACACTTCTCCATCCTCGTTGATTCTCTGCATCCCTCCATTTGGCAGAAACGCAACGTTGCATGGATTTTATAGTTGACCTCTGTGTTTGTGTTTTCACTTGCAGAAAAGTACATGGTAAAATCCTTTTTTTTATTTTTTAAATGGTAGTATGGCAATACCATGGTTTAGTTTTTTTTTATTATTATTATTGTTTGGTGTTTTGGGGATGGTAAGAATGATTTACTTTTTAAAGAAGTCTCTTCTGCTCACCAAGGCTGCAATTATTTGATCAAAAATACAGTTAAAACAGTGAAATATTATTACAATTTAAAATAACTTTATTCTATTTTAATGTTAAAATGTCATTTATTCCTGTGACCAAGAAGCATTTGCTGCTCAAGAAACATTTCTGATGATTATCAATGTTCAAAACAGTTGTGCTGCTCAATACTTATCTAATATATACATTATATTGCTAAAAGTATAGGGTCGCCCCTTCTAATGAACAGGTTTGACTACTTTAGTAATTTCTATGAGTACAAATCTTAATGTTAAAGCATATAATGATATTCTAGGAAATTGTGTGCTTCTAGTAGCAACAGTTTGGACAGGACTCTTTTCTATTCTAACATGGCAATGTCTCTGTGTATAAGACAAGGTTCAGAAAGAAAATGATTGAGTCAGTCAGTGTGGAAGAACTTGACTGGTCTGCATAAAACCAAGTCCTAATCCCAGTTTAACACCTCTGGTGTGACTGTAAATGCAGACCTTGAGCCAAAAACTCATCACCAAACACCAATGACTTGTACATACACTATATAGACAAAAGTATTGGCACCCCCTTCTTTAGAACAGAAAAATGCACTTCCAAATCTGTGGTAACAACGATGGGAACATAATTCATGTATTTAAAAATTGTATTTCATCTCTGTTGCGAGTTTTGGAAGTGTCTAAAATGACTACCCATATGTACAAGTCATTGGTGTTTGGTGATGAGTTTTTGGCTCAAGGTCTGCATTTACAGTCACACCAGAGGTGTTAAACTGGGATTAGGACTTGGTTTTATGCAGACCAGTCAAGTTCTTCCACACTGACTGACTCAATCATTTTCTTTCTGAACCTTGTCTTATACACAGAGGCATTGTCATGTTAGAATAGAAAAGGGTCCTGTCAAAACTGTTGCTATAATATTAGAAGCACACAATTTCCTAGAATATCATTATATGCTTTAACATTAAGATTTGTACTCATAGAAATTACTAAAGTAGTCAAACCTGTTCATTAGAAGGGGGTAACCCAATACTTTTAGCAATATAGTGTGTATATATATATATATATATATATATATTTTGAATGAACATTTATTTTTATATATTCAGTTTTCATTTTAATTTTACCTTAAGTTTTAGTAATTTTGTTACATGCTTTTGTCATTTTATTAATTGTTTTTTTAAACAACTAATAAATGTATTTAAAATAAATGTATTTTTATTTAACTTTATTTTATTTCAGTTTATTACTGATTTTAGTTTTAGTAATTTTAGTACTTAAGCTTATGTTTATTTCAGTTAGTTGCAACATTTCACATTTAAAAACATTAAAAGTTTAAAGTTTCTTAAAAGTTGTTTTTAAGTTTTTGTTTATTTGATATTTATATTTTATTTTATTTTATTTCAGCCTCATTTCAATTACCTAAATATGCTATTATATTACTTAAATTACTTAGTAATTTTGTAATTATCATTTTTATTATTTCTATTTAATTTTATTATAGTAATTTTAGTTCTTCAGCTTATAAATTTACTTCAGTTAGTTCAGCTATAGTTTTGTAAAAAAAAAAAAAAAATATATATATATATATATATATATATTGTAACAAGGTTCAAAAATAGGACGAAGGATGAGGAAGTCAGGGGTGGCGAGCAAAGTATTTTAATTAATAGAAAAGTCAACACAAAGCAAAAAATAAACTGAAGTCAGGCTCTCTGCCTGTTTGGTTCCCAGCAAGACACACAGTCCAAACTCTATGCTCGCTCTCAGTCTCAGTCTCTCTCTCTCTCTCTCAGTCTCAGTCTCTCTCTCTCTCTCTCAGTCTCAGTCTCTCTCTCTCTCTCTCTCTCTCTCTCTCTCTCAGTCTCTCTCAGTCTCAGTCTCTCTCTCTCTCTCTCTCTCTCTCTCTCTCAGTCTCAGTCTCAGTCTCTCTCTCTCTCTCTCTCTCTCTCAATTCAATTCAATTCAATTCAGAAAGCTTTATTGGCATGACAAAACATACATTTTGTATTGCCAAAGCATTAAAACAACATAGAAAATGATTTAGAATATCTGAACATTTAGTAAAGCCTAGAGAAAATAATACTAATAATGAAACTAAATAAAAAAGGCAATATTATATAAACACATGGCTAGATATAGCAAAAAATAAATAGAACAATAGTATTAATAAAATAATATTAATAAAATAAATTAAGGATTATAATAATAAATAAAAGATTATACTACAGAAATCATGTAACAACTGAACTTATAAATGTGAACATTGTATAGATGATATAGAGATGATATCTCTCTCTCTCTCTCTCTCTCTCTCTCTCTCAGTCTCTCTCAGTCTCAGTCTCAGTCTCTCTCTCTCTCTCTCTCTCTCAGTCTCTCTCTCTCTCTCTCAGTCTCAGTCTCTCTCTCTCTCTCTCTCTCTCTCAGTCTCAGTCTCAGTCTCTCTCTCTCTCTCTCTCTCTCTCTCAGTCTCAGTCTCAGTCTCTCTCTCTCTCTCTCTCTCTCTCTCAGTCTCTCTCTCTCTCTCTCAGTCTCAGTCTCTCTCTCTCTCTCTCTCTCTCTCTCTCTCAGTCTCTCTCAGTCTCAGTCTCAGTCTCTCTCTCTCTCTCTCTCTCAGTCTCAGTCTCAGTCTCTCTCTCTCTCTCTCTCTCTCTCAGTCTCAGTCTCTCTCTCTCTCTCTCGCTCTCTCTCTCTCAGTCTCAGTCTCTCTCTCTCTCAGTCTCTCTCTCTCTCTCTCTCTCTCTCTCTCTCTCAGTCTCAGTCTCTCTCTCTCTCCCAGGTCTGCGGGGCGCTTCTCACTCATCTCTCTCCAATCACTGGAATTAGACACAGGTGTTAGTCATCATTCACTTGACCTCCTTTTTACCGCTTGTCTCCGCACCCGTTCTCCCGCTGCAGCCTTCGCATTCCCACGCCCCCCTCGCCACATATATATCTTTTATTCATATTTTATTTTATTTCTGCTTTATTTCAATTATAAGAAACCATTCATAAATCATTGTAATATGCTGATTTGCTGCTCAAGAAACATTTCCTGTTCCTGTCAATGTTGAAAACAGTTGTGCTGCTTAATATTTTTGTGAATTTTTTTTCTAGATCCTTTGAGGTTTAGAAGTTTCAAAAGAACTTATCTGAAATAGAAATCTCTTGTAACATCTCTTGTGTCTTTACTGTCACTTGTGATCAATTGAATGCATTCTAACAGAATAAAAGTATTAATTTATTTAAAAACATCCCCAAACCTTTGAACAGTAGCGTATGTAAGACAAAATATAAGTGATGAATGTCTTACTATTGACTGTTAGTCAGCACAGGCGTGTGTATGAACATATTAGCGCTGTACGTTCATTAGTCACAGTGAATTCTATTCACACACACAAACCACAGGCCTGATATCAAATCTCTGGCTCTCATTCATACGATATTCAAAGCCATTTTCAGTGTGTTTCCATGGAAACTATCTGACTGGTGTTGTGTAGAAATACTGCTGAGGAGCCTGTAGATCAGAGCGGTGTTGGGAGGCTGGAGTTGTTGTGGATTGATATCATGCTGTTCTCTCAGATGATCTCTGGAGTTTAAATGGGGTCAGAGTGCTTCATCGTTGGTTTTAAAGTGCACACGCGTATTTTCTGGTGCATGCTGGGTGCTCATTGACATTATTTACTCCTCGGTGGCATTAGCAGGTAGTAGCAGGATAACTGCTGGTTGGTCAGTCAGTTTGGGTCAGTTATGCTGTTTAGTCTGAGGTAGACTGGTGAGACTGATTTGAGTCTGATTGATTTGATTTAGACAGTCAGGCATCTGGTCTTTAGTCTTGTCCGTTTGTCACAAGACCAAACCACTGCTAACACAACAACATCATTCTCAGCTTCTGTTCCTCTCTGGACTGAAACTGAAAGCTGAACAGTCACGAGTCATCGCTCAGATGTTGCTCTATCTTTGCTCGGGAGACTTGATAGACCTTATTTGAATTATCTTTTTTTTACTCAGATGTTTCTCATGTTGTCTTAAAACATATACTTAATGAAAGTTGATGACAGGCACAGAGTATACAGCAGTGTTAGTGTGATTTATATAATATAGCATTTATTCTATATATAGCATATATTTTGAATTAGGTTTTTTATATTTAAATATTGTTGCATTTTTGTCATTGTTTAGCTTTAATTTATTTCAGTTATTATTTTTAGTACTTCAGCTTAAAAATAGGCCTATTTATTTCAGTTGAATCAAATTTTTTAAAGTTCAAAGCTTTTTAATCTAATATTTATATTGTATTTTATTTCAATTACTGATTTTTAAATATAGTATTCTATTATTTATTAATATTTTGAATGAGCTCCTAAAATTAATTTATTTAATTTTTTACCTTACCTTTTAGTAATTTTGTTGCATACTTTTTCATTTTATTAGTTGTTGTTTATATATATTTTATTATTTAACTTTATTTTATTCCAGTTTATTATTTTTAGTTTTAGTAATTTTGATACTTATGCTTACACTTCTTTATTTCAGTTAGTTGCCATGGCAACATTTCAAATTTTTAAAGCTTAACATTTTTAAAGTCTCTTAAAAGTTATTTTTTTATTTCAATTACCTAAATATATTTATAAAATATTAGATTATTTGTTAATATATTGAATTAGCTTATTTTTTATTAAAATTTTAGCTTGAGTTTTAGTAATTTTGTAATTGACATTTTTATTAGGTTTTTATTATTTCTATTTAGCTTAGCTATTCAGCTTATACTTATTTACTTCAGTTAGTTGCCATGTTTTGTAAAAGTTTTTTTTATCTTATATTCAAATTTTATTTTATTTCTGCTTTATTTCAATTACTGATTTTTAAAAGTTGTAACTTCAGTTGTAGTATTACTTATCAATAAATAGAGTTGAAATGTGGATAGTTGCTCAGATCATTTGCTCAGTGAGTTTGATGAGAAATGTCAGAGGTCATATTGAGATCTTTGACTTTTGATTGAGACTTTTGCAAATCTGAGCACAATTCAAGACACTGGATCTCTTCAGAAACTCTACAGGAGACACGTGTGAGAGTCTTTTCCTCAGGAGAAACATCTGAGAAGCAGGAGATCTCAGCAGAAGTCTCCAGAAGTGTAAGATTTCTTGTTTTATCATTGTTGCTTGACCTTCATGAGTCTCAGAGACATTGTGAAAGACGTTACATATCTGTGTCATAGCGTTCACTGATAGTAGGAACACTGTGCCAGTCAAAACAGACCTGATATTCTCTGGGATGAAGAGAAAGATGCTGAGAGTAGGATAGAAACAATAGTCCTGCTGAGAGGACCAGAAGGTTTTAGGCTGCTCCAGAATGCTTTGTGTTGGTTATTGCTGATCTTACAAGCTATAGGCTATCTCACGAGTGCGTTCACTCTCTCTGAGTGAAGAAAAAGAGGAAACCAGACAGTGAAAATGCAGAATTGAAGGTAGAAGAGTCCTGTCCAGTCAGCAGAAATCAGGAAACACGTGAGTGGAGAGCAGGAGGAAGAGAGGGCGGGGACTGAGTGAGAGAGAGACGTGCTGATTGGCTGAACGGAGGGGAGGAACGAGGGAGAAAGACTGACTGTCTTCAAGTCGTTCAAATTCCACATATGATTAGCAGGAAACACACACAAACAGCTCCTGACCTTCTGCCTGCTTATCATGAAGATTGCATGACCAAACCCTTGTGCTGTACACTCTCAGTCGTGAATATGGAGAGCTGGTTTGGGTTGGAAATATGTTTAATGGAGATCATGGCATAATTCTTGGAGCTTTAATTCTACACATTAAGGAAAGTTTCAACAACATTTAAACAACATTTCAGTGACCGCAATAGTTTGATTATAACTTAAAGTGAGTGCTGCCACCAAAGAGATTGTAAAAGTGCTTTCCATCAGGACCAGTGTCAACAAAACATACACGATCTCATTATTTATCACTTTAATGTACATTTGTATAACATATACTGTATATATTACTTGAACTTATTTTAGTTCTTAGTTATCAAAGCATTTCTCATTTTTATTTTAGGGTTTTTTAATCTAATATTTATATTTAATAAGATTATTAATTATTCATCTTGTTAATAATTATAATTATTATATATTAATATTATTTACATAGAGCACAAAAAATAGTGATTTTATAAATAAACATTTATTTTATATATTATTATAATATTTATAATAATTATTATTACTGTATTTATTTATATATTTATCTTAAGAATTAATATTTTGTAATAATTTTAATAATAATAATAATTTGAACTTATTTCAGTTAGTTGTTAAAGCATTTTTTTTTAAAAATCATTAGATTCTAATAATCATCATGAATACATGATTGACTCTATTTGCTCTCTTAAGCCATTTTTCTGGTCTTATTGTGGACAGTATGTGCATTTCACTCCAAATAAAACAAATGTTTGTCAAAGTTTCTCTGAAATGACTTTGTTTTCTCGTCTGGCGTCACTCTGGCCTCTTATTCTTCTCATTTAGAAATCATTTATCACGCACCGTTAATTCCCAGTGGATGAACTCAAGTCTGCCTACATTTTATTTCGTTGAACATCCAGTTTCAATCAGAAATTTCACATAAATAAAATGCTTTCAAATACGGTTTCAAGAGTTTAAAATAGAGCTGACACCAACTGGACAGAAAACAACTTATCTTTGAGACACACAGACAGACGCTCGCTGTGTGTGTGTGTGTGTGTGTGTGTGTGTGAATCAGACTGTGTGAGTCCTGTGCAACCGGCAAAATGTGATAAGAGTGAAAATAAGACATAAAGAGATGAGGTGAGAGGAACAGATGGGGAAGGAAAGGAAAGAACGAGTCCAGTGTGAGGAATTTCTGGAGTCAGTGAGAGATGACACCTGTATCAGAAACACACTAATATCCTCTCAATCTCTGTGTGTGTGTGTGTCTTTCAGAGATCTTCCAGAGGACGCTGAATCGACTGAAATCCCAAATCCAAAAACACTCGGAGAAATCTGCAAAGACCTGCACTCTGACGCCTTAAACACACACACTGAAGAAGTACAGGGAGCCAGATAAATGGCTGACAAACAGATCAGGTGAGGTTTGAAACGTCAAGTATCACTGCTTGGACTTGGTGTTGACCTCTTTTGACCCCAGAACACTAGCAAGCACCTAAAACCCAATGATACTTCAACTTATGTGCCGTCTCCTCTCATGCTTTGCTCCAGTTTGCCTGCCAAGCTAATAAACGGCGGAGTGGGGGGACTGATCGGCGTTACCTGCGTGTTTCCCATCGATCTGGCCAAAACCCGCCTTCAGAACCAGCAGAATGGATCGCGCCTCTATACCAGCATGTGAGCGTTCAAACAGACGGTTCGAATCATATAGAAGATTCAGGTCAGATTGACTTGTGCTTGATGTATGTACTGTGCTCTGCAGGTCAGACTGCCTTATTAAGACCATCCGGTCAGAAGGATACTTCGGCATGTACAGAGGTACGTTTATGTGGTTAATTGTCAACGAAGAGATTGTTTGTGAATGATGTCATTGAGAAGGTATGTTTGTCTTTCTCTCTCTCTCTCAGGTGCGGCGGTGAACCTAACTCTCGTCACTCCTGAAAAAGCCATCAAGCTGGCGGCAAATGATTTCTTCAGATTTCACCTCTCTAAGGACGGGTGAGACATAAACACACACACAGTAAACGCACAAATCAATATAAACATGATGACTAGCTCTTTGAGATGACTGTGCCCATTCACACACACTAACACATCATCTGGGCCGACACACTGCTTGGGTTCATTCCCGGCCTTCAACATGTCAACAAACATTTTTAATTTAAAGGTTTTCATCTAGTATTTAAATTTGATATATATATATATATATAGAAGACTATAATAAAATAATGTAATAATGATATGATTAAAGTTTTATTTGTATATTATTATTTTATTAATATATTATTATATATATATTTAAATTACATAAATAATTATATATTATATTTAAAATATGCTATATATATTTTTTTTATTTTTTATTTTATTTATATATTATTTATGTTTAAATTAAATTAATTATTATAAATTATAATTAACATTAATAAATCATATTAATGATCATTTACATTTACATTTATGCATTTAGCAGACGCTTTTATCCAAAGCGACTTACATTGCATTCAAGTTACAGTTTTTACATTTTTATCAGCTCTTGCTTCCCCTGGGAATCGAACCCATGATCTTGGCGTTGCTAGCGCCATGCTCTACTATTTGAGCTACAGGAAAGCTCAAGATCATATATATATATATATATGTATGTTATATTTTATTATACTTGATTTATTTATTTGATACATACATACACACAGACATATGTCCACAAACACACACACAGCTCACCATTTCTCTCTTCTCTGTGGTATCAATATGGTATTTTACCAACACCACGGTACACATCAAAATACCATGGTGTTACCATCTGATACGGCCACAGTACTGACATACCGACACTGTCAAACATCTCAATCAATTCAGCACACAATATTACATTACCTGACCCGCATTAATATTAAATAAGGGTGGAAGCACACAGACAATACCCACAATGCCCTGCTCGGTGGCGTCTCCATGGTGACCGAAAACGGCACCGGTGAATTATTGACCGAGTGAGAGTGTGAATTATTAACGACCCTCTGTGTGTGTGTGTGCTGATAATGAGAGCGGCTTCATCTCTTGTTCCCTCAGGCAGAAACTCACTCTACTGCGAGAGATGCTGGCCGGCTGCGGGGCGGGAACGTGTCAGGTGAGTGTGTAAACACATACACACACACGCACACACACACACACGCACGCACACACACAGCCTCCGTTAATAGATGTTCCACTATTATTTTCTTCAAGTCTGCACACAGACGATTCAGCAGCAGTCAGATCATTGTGTTTGTAATGGCCTACGAGACAAAACACAGATGCATTAAATGTACAAACACGCTCCCATTAAACATTCCCATCAGACACGCGTCAGCTCTTCTGCCACTAACAGCCTTTGTTGAGCACGTCACCTGAAGCAGCTGCTCATTCACAACCAGCTCTATGCTTTTCATGACGTTCGGTTCCTTAATGTGTGTATTTTTCCACAATGTGAGACTAAAGTACCCCTTCTTTACCGAAAGCATCTGCAGAAACGGCCACAGGTTCCTCAGATCAGTGAGACGGGTTTCCATTCTCATATTTGCAAGGATATTTTGGGATATTGCATTAAAAAATGGTAGATGAAGAGCCAAAGATATGAATAAAATGTCCAAAATGTGCATAAAAACTTGCATGCTTGCTTGAGGCGGTTTTATTTATTCATATTTTGAATCATATATCTTTTTTATATCTTCAGATTTAATTTGAATTATCTTTTATTCAATTTAATCTTATGTGCTCGTCAATTTTATTAGCTTTATTTATATATTTCTATTTAGCTTTCATTTATTTTTATTTCAGTTTTAGTAATTTTAGTACTTTATTTTAAACATATTTCAGGTAATTGCCAAAGCAACATTTTTTGTTTAACACTTTTCATCTAATATATTTATATATGAGCTTTATTTCAATACATATACAGTCGTGGTCAGAATTATTAGCACCCTTGGTAAATATGATCAAAGAAGGCTCTGAAAATAAACCTGCATTATTAATCCTTTTGATCTTTTATTTAAAAAAAAATCACAAAAATCTAACCTTTCATTGAACTAAAACAATTGAAAATGGGGGGAAATATCATTATGAAATAAATGTTTTTCTCAAATACATGTTGGACACAATTATTGGCACCCCTAGAAATTCTTATGAGTAAAATATCTCTGAAGTATATTCCCATTCATATTTACAATTTTGAGCACTCCAGGGTGATTATGAACATGAAATTATCCAGCCATGGCTTCCTGTTTCACAGAAATATAAATAGGAGGGAAAACAAAGCCCAAATTCCCTTAATCATCCATCACAATGAGAAAAACCAAAGAATATATTTCTGATGTGCAGCAAAAGATAATTGAGCTTCACAAATTAGTGAAGTGGCTTTAAGAAAAGAGCTAGAGCAGTGAAAATTCCCATTTCCACCATCAGGGCAATAATTAAGAATTTCCACTCAACAGAAAATGTTATGAATCTGCCTGGAAGAGGACGTGTGTCTATATCGTCCTAATGCATGGTGAGGAGGAGAATTTGAGTGGCTAAAGACTCTTCAAGGACCACAGCTGGAGAACTGCAGAAAATAGTTGAGTCTCGGGGTCAGAAAACCTTAAAAAAAAATTGTCAAACAGCACCTACATCACCACATGTTGTTCGGGAGGGTTTCAAGAAAAATTCTCCTACCTCATCCAAAAACAATCTCCAGCATATTCATATATCAGACACGACTGGAACTTCAAATGGGACTGGCTTCTATGGTCAGATGTTACTAAAAAATGAGCTTTTTAGCAGCAAACACTCAAGATGGGTTTGGTGAACACAGGGATAAAAAGTACCCCATGTGTACAATGAAATATACTGCTGTATTTTTGATGTTGTGGGCCTATATTTCTGCTGGAGGTCCTGGACATCTTGTTTAGACACATGGCATCATGATTCTATCAAATACCAACAGATAAAAAATCAATAAGTGACTGACTCTGTTAGAAATCTTATAATGGGCCATGTTTGGATCTTCCAACCAGACAATAATCCAAACACAAACCTCAAAAACAACACAAAAATGGGTCACTGAGCACAAAACCAAGCTTCTGCTATGACCATTCCAGTCCTCTGACCTGAACCCTGTAGAAAATGAGTGAGGTGAACTGAAGAGAAGAAGCTGTGAATCTGAAGGATCTGGAGAGATTCTGGATGAAGGAATGGTCTCTGATCTCTTGTCAGGTGTTCTTTAACCTCATCAGGCATTATAGGAGAACATTTAGAGCTGTTAAACTGGCAAATGAAGGTTTCAAAAAGTATTGAATAAAAGGGTGCCGTTAATTGTGTCCAATGTGTATTAGAGAAAAACATTTATTTCATAATGATATTTCCCCCCATTTTAAATTCTTATTCTCCAATGAAAGGTTAGATTTTTGTGATTTTTTTAAATAAAAGATCAAAAGGATTAACAATGCAGATTAATTTTCACAGCCTTCTTTGATCATATTTACCAAGGGTGCCGATATTTTTGGCCATGGCCATAAAAAGTAATATAAAAAAAATCATTGGCGCTGATAGGCTTGTGGGCAGTGCTGACATGTAGTGCCGTTGTGCTGCGGACGTCCCAAGATCGAATCCCACCTCATGGACCTTTCCTGATCCCTCCCCCCCTCTCTCTCTCCCACTTCACAAATAATACAATACATTATATGTAAAATTAAAAACTTAAATCATACAAAAATACATACATTTAAATCTACAATTAAAACACAGTGAACGCAGAATATATTTTAACGCATTTTTTTATATTGGCTATTTTAAAAAGGGGTGGGGCTGCTTGATATGTCCCGCCCTGTCTTCCTGTTTCAGTTAAAATGACATCAACACATAGAATAACACTGCGTGTTTCAAAGCATTTCAGGGGACCTTTAATAGCTCATGAACATCAGAAACTCAAGAGAGAGTGGGCACGACAAGTTTTTGCATCCTCATTTAATTCCAAATCAAGGGGAACTGCAATATTGATTAATAAAAAATTTCAGTTTAGATTGTCAAAAACGGTTAAACACTGCGTTGCGTTCCACTATTGACAGCTTTCTTGACTGCCTTAACTAATAGACTTAAACATCATAGTGATCCAGTCATGTGACATGACATCTCAGAGGTGATCAGCTTCCTGTCAATAAACATCTTTCCAGCATGTGGGATTAAATGATGTGATTACAGCAGACTCTGGATGAAGACTGACATGCTGTTTCCAACCAGCGATATCTCACTCCAGTAATCCCATCTTCCTGTCCACCCACAAACCCCTTCAGATTTGATAACGTGTTATTGGGTCTCCAGTGACAGCGGCGCTAGCGCACATAAACACGTCCCCTGTGTCGCTTGTGCTGCTGATGTTGCTTCATGTTTATGCTAATATGAACCCTGTTCAGCTTCTTTCCATAGTATGTCACATTATGGCAGTAAAATGGATTGCAGATGTGTGTTTGAACCTTAGCGTGTAGGAGGATATGCTAATTATATGTTTTTGTATGTGGTTGTTCCTTTTTGAGATAGTAATAGCATACAAGTACAGGCTTTCAGACGAGGCTCCGATAGGCTTATTTATGGCAAGCTAAAGGAGAGGTGTTAACATCAGTGTAGAATTACTAAAAGATTGTCTTTACTACAAGTAAAGTAACCAGCTTTAGGTGTCAAACTGTGACTTCTAGCTCCTCGTGTTTGATTTAAATACGTGTGTGGCCCTTTAAATGTGCTTGTTCTCATTTTCATTGGTTCTGAGGTTTCCTCTAACCTTGTTTGTGTTGTGTTGCAGGTCATCATTACAACACCAATGGAGATGCTGAAGATTCAGCTGCAAGATGCCGGAAGAATCGGTAAGAATTTAGACTAAAAAGAGGAAGGAATGAAGGGAGGTGAAGTGAGAAATCAAGACACGAGAAGAGAGATGAAGCACTGCCACCTTATGGTCACATTAGTACATTAGTGTCAGATTTGACAATTTTGTCATTTTTACACATTGAGCAGAACATTGGCTATTTATTTGTGTTCTGCTAAATTAATACTTTAGTGAATGCATAGGTTAGTGAACGTTTTAGTGAAGTCCTGGGAAGATGAAATATGTCTTATAGAAAGTTATTGCAGTAATACATCAATATAGGGGCAGTTGTGGCCTAATGGTTCGAGAGTCTGACTTGTAACCCGAAGGTTGCGTGTTGGAGTCTCGTACCGGCAGGGATTGTAGGTGGAGGGAGTGAATAACAGCGCTCTCTTCCACCCTCAATACCACGACTGAGGGGATATGGCTGCCCACTGCTCCGGGTGTGTGTTCACTGCTGTGTTTGTGTGTGTGTTCACTACTGTGTGTGTGTGTGTGTGTTCACTACTGTGTGTGTGTGTGTGTTCACTACTGTGTGTGTGTGTGTGTGTTCACTACTGTGTGTGTGTGTGTGTGTGTCACTACTGTGTGTGTGTGTCACTACTGTGTGTGTGTGTGTGTGTGTCACTACTGTGTGTGTGTGTGTGTGTGTCACTACTACTGTGTGTGTGTGTGTGTGTGTGTGTCACTACTGTGTGTGTGTGTGTGTTCACTACTGTGTGTGTGTACTGGTATGGGTTAAATGCAGAGCACAAATACCAAGTATGAGTCACCATACTAGGCCACATGTCACTTCACTTCATATATTATTCAGTACAGCTGAAAATTATTTATTAAATGTATTAAATATTATATAAAGTTTTTTAAATATCTGTTTTATATATTTTTTCTAAATACTGAATATTAAATATTTTTCAGTATTATTTTTTTCCCCTATATTTTTAAATATAGATTTTTTTAAATACTGAATACTTTTCAATATTATTTTTTATTTTTAAAGTACTGAATATTAAGTCATAGTAAGCAGTACTAAATATTATTTAAAATACTGAATATTTTTTATTATATATAATAAAAAAGTTCTTCATACATTAAAAAAAAACATTTTTTTAAAATATTTTATAATTTCTTTCTATTTTTTAAATAATTAATATTAAGTAATTATCAGCAGTACTGTTTTTTCAAAATACAGACTATTTATTTAATATATATTATATCGATTATTTTCATTTTTCATTTGTAAAATATTACATATTCAATTTTTTTTTTAATTTTTGTCCCCCAATTTTTAAATACTGGATGTTGAATATTTTATATTTTGACTTTTTTTTATAATTTTTTTTTTTTTTTTTTTTTTTTTTTAAATACTGAATATTAAACGTCATTGTCAGCAGTACTGAATCTTATTTTAATATATATATATATATATATATATATAATATATATTTTTTTTATTTCGTTTTTATTAACTATATTTTAAATATTAAAAAAAAAAAAAAATGTTTCCCTTTTTTAAAATATTGAATCAGTCATTTCCATTTTTTTATACTGAATATTAAGTTATTGTTAGTTGTACTGAATAATGTATAAGCAAAAAAACTATAAAAAAAAACCTTAAAAACATTGTTATTCTACATAAGGAACATTTTCAAACAACTTTTTGGTAACAGAGCTTTTTCACAAGTTAAAATCTGCTATCTAAAATCTTACAAAAATAAGTTTGCAAGACTGCTCAAGTGTTATCCAATAGGCTCATATCACATTTTAACCTCTAAAACTTTAGTGTTTTATATAAAAAAGTCTGGTTTATGTTGTGCTAACTGAGCTAGGAGGGTCAAAAGACATTCTGGGTTACACAGGTGAACCTCAACAGATTGTAGACTGACAATGACTTTGAAATTCCTTGATATAATTCCCACACTGTGTGTCAGGACTCTGTAATGTGTGTGTGTGTGTGTGTGTGTGTGCGCAGAGGCCCAGAGGAAGCTCATGCCTCAGGCTGTGACCCCCGGGGGCCCCGTGGAGGTAAAGTCCCCCACAGCTATGCAACTCACCAGAGAGTTACTGAAGGAAAAGGGCATCGCGGGTCTTTACAAGGGCCTGGGAGCCACGCTGCTCAGGTTGGGGAACAAACATATCACACAATCAGTCATCAGATCACAGACTCTCAGACTATCTCAGCTCTGTGTTTCCCTCCCTTCAGGGATGTCCCGTTTTCTATCATTTATTTCCCTCTGTTTGCTAATCTGAATAATCTGGGGAAGAGAGGAGCCGACGGTCCCGCTCCCTTCTACGTCTCGTTCATATCGGGCTGCGCTGCGGGCAGCACAGCCGCCGTCGCCGTCAACCCTGTAGACGGTGAGCTTCTCTTCACTGAAACGTCTTAATCATGATGTTCTGAAAATCCTTGCTGCTATCCTGATGCTCTGTTCCAAAACCTAGTGAGCCGCCTACATAGGAAGCATTTTAAAGCATCCTAGAAATACTTCTGACACAAATGCTGTACCATAAAATTAGTTTTGGCCTAATTTTGCACCGAGCTCAGTGGAAAAATATGCACTAAAGAGCCGGGGCTAGAGAAATGACCAATACATTTCAGTCAATACTAAAAATATGAATAGAAATAGTTCTAATCTAATTAAATTAATAATGAATGTAAATATAATCTAGTTAAACATTTTCAACATTTGTTTTTCAATTAAAAAACTGAATATTAAGTATTGAATACGTTTTCTGTTTTTTAACACTAAATATTATTTATTGATTGTACTTAATAATGTATTGATTTTTTTCAGTACTAGTTTTGTCTATTTATAAAAATACTAAATATTAAATATTGAACGTTTCATATTAGTTTTGTATATTTTTTTATTACTGAATATGCAAGATTTTTCAATGCTTTCTTTTCTATTTTTTGAATTGCTGAATATTAAATATGGCATATTTTTCAATATATATTTTTCCCAGTTTTTAAAATACTGAAAATATTGTATATTTTTATATTAGTTTTGTCTGTTTTTAAAAATACTAAATATTAAATATTTTTATATTAGTTTTGTATAGTTTTATTATTGAATATTAAAGACTTTTCAATATGTTTTTCCTTTTCTATTTTTGAATTGCTGAATATTAAATATTGCATATTTTTTCAATATATATTTTTTTTCAGTTTTTAAAATACTGAATATTAAATATTGCATGTGTTTTATATTGGTTTTGTCTATTTGTAAAAATACTATATATTAAATATTGACTATTTTGTATATTAGATTTGTAAATATTTATTATTGAATATTAAAGAGTTTTCAATGTTTTTCTTTCCTGGTTTTAAAATGCTAAATATTAAATATTGAATATTTTTCAGATTTTTTCCTTTAATTTTTAAAATACTGAATACTACATTTTTATATTAGTTTTTTAATTGAAAATTAAATACTATACATTCTTTAGTATTTGTTTTGTTTATTATTTATAACTAAATATTAAATATTTTTATATTTTTAATATTTTTAAAATGCTAAATACAATATATTGTATTTTTCGATATTATTTTTTTCTATTTTTTAAATGCTGATTAGGAAATATTGATTATTTTTGTCAATATTTTTTTCCCCTCTTTTTATATTGAATATTAAATGTTGTATATGCATGTGATACACAATGCAAACTTTGTTAAAAAATTAATTCCTGTCGAGTCTCAAATGATATGAGTTGCTGCTCATCTAGAATGTTCCACACCAGTCACGTTTCATCTCTGTCGGTATGCTCAGTAGACAGTATGCAGTGAAGCAGCTCGCTAGCTTTTGGAACGGAGCCTGTATGTGAGCAAAAACTGTTGTGCAATGCCAAAAGCAACATCTGTGCGGTTTCGTAACTGACCGTTGAACCGTGTGTTTCAGTGATAAAGACCAGGCTACAGTCGCTGACACGAGGGAGTCAAGAGGACACTTACAGCGGGGTGACCGACTGCATCAGGTGATTTGGGTTTTATAGGCTAGTGAGGTCATCAGGTGACCTTATTTAACTAATACCATTGATTTGGGTACAAAACGTCGGAACGTTTTTCCCATTTTTGATCCATTTTCCATCTGATCACAGGAAGATTTTACGCAACGAAGGTCCCGGTGCTTTCCTGAAGGGGGCGTACTGTCGAGCTCTCGTCATCGCGCCGCTCTTCGGCATCGCTCAGGTGGTTTACTTCCTCGGTGTGGGCGAATTAATCTTGAGCTACCTGCCCAAACGAAACAACTAACCACCCGTCCCATCATGCATTGCACCAGTCGCCCCCCCCCCACACGTCACCATTACCGAAGGATCAAAGCGTAACGTGGACCAGTCTGACTGATTTTAATCGTTTGTTGTCGTGTTGTTTTTGTTCAAAGCGTCGTGTATTTTTATCTGAATGTGGTGGTTTTAATACTGAGCGTAAAGTGAGATTGTGTTTGCCAAGCTGCCTGTTTTTTTTGTCTCGTCCGGTCTCACGCTGAGACAAGATGATGTTCTTTTACAAGCGTTTAATCGTTGAGCCATCGTCCGATCACTGATATTTAAAGCGTAAAATCAACACTTTGAAACGTAGAGCTCTTGTTAATTATGAACTGAAATATCAACCCAACATGAAGCTCTTTCTAATTGTTAATTTCCTGGAACAAGAGGACATGTCATGTTGATTAGTTTGCCCTTTATATTAGCTGTTTCCGTCTTTCTTACGACCAGCTCTGAATGCTTTTCCTCTGGGTTCAGAATGACCTTGAGGAAAAGTGGAAAGACTAAAGTCCAAAGTGTGACCTGAGAGAAGCATATCTTTGTGCCCTATCAAAGCTTTATTCAGCGTATATTTCAAAATTACACATCGGCTCTGGAGGTTAATTCAATTTAATTTCTCAGAAAAGCTGAGAAAGATATCTGTGAATGGAAAATGTGAATTAGACTTGAAAGCATCTCTCAAATTGACTGAATCAAAATGTAAATGCCTCCAACCAGGGACGTAGCGGCCATTAAAACTTCTGGAAAGTTCCCAGACTTTAGGAGATCATCATTATAGATTATGAGATTCGTTTGGCATGGCCACAGCACAAAGAAAATGAATGTAAATCATTTTTATTTTTGGCAGATCTGACTCAAATCTGTTTCGCTACTTGAAGCTTGAACAGTAAAATTAGCATTAAATATGGTCTTAAACCTCATTTAAACCACATTTGTAGGTGGTTTGAAGTTTAATTAATACATGTTGGGTATAGCAAGTAGTTTTGTTCTTCATTTAGGACGGGACACGTATGTAACTTCATATAAAGTGTGCAGTAGTTTCACAAATGTTGAAAGTGCAAGCACTTCTTACCAATATTGTTATTGCTAACTAAAATTACAACTATTAAAAGCATTTTTTTATAAAGTAAAGCTGAAATAAAATAAAACAGAAATATTAGGTGGAAAAATTGAACTAAATGAAAATTAGAAATGTTTGGAATTATTCAATTATATTTGGAATTATTAAAAAAGTGACAATAGCACATACCAAAATTACCCAAAAAATTAACTAAAATTAAAATGATTTTTTTTTTTTTTTATAAAAATAAAAGTTAATTCAAAATATTAATAGAAACTCTAATAATATATAAATAAAATGTAAATAAGAAATGTTGCTGAACTGAAACAGGTTTAAGTACTAAAATGACTAAATGGAATAAAAATAAATTAAAACTATTTCTGATTATTTAAAAAAAACACAAAACAAAACAAAAGCAAATAACAAAATGATACATACTGTATATAAAAACCCTAACATTAAAATAAAATGGAACTTAATTTTATAAAATAAAAGCTAATTCAAAATATCAATAACAACTATATTAGTATATAAAGAATACTAAATAACGCTGGTTCTCGCTTGTGTACCAAATCAAATCAATTGGATCTGGGCGAACATCATGTGACCTAATTAATATTCATGAGCAAAGCTAATGCATTTTATATTGTGTCCCACCTACTGCAAACCCACTTTAGCTAGTTACAGATTTCCTGCTACAAACAAATTACTATAATATTATTATGAAAACTTTCGCAACTCCTAATGCAGTTTCTAGGTTCATATCTGTCAGAATACTAATATACTAAATCAACAGAAAAAAACACCAAAGTAATGTGCATATCGATTGTAACCTTGTGAACTATGATGGGCGGAGCTAATAATCATGAATATTAATGCACATTGGTTGTTTTCCCACGATGCACCGCCACCCTGCAGTGCATCATGGGAGATTTGATCAGTCATTCCAAGTTGTCCGAGAAGCCGAAAAGCACAGACTTGATGGAAGTCATATTTATTGATGATGTATGTAAACACACTTCTAGTATGTCTCACTATATATTTCTATGGATAGATGGTTTGTGTGATCATTGGTGATTACTGTGTACTGTACATATGCAGATGATATTATGTGTTTTTGGTTTTGTATACGATGGCTTATTTGCACACCTCCCCGTTCCTTCTCTTTATGTTTTTGGCTTCTGGAAGAGTGAATATGCCAGTTTCCGTGGTTTGAGCCGGACCTGTAATGTATCAGTGTTGGAATCGTGAGCTTGTTGTTCACGCTAGTGTGCACTACCAAATGAACCGAACAAACCCGAACGCTTTCAGTTCTCGTTTACTTGACGCTGTTTGTTTTTATTTCGTTCGGATCGATCCGCAGCATATTGTGGGCCGTCAGAAAGACAATGTTTTGGCTCACAATAGTGCTGTCAGGACGCGCCGGCGGCTGGAGCGAGATAAACGCTGCCTATGTGTGTAATGAAGAGCGTAAATATGTCTCAGACTGACAAACAATCCAGTCTGTTTCATACTGCCAAACGATTCCTGACCAAATACCTCGGACTCCTTTCCCAGTTCATGCATTAGTACACTGTCTGGTTATTAGCTGAATATACACTACTGTTCAAAAGATTGGGCTCACAGATTTATTTAATACTTTAATTCAGCAAGGATGCATTACACTGATCAAAAGTGACAGTAAAGACATTTATAATGTTACAAAAGATTTCTGTTTCAAATAAATGCTGTTCTTGTGGACTTTCAAAGAATCCTGAATCAAAGAATCAAAGAATATTGAATCAAAGAAGAATCAAAGAATCATGAATCAAAGAAGAATCAAAGAATCATGAATCAAAGAATATTGCATCAAAGAATCCTGAATCAAAGAATCAAAGAATCATGAATCAAAGAAGAATCAAAGAATATTGAATCAAAGAAGAATCAAACAATACTGAATCAAAGAAAAATCTAAGAATCCTGAATCAAAGAATCATGAATCAAAGAATATTGCATCAAAGAATCCTGAATCAAAGAATCATGAATCAAAGAAGAATCAAAGAATATTGAATCAAAGAAGAATCAACCAATACTGAATCAAAGAAAAATCTAAGAATCCTGAATCAAAGAATCAAATCAAATTAATCAAAGAATCAATTAACAAAGAATGAATTATCAAAGAATCATTGATCAATAATATTGTGATGGTGCAACAACAAAAAAAATTCAAATAAATTCTGTTCTTTTGAACTTTCAAAGAAACAAAGAATAAAAGGTTTCACAAAAATATTAAGCAATTAACTGTTATCAACATTGATAATAATGTTAAGAAAATTATTTCAAAATAAAAAAATCAAAGAATACTGAATCAAAAAAATCAAAGAATCAAAGAATACCGAATCAAAGACTCATGAATAAAATAATCCTGAATCAAAGACTCCTGAAAAACATGTATCATAGTTTCTACAAAAATAAGAAGCAGCACAACTGTTTTTCAACATTGATAAAAATAATAAATGTTTTTTGAGCAGTAAATCATCATAATATAATGATTTCTGAAGGATCATGTGACACTGAAGACTGGAGTAATGATGCTGAAAATTCAGCTTTGATCACAGGAATAAATTACATTTTATCATACATTAAAACAGAAAACAGTTATTATAAATTGTAATAATTTATCACAGTTTTTACTGTATTTTTGATCAAATAAATGCAGTTTTTTTGTGTGCACAAGGGCCTATATTTTAAAAATATGAATCAATCTTACCGACCCCAGACTTTTAAACAGCAGTGTGCTGTAATGAATATGACACTTATGCTAAATAATCATTATCCAGAGGTTCAGAGGGTTTATGGTGCTGTCTAACAAGTAAACATCTCTAGTCTCGTGACGATGAGCTTTATGCCATTTGAAACTATTCAGATGCTCTTATTTATTGTTTAAAGGTCATAGGTCAACGCGAGCATAACCCTTCTGACCGGTGACCTCACATATCGTTAATTGTCTAAATGAATGCAAATGATATTAAGATGGAAGTATGTCTCATGCCTAATATGAATCTGACCTTAATGACCTTGTATTCGTTTCGCCAGCGTGTTTTTGATAACATTTTTTCCTACACATTCCAAAAGATCTGTGATTACTTTTGTTTTGTGTTGATTTTATTCTGTTGTTTTGTGATGATTTAGTCTTCTTTAGACTGTTTTTGGTTTCTAAATTGTATTTGAATCGATCTCTGATTTGCGTCGTGTTTTTTCAGCTGTGAACTCATTGTGTTTGTGAACGTTGGTGTATTGTGTGTGTGTGTGTGTGTGTGTGAGGGGTCAATGGTGCGCATGGGTTGTGCGTTTCTTTTCTGTCGTTTATTCCCTCCTTTTCACCATCTGTCCTTCTTCCTTTCTCTGTACTTGAAGGAATTAAACAGCAGGTGGCAAAAAACACCAAAAATAGCTTCGCTGATTTTACAATCCAAGCACAAAAACAGATCTGACACGAGCACATTCTCACACGGCCCTTTGATATCGTACATTATTCAATATACTAGACTACACATATTATAAGCAACGTGTTTCCACAAACCAGAGAATGTATCTTTCAATCGTATAATCGATGTAAATTGATAGATTTTAATCTTATTTAGTAGTAAATTAGATGTTAGATATTTGTGATTTCACTCTATGAAGAGTATACATAGAAGGACCAGCACATATTTATGCAATAATTAAGAAATAATTAAAATAAACATGGTTGAGTCTCATGAAAATATGTTATGGTCATATTTCACCCCTTGAAAAAATTAAATGATTAGAATATATATATAAATTGCAACAATTTTAAGAACTTTGCTATTTTTTCATTTCATATTATTTTCATGACATTAATTTTTTGCTTCATTGTCATGAAAATTATATTTTAAAATGACCTAAAAATATGTTTGTTTTTTTATTATTATTTATGGAACCTTTAATATTTGTTGCTTTGTAACATTATTTTCATGACAGTTACTGTAAAACAGTATTTTTTCTTGTCATGAAAATAATGTAATTTTTTTTTTAAACCCTGAAATAGGTTAATGTATTATTATTATTATTATTATTATTTATGGAACATTTAATGTTTGTTGCTTTGTAACATTATTTTAAAGACAGTTACTGTAATAGAGTATATAGTATAGAATACAGTATGTATTTTATGCTTTATTGTCATGAAAGTAATGTAAAAAATGTTAAAATAACCTACAAATATTTGTATTAATTTTTTTTATATATTTTTGTTTTACATAAAGAAAATTTTGACTTTTTTAGGAACATTTAATATTTTTGCATTATTTTCATGACAGTTACTGTAATACAGTATTTTTTTGCTTTATTGTCATGAAAATAATGTAAAAAAAAAAGTAAAAAAAATAACCAAATTTTTTTTACATATATTTTTGTTTTACATAAAGAAAATTAAGACTTTTAGGAAAATTCAAATTATTTTTTTTGCATTGTGACATTATTTTCATAACAGTTTAATTCCAATTTTCATGTTTTTTTCTTTATTGTCATGAAAATAATGTAAAAAAAATAATTTACCTACAGATTAGTTGTAATTCATATTATTCTTAATTGTATTTCTGTGTTTTTTGGGGATGAAGTATGGCTGAAACATGTTTCATGAGTTTCACCCGTATTCTTCATCATGCTGCTGTTGAGCTGTAGAGTTCTACACAGAACCTCCTTAGCTTTCCTCCTCCGAGAGGAACAGTGCAGGAACGCACTTTAACACAGAATGAACAGTGAGGCCCTTCTGGAGTTTGTGTGTGTGTTGATATACAAACAGACACGTGTGTGAGACTGAAAGATGCCATTTCTTTTAATCGTTGTTGCAGAAACTGAAGACACGCTGATCATGTTGAATTCCTTGTCACAGATTGTTGTTCAATAAAATGAATTTGTTCATAACGGTATCTCGTGCCTGTAATGGTTCTGTCTGAACGATGCAATCATTTTTTATAGAGGTATAAAAGCTGAAAAGTTATTATCACTGTGCAATTTAAGGACTAATGGCTGTCTTACCAATATGATCTTACATTTTAGTCCATTTGAACTTATGCTCACAGGCATATAAATTCTGCATCAATCTAAAACGTTTTATGCCACATAAACTTGATAAATGTGTATCCATTCACAAGAGACATTTTAGTCATGTCAGTACTCCAATAAAAATCATTCATTTCACCATAAAAGAGTAAAAATATAAACATTAAATATTCATGTCTGTTAAAAGTTTGTTTTAGTCGACATTTTTAGTTTAAGTGTCTTTAAAGACTCAAAGCCCTTTATTTGAAGGTCGTTTAGTCTGTGCAGTACTCAAAGCAGTGCTAATATAAATCATGTACCTTCTGTGGCCAATTTAGCCATTTTGTTTACATTTATGCATTTAGCAGACGCTTTATAAAAAGGCTTTATATTCAGGCTATACATTTTTTTCTCAGTATATGTTCCCTGGGAATTGAACCCACGACCTTTTGCGCTGCTAACGCAATGCTCTGGCTCAGTGGCATCTAGCATTTTGTTGCTAGATTTAGCATCTTTTCAGACTACCCTAGCAACTTTTCCTTCCAAAAGCAGCTAGCAACAAACTGAGCAATTTTTTTTAATATATTTGCCAACTTTTAGCAACTTTTGATAAGTGACTCAGACAATAAAAAGGCACACATTTTCATCCAAATTAAACAAAAAGAGGAAACCAAAGATGCCTAGCAGCACACATATCACGTGAATTCAGTTAGCTGCTATTTTCAATTGTTCAATTTAATAATAATAATAACTGAATAATTGTTCATTTGTGACCCTGGACCACAAAACCAGTCATAAGGGCAAATTTTTCGAAATTGAGTTGAATAAATAAGCTTTCCACTGATGTATGGTTTGTTATGATAGGACAATATTTGGCTGAGATACAACTATTTGAAAATCTGGAATCTGAGGGAGCAAAAAAAATCAAAATATTGAGAAAATCACCTTTAAAGTTGTTCAAATGAAGTTCTTAGCAATGCATATTATTAATCAAAAATTAAGTTTTGATATATTTACAGTAGGAAATTTACAAAATATCTTCATGGAACATGATCTTTCTTAATGTCCTAATGATTTTTGGCATAAAAGAAAAATCTATAATTTTGACCCATACAATGTATTTTTGGCTATTGCTACAAATATACCCCAGCGACTTAAGACTGCTTTTGTGCTCCAGGGTCACATTTCTGATACACTTTGTAAGTAGCTTGTACCCAGGGGCGGACTGGCCATCTGGAGGTTCTGGAGAAGTCCAGAACAGCCGTCGGCCTGGCGGTTCATCATCAAAGAAAAAGTGTCAGATTAAGTGACGCGGAGTGTCTATTTACACTAACTCCGCCCACCACCGTGTGATTGGATAGTCAACATTACAAAGGACGGCTTCAATCGTCAGCTTCAGTGGTGCAGATGGTTAAGCGTGTGTTATACTCCTGTTGATGCGATCATCGGGTTCGAATCTGCCTTTTGGCGAACTTTTTTTTCTCCCTTTTCAAATTTCAAATCACATCAGAAAAGCATTTATTTTTAATAAAAATGAAGGAAATAATCAAAAAGTTGAAAATAAAGTATCGGGTAGGGTTAGGGTAGGTGTAGGGAGGGCTTTATTGTCCCAATAAGGTGGCATCCATTTAATAATTTGAATTAAAATTAAAATTTACACTCACTCAATAAGATATTATTACATACTGTTTTATAATGTACTACAATACTGAGGTGCAGATAATTGCTATTTATTTGCAATAAGTAGTATAAATAACAGAAAATCCTGCTATTTTAACAGTGTAAACAGAATCTATAGCTATTGCACTTAGTGTAAAGACATATACTCAAATAGAAGAATTCTGTTGTTTCAGGTTTCTAGATTCTAGTTCATCATTGTCATATTATACATTTTGTGTTCTGCTCTTTTTATGTAGTTTTCAAGTATTTTAGTTCATAGAATAATATATATTTATTTCAATCCCATGCTGAAATAATGAGAATTGTATTGGTTTTAATAGAAACTGTAATGGTGCCTGTTGGTCTCTACTGGTAATTGGTAGTTTAAATAAATATATAAAAAAAACTAAATCCTAATGTAATATGTCCCAAAACACACTACAGGAAACCATTATTTAATTGTTTTAATGGTTAAAGTTGATGGTTTGTAATGTTTGTAATGGTATTTGTAGTGGAAATCATTAGAATTTCTGTGATGGTTTCTATTGTTTTTGTCAGCAGGGTCACCGTGAGTTTTGGGATGTTATTTGCCATAAATGCGACAGGATTGTTGTAATATTGTGAGATATAGAGACTGTTTGTACTGTAGATTTGTCAGAAAATCCAGGGCTGTTTTTTACTCCCAGTCCGTCCCTGCTTGTACCTGTGATTGTTGATCAGTTAGTACACGAAGAAAAATGGAAAAGATACTAGTCATTTTCCAGGATATTATCCGTTATCCATTGTAACCCGAAAACACGATGCGTAATTTAAAATGCAGGTAAAAACCAATACGGAAAATTCTTTCATATTAACATTGTTTGTGTCCTGTTTTTACAGACTTTTCTCAGTGTTACTCTCCTAGTCCAATAGCGGTTAATGCGACTTAAACGAGAATGTGATTTTCCTTCCCTCTTCGTTTTCCAGGGGAAACCAGACGGGAAATTTAATCTGACACACACAAACCCAATAGAAATTCAATGACTGACGCGCCATTGTTTACCACGATCTCATTCACTGAGCTCGCTCTGCGGGTCACTATATGTGTGACCTCAGCTACTGCACACTTACTAGAAGTGCATTCTGGGAGAATACAAGAAAGAGAACGGCACTGCTAAGTTTAGATCGATGCTTTAGGGTGAGCGCTTTGATACCAGAAGTATGAAATAATATTACACAACCCGCGAGCTCTTAAAGGGACAGTTCAGCTAAAAATAACTTTCATTATTCTATGCTGTTCTACGCTCGTGTGCAGTTTTTAAGTGTGAAAAGCAAAAAGTTTTGTGATAATGTGACAGCATACAGGTTTCGAACGTCATGAAGGTAAGGAGACCATACTGTTTTAATTTTAATATTCCTTTAAACATCAAGAAGGTGAGCTTATATTAAACATATATTCTCTGAGCATCTACCCTGATCTATTATTAGTCCGTCTCCCACTCAAACACACACAGGGAGAGAGAGCAGCTAGCATAAGAGATGGACAGAAGGATGACCATTGAAGCGAATGGGGGATGTGGAAGAGAGAGAGAGAGGCTGGTAATGTGTATATAGGTCACTAAATCAATGGGAATCAGGTTTTCTGAGAGGAGAAGACAGGGATATTTATAGAGAAAGAGAGAGAGAGAGAAAGCAGATGCATCTGTACTGACTGAACAGATCACTAGAAAACACAATACACACACATTTTTATTTTTTGGACCTTTACTAACAATTTATTAAATATAGAGGCTATTATTTATTTTAAAAAAATTATCTAAGTATAAAGATATAATTTAAAAATATTTTTATGTTACATTAGTTTAATATATATAGTAAGGGACTTATCAGTTCAATTGAATGCATATTAAATTCAATTTGATTAAATTAAATAGAATAGATATAATTAGATATAAATAGAATATATAGTATACTGTACATAAGTATATATCAAGTATGTGGCAGTGATTGTCTTTATCAAGTAACAGTTATTGTTAACTAAAACTATTAAAAACACATTAAATAAAGCTGAAATTAAAATAGATGTTAAATGAAAAACTGAAACTTAAACTAGAAATGTTGCGTTGGCAACTAAATGAAATTAATATGTTGAAGTTTAAGTACTGCTGTTGCTAAAACTAAAACTGAAATAAAAACAAATTAAAGCTGAATAGAAATATAACAATAATAAAAATGACTAAAGCACATAAGGAAATTACTAAAACAAACCAAAATTGAAATTAACTTTGAAAATATAAAAAAACGAAATCAAATAATTAAATACTATAAATATATAGTAATAATATAACTCTGCAGCAAACTCTTTGCTTATGTGATTTTGCTCTAATGAAGTAATTTATTTCATATATTTACAAACTATATATATATACACAGTCAAACCAAAAATTATTCAGATACCAGATATCATTTTTCATATTTTTTTGGGTGCAGGACACTATAGTTCATTTATGTAAGTGAGGATAGCAAAATAAAGTAAACTGTGACATATTCTACCCAAAAATTCTTCATAGTGGACTACCAGTAAAACTGATAAGAATTTGATTTGACACTTTGACCTGACCATGTTTGGTTTCGTTATACCTTTCTATTAAAGTTATCTGACATTATCAAGATGAATTTGTTCTGACACAGTTTAACTCTTGAGTTCTTTTTATTACCATATTCTAAACTATAGCGAATATACTGATAACATGATTCATGTTGAAGGTGTCTGCATATTCTTTGGTTTGACTGTATATATATTATTAACTAATCCTCTTTGTCCGATGTGAGACATATACCGGTAGTATAATACATAAGATGATTAGTTAAGTGTGTATATAGATAGATAGATAGCAGAATATCATAGAGGATTTGGGTCAGCAAAGAACCACTAAAAACCACCCAGAACGGTGACTTTTGCAAGAGCACCTCACAGGTTTTCTTCAGTTTCATCTGGTTTCTTGTTTTATTGCATGATGGTTCTTTGGTGAATAATGTGATAAGGTGTAAAGAGACCGTACAGCAGCAGCAGAGCTTACAGTAATGAGCCTCATGCATCACGCTCACACTCATTAACAGCTCCGCAAGCATCACATACATGTCAAATTCTGCTGTTTATTCAATAAGGTTATGCAAAATAAACTCAAATATCACAGCACAGACGCAGTGTCAGTGTGTGCAATAAACCATTAATCTTCATATACTGCTGATTCTGACTTGAACACGTTACATTTTTAATTGACCTCATGTAAATGCAGACTTTTGCATGAGATGAGCAGAATGAATTATGGGTAATTACTGGGATGAGGTTTAGCATGTCCTTTCTTTTTGGATCAACACACAAGATTGCTAGAAGATGCTGATTTCACATTATGAATACACATTTGACTTAAATTTGGTAGTAATGTTTCTGTCAAACGACCTCAAATTTACAAAATGCAAATTTAAAAACAACTCAGGAATAGTTCACATAAAAATAAAATTTGTCTGAGCATGTCCTCACCCTCAGGCCATCCAAGATGTAAATGAGTTTGTTTCTTCATAAGAGCAGATTTTGAGAAATGTAGCATTACATCACTTGCTCAGCAATGGATCCCCTGCAGCATTGGTCTCAAACTCAATTCCTGGAGGACCACAGCTCTGCACAGTTTTGCTCCAACCCTAATCAAACACACCTGACCCAGCTAATCAAGGTCTTCAGGATTACTAGAAACTTCCAAGCAGGTGTGATTTGGAGCTGGTTGGAGCTAAACTGTGCAGAGCTGTGGCCCTCCAGGAATTGAGTTTGAGACCAATGCACAGTGAATGGGTGCCGTCAGAATGAGAGTCCAAACAGCTGATAAAAACATCATAATAATCCACAAGTAGTCCACACCACTCCAGTCCATCAGTTAACAGTTCACAGTCTTGTGAGGAGAAAAGCTGCGTGTTTGTAAGAAACAAATTAATCATTAAGACATTTTAACTTCAAACTGTCACTTCTGGCCAAAATATGAGTCCATAATCTATAATAAATCCATCTTTTGTTGTCCTCTCACATTGAAAACCACCAACATATTTGTTTAGAACTGTTTTTACTTGAGAAAGCTTTATTATGGATAAGACTCACATTTTAGCTGGAAGCAAAGGTTTAAAGTTAAAACATTTTAATGATGGATTTGTTTCTTACAAACATGCAGCTTTTTGCTCCACAAGACATTGATGGACTGCAGTGGTGTGGATTACTTGTGGATTATTGTGATCAGATGTTTGGACTCATTCTGACGGCACCCATTCACTATAAAGGATACATTGGTAAGCAAGTGACATACTGCTAAATTTGAACTAACAAAACAGCACTTGAACTTTTAAAAATCTATTTGCTTTTTGAAATAAGAATAAGAAGCAAGAGTTTTTTCACACCTGCTCAGATGACAAGGTCGCCGTAAGAGCAGCACATGCCATCCGGACACACTTCATTGAGCATCAAGTCATCCTTACGGCAGCTTATTAAAGACGTAACAGATGACCGTAAAGGTTATATAAGAGCGTTATTATCTGTGCTCTGTTCACTGTGGGTCCCGAGGGGAAATCTGCTGGATTTATTCCTCAGCCTGTGCAGTTAAATAAATCAAATTTGCATTTAATGTTTCCTAATCAAAGCTCGTGGGTCACACGTGAGCCAATCAAAACCGGTTTCATCTGTCTTTCTTACTTTAGAGTCAACCGCTCACCTCACTCACTGACCTTTGCTCCGTCGCTCCGGTACATTATCAGTCTCAACAACCACCAAACTGCTCTCTAAATTAACTCAACCGGTAGGGGGGCAGTTCTCAAAACCATTACGTTAAAAAAATGAACTAAAGCAGCATTAAAGATGAACGAGTCCCTGCAGGAAGTGCTGCTCGTGAGAGGAAGCCGTCAGGCCTGCGCTGTGTGTCAGTGAGGCCTGCGGTGCAGTTCTGGAATTGACTAGAAATTCATTTCTATGGCCACCAATGATGTTCTCAGAAGGTCACCCGCTGTTTTTCTCCACTGCATGCTGCATAAATGATCCTCGGCACACTGCACACCGAGAGAAAGACAGGGAAATCAGTGCCATCTCTATTTCAAAAGTCACTCGTACAAGTCAATTAGTACTCTGCTGGGTGTCATTATTTCAAGGTTAAAGTCAACACATTTAAGATTACACGCTCGTGTAGACATGGCAGTAATGACATTTATGAAATTGACAGATGAGCAACATTTGGAATAAACTGGAAACATGCACAACGATACATGTACAACCAGTGTTGGGTGTAACGCATTACAAGTAATGCGAGTCATGTAATCAGATTACTTTTTTCCAAGTAACAAATAAAGTAACGCATTACTTTTAAATTTACAAGAAAATCTGACTTACATTTGTTTTTCCATTTATTTACTGACAGCTTTAAAGGGATAGTTCACCCAAAAATGAAAACTCTGTCATTATTTACTCATCCTCATGTCGTTCTAAACCCGTAAGACCTTTGTTTTTTCTTTGGAGCACAAATTAAGATATTTTTGATGAAATATGAGAGCTTTCTGACCCTCCGTAGACAGTGTCAGAGAAGACTTTTTGTGAGAAAGGGCCTTTAGAGTTGCCAAAAATATAGCTTTTTCATTTTTTTGTTATTACAAATAAATAAGCGAGCTCAGCCCAGGTGACAAAAAGTAACGCAAAAGTAACAAAATGCATTACATTGCATAGAAAGTAACTAAGTAACAACAGTAAGTGAGCGTGATTATGAAAATTACGATCACAAATGATTTGAAATCTCTTGTAAATGTTTTTCAGTAAGGTATATACAATGTGCAATGTGTTCAATGAAAATTAAAAAAAAATGTAAATGTATGTTAAATGTTAAATTTATTTTGTATATAACTTTTTAATTATTTATACAATAAATAAATTGTAATTTTAATATTATATTTATAATTGTATACATTTATAATATATATAATATTTTAAATTGTTCACATTAAATTGATCAAAACTGACAGTGAAGACATTTATTATATCAAAAAAAATTAATATTTGCAAATATTAATCATCATATTAATAATAAATGTTTCTTGATCAGCAAATCATCATATTAGAATGATTTCTGAAGGATCATGTGACACTGAAGACTGGAGTAATGATGCTGAAAATCACAGGAATAAATGACATTTTAAATATATTCAAATAGAAAAAAAAGTTAAATTGTAATATTTTACAATATTACATTTTATTTTATATATCATGTGGACTGCATTTATGCTGCTTTTTGTCATTTTTGCACCTCAATGGTACCCGTCCCTATCTACTTTCATTGTATGAAAAACAGCTCTCTAGACATTCTGCTAAACGTCTCCTTTTTAGTTCCACGGAGGACAGAACACAATAAATGTTTGGGGGATTTTTTTTTTTTTTTTTTTACTGAGATTTATAAATAAGCTTTGCATTGATGTATGGTTTGTTAGGATCGGACAATATTGGGCTGAGATACAACTATTTGAAAATCTGGAATCTGAGGGTGCAAAAAAATCTAAATATTGAGAAAATCGCCTTTAAAGTTGTTCAAATGAAGTTCTTAGCAATGCATATTACTAATCAAAAATTTTCTTTTGATATATTTACAATAGAAAATGTACAAAATATCTTCATGGAACATGATCTTTACTTAATATCCTAAAGAATTTTGGCATAAAATAAAAATCGATAATTTGACCCATGCATTGTATTGTTGGCTATTGCTACAAATACACCCGTGCTGGTTTTGTGCTCCAGGGTCACGTTTCTTTAACTGTAGGGGAGTTCTGCTTGTAATGGCTCAATCTAACCGCTAGAAGTCGCCACTTCGACACGCTGCTCCTCGGCTGTCTGAGAGGCGTGATTCGCGTGCGCAATGAGTGAACGCACAGGGCTTTACTGCGGGACAGGGCTGATATACAGTCGTTCACATGTCTGTTCGCTCTTCTCTCTTTCTGTTCATCTTCACGAGCCCGTCGAGGCCTGTGCGTGTGAACCGGGTGATAGGCGTTCAGGGTGGAAGCCTCTGGGAACATCGGGATGGAGACCGACCAGCCCCACAGCGGAGCCTCATCTGCGCCAGCGGAGCACTAATTGGATGTTATGCAACAACTAGTAAATAAAGCAGGCTTCAGTTAGTGTTTCACTGACTACTATGGTACCAGGTGCTTGTTCAACACTCAAAGGATAGAAACAAGGTTGCATTACGCGTTTTTCCAAACACTCAAGCCCAAGACACAAAACCATTCACCGACTTGTCATTCAAGTAACCAATATCTATTTTGTTATAAGTACTTATTTCCTTTTAAATGACAAGTAATTAATATAAAATATAAATTGCTACTAATCCAGCTTTACTAGCCTATTTATTAGACACTATCAGTTAGGCTTCTAGCAGCACTTATTCTCACTAGTTATAAATGAATAGCTTTTTTAACTTATAAAAATGGCTACTTTAAAAAGTACCAACTAGCATCTAAAAATGTTACAGGTAATAATTTGAGTCTAGTCTAATAAACAGGTAGCCTTATTTTTGGCATAAAAAGCTGTTTGTAACTTGAATGTGTTCCGGTGTCATTCGCTAACTATTTTTCCTGTACAAATCAGTCCATTATGCCGCTTGATATTGCAGACTTGTATTTGTTATCATTTAAAAAAAAAAAAACTTACCATAAACGCAGTTTTTTTTAGCACAAATAGTTTTATCGTTTAGCTACTGCACTTTGTTCTTCGTCTAGTCGATACCTATTGCAGAGGCCTAATGAACCGGAAGTCTCGCACATTCACGGAAAATAGCTCACTTCCGCATTGTAAAATAAGGTGAATAGGGTTAAATTAGAACTGGAAAAATATATCAGTAAATATATAAATGGTAAATAAGTACTATTGTATAGTTACTTGTAAAACTGGAACAGGTATAACAAGTATGCATAGTCAGAAATAGGCGTATTTGATTGATAGAAACCATATAACCATTGTTCAATGGCAAAAATCCGCAATTAGTTACCAGTAACTGTGGAATAGTTAGTTGTAATTAATGGGGTAGTGAGTAAAGGAATACATGCTTTATGTAATCAACAATAGGCTACTATAATTTATAATATATTAGGAGATAGTAGCCTATAACCTTATAAATATGTAGCCTACCTACTATACTAAAAATATACTAGTCCACTGTTTGTTGTATATTTTCTGAATAAAAGTAAAAGAAGAAAAAGATAGCTACTATTAAAAAATGGTGTTAAACTATTTTCACTCAGAAATTTCTAGTGAGTTTCACAAACAATTACAAAGTAACAGCAAGTACCACTGAATTAAACCGTACTCCAGTATTCTTTGTTTTACTTACAACTTGGAACAGCACAATATAGGCTAGTGACATAAAAATGCAGATTATAGTTGGTTATAAGGAATAAATGTCAAAGCAAGCTGACACAGACGTGTTCAATCAAACCATTTAGCCTGCACGCTTTATTCCCACAGCAATAATACATTTCAGTTTGTCAAAGCGTTGATGGATGTTATATATGTGCATGGATATAGACACAATAACAGCTCCAGAGCATCCTCTACCCCAACCCACCCCACCCGCGGGGCAATGTCTCAAAGCACGTCACCGTGAGTGTGTGTGTGTGTGTGTGAGAGAGAGAGAGAGAGAGAAAGTAGATGTGTGCCGACAACCTGCCTGCGCGTAATTCTGGGAGGACTCTCCGCCGAGCAACGACACAATAAACACTCACGGAACCGTAAGAGTTTCCCCCGGTGGAGTAACAATAAGCACTTAAATCACGTCACACCATCCAGTCAGGAGTCCATCATCAATCTGCAGACATGTATCTGAACAGGGAGGAGGAGTACAGCAAAGGTACGTGCTTTTATTTCTGTTGCCATTAAACTTGTAGGAGTATCTTCTTCTCACCTTGGACGGATGCATGCCTCTGGCACGGACGGGTCTGGTGGGGTTGCACAGGTGGGGTTGCACAATGGGGTTTAGGGGGTGGCACGACAGGTGCTGTCACGGGGTCATCACTTCTTTGCCCCCTTGTTTTACCTCATTGTCCGAGCGTGCGCAAACAAAAGAGACGCGCGCGCACTAATGACTGTTTGACATTGTCACGCGCTCTCGGGGCATTTGCATTGACAGCGATTACTGTGGCGTGCTGGATTTGATAAATAACTTTGATTTGAGGTCCCGTGAAGGTCTGTCGTTGCGTAATGTTACGCGAATGCTTTCTTATCGAAGGCTCAATCAGGGCTACTTGTTGTGCGCTTCGTCCTTGATGGAGCTTCACGGGAAGAGACTTGAGGAAGGACAAATGACTAAAACACAAGGTCAAAGCATCTCGAAGCGGGCTAGACGGTGCCGCGTCCCCGTTATCCGCCCCATTACTCGCGACCCTTGGTGTTGTGGTGAATCTTTCTGATGATTCCGTGGGCGTCTTGCTGGGGTACGGTGGGCTGTTAATTGTGTCAGCTCTCCCACGTGTTTCAGAAGCGTGATTCCCCGTGAATTCACAGGGTGTCCACTACAATTTTCCCCGGTGTCCCTCCCACGGTAAATGAATTCGCTTCGGGGCTCCGGAACGGAGGTGACTGGAATTAAGAGTGGAGGCGCGTTCGGGCTACGCCAGCAACACCTGCTGCTACCGAGAGCCAGAAAGCAAAAGACGGTGTTTGATATGCGGTAATGGCCGTGAGGAGATAATAACCGTGGCGTGAATGCAACTGTGTGGGTTTGGAAATGAAAGGTGGTCACGGATAAGCCCTCAAATATCAGGCTAATATGAGACACACAGGACAAACCTGGCACAGAAATGGGATCTGGTTTTAAAAAAGCAAGGTGTTTAATTAGATTTTTCTCACTCAAATTAACTCGCAAACGCGAATCAGCATAATGTGAATGTACATTTACAAAGTGTTCGTAATAAAACGAACCATGCTTGAACGTTGTGAATTGATTCTCTGAAATAACCAAACAGGAGTCACACAAGGAAATGTTCCATGTTTGCTTGGAAGGTTATCATAATTACTGTTATGTCATTCTAATTAAGGCATTATTTACTAATTAAGACATCATTTAGTCCATTTATGGACAATTCCCATGAGAAGGTTCAGTAGGTTTGCTTTTTTTCTCATCCCGAGAAGATTAGCAGAACGTCCACTAGTGGCTGGGACTTTGACTCAGTTATTCGAATCTTTTGAACCTAGTAAAGATTTGTCCGCTGATTCATTCAGTGACCTTTTCTACACGACGGTGACAACCGAGTCTTTTGCGTGTTAAGTCGAACGAAAAAGTCCTATTAAGCTTTTGTCTGCAAATCTTCTCAATTAACAGTGTTTAAGTAGGCTATCACAAGGCTTTTAACTTCATTTGTTTATTTTGTTCAATGTCACGTCTCATTTCATTAAGTGTGGTTACAAATGAGATGTCATTTAGTCCATTTATGAACAATTCCCATGAGAAAGTTAATTCAGGTTTTGCTATGTTCTCATCCCGAGAAGTTTAGCAAAACATGTACCCACTATGGCTGGCACGATGCATCTCAGCGATTCGAATCTTTTGAATCTATGAATGATTTGCAGATTCATTCAATGTCCTTTCACGCCTGCAGGTGGCGACAACTGAATGTGTGTTAAGAGCAAACGAGTCATTGAGTCATTCACTCGAGCGAGTATACCGAAACAAGCGTTGTTGTGTTTTATTAAACTTTGCGTACTCTAGAAACTCAACAAACAGTGATAAGAATCATAAGGGTTTGTTAATGCTTATTTCCTTCATTTACTTTAATGCCACGTCAATGTAAGCCAAGTTCATTCAGTTCATTTACACATTAAATGTATTGTTCGATCTTGTTCAGGTGACTCGTTTAGTAAAGGAGGCGTATTCCTTCAGCATGTTCAACCAGTGAAATTCGCCATTAGAGAATGCGCACGAATGCTATTGGTTCGTGCCAGGAAGTCAAGCGCTTCCAAACGGAGATCCACAGCACCCAACTGAACGATAATAACGATTTCGTTCACTTTAAAGATTCATTGAAACACTGATTTTTTCACAAACGAACAACCACTAATACAGGTGTATCTCCATAAATTAGAATGCTGTGGAAAAGTTCATTTATTTCAGTAATTCAACTCAAATTGTGAAACTCGCGTATTAAATAAATTCAGTGCACACAGACTGAAGTAGTTTAAGTCTTTGGTTCTTTTAATTGTGATGATTTAGGCTCACATTTAACAAAAACCCACCAATTCACTATCTCAACAAATTAGAATACCTCATAAGACCAATAAAAAATAAAAATTTTAGTGAATTGTTGGCCTTCTGGAAAGTATGTTCATTTACTGTATATGTAGGCTCTCAATACTTGGTAGGGGCTCCTTTTGCTTTAATTACTGCCTCAATTCGGCGTGGCATGGAGGTGATCAGTTTGTGGCACTGCTGAGGTGGTATGGAAGCCCAGGTTTCTTTGACAGTGGCCTTCAGCTCATCTGATTTTTTGGTCTCTTGTTTCTCATTTTCCTCTTGACAATACCCCATAGATTCTCTATGGGGTTCAGGTCTGGTGAGTTTGCTGGCCAGTCAAGCACACCAACACCATGGTCATTTAACCAACTTTTGGTGCTTTTGGCAGTGTGGGCAGGTGCCAAATCCTGCTGGAAAATGAAATCAGCATCTTTTAAAAGCTGTCAGCAGAAGGAAGCATGAAGTGCTCCAAAATTTCTTGGTAAACGGGTGCAGTGACGTTGGTTTTCAAAAAACACAATGGACCAACACCAGCAGATGACATTGCACCCCAAATCATCACAGACTGTGGAAACTTAACACTGGACTTCATGCAACTTGGGCTATGAGCTTCTCCACCCTTCCTCCAGACTCTAGGACCTTGGTTTCCAAATGAAATACAAAACTTGCTCTCATCTGAAAAGAGGACTTTGGACCACTGGGCAACAGTCCAGTTCTTCTTCTCCTTAGCCCAGGTAAGACGCCTCTGACGTTGTCTGTGGTTCAGGAGTGGTTTAACAAGAGGAATACGACAACTGTAGCCAAATTCCTTGACACGTCTGTGTGTGGTGGCTCTTGATGCCTTGACCCCAGCCTCAGTCCATTCCTTGTGAAGTTCACCCAAATTCTTGAATCGATTTTGCTTGACAATCCTCATAAGGCTGCGGTTCTCTCGGTTGGTTGTGCATCTTTTTCTTCCACACTTTTTCCTTCCACTCAACTTTCTGTTAACATGCTTGGATACAGCACTCTGTGAACAGCCAGCTTCTTTGGCAATGAATGTTTGTGGCTTACCCTCCTTGTGAAGGGTGTCAATGATTGTCTTCTGGACAACTGTCAGATCAGCAGTCTTCCCCATGATTGTGTAGCCTAGTGAACCAAACTGAGAGACCATTTTGAAGGCTCAGGAAACCTTTGCTGGTGTTTTGAGTTGATTAGCTGATTGGCATGTCACCATATTCTAATTTGTTGAGATAGTGAATTGGTGGGTTTTTGTTAAATGTGAGCCTAAATCATCACAATTAAAAGAACCAAAGACTTAAACTACTTCAGTCTGTGTGCATTGAATTTATTTAATACACGAGTTTCACAATTTGAGTTGAATTACTGAAATAAATGAACTTTTCCACGACATTCTAATTTATTGAGATGCACCTGTACACAATCAGTCAGCAGGTGCTCTCACTTCAGTCAGGTAATCGAAAGCCTACATGTTGAGGGAGTGTGTTTGTTGATGGTTTAATTGATTGGGGTGTGATTGATGGAGTTAATTGATGAAGTAGGCAGATGTTGTGTAGCCCTGTACTTTCAATTTTTCCCACACTTCAAGGTTGACGCGGGAAGCGTGTGGTCGAGTTTTTGTCTCCGATGCTGTTTTATTATTACAGTCCTGTTTCTATGTTGTTAATTTTATGAGGTGACTGATAAAGAGATGATTTTGCAAATATTATCACATGAATGATGACAACTGTGTGTTTGTGACCCACTAATTGTGTTTGATTAAAAACGCCAAAACGTTTAATGAGATAACTTGTTTTGAGGAAGGAGTACCGAATCACGAACAGACTGTAGAGATGTTCAACACAATCTGGAGCCTCACCCCCTCTCCTACTGTTTCTATGAGACATATTTAACTTTCATGCTTGTTACTCTTCCTTTAATTACTCGTTTTTATTAAATACAGATGACAATGAAAGTGTGACTTTAGTATGAGCTTCAAACCAAGCAAACCTCTTATATGAAATGCTTCTGTATACATCCACAGGGCTTTATCTATACAGTTTAAGAAATGGTGAAGCTTCAGGTCCATTACTGATTATTGCATCTCTCTCTCTGTGTTTCGTTGATTTATGTCATTGATAGATGGAGTTACTCACTAGAATGGACAAAATATTAAAGATTGGGGGACTAAATGTAAAAGTTCAAGAACTGGTTTTCATTTATCAAGTCCAATCCTGGCCCCTCATGCTAGATAGGTTTGTGTGTGTGTGTGTGTGATTGTATTGAGTGAAGAAGTGGACAGATTGCAGATGATAAGTAAGGGAATGGACCAAACGGTGAAAAAAAAGTGTATTTGTGTAAATATGGATGTGTCACCGAGGCACAGAAGATGACAGGAGGGGTATAATGTGCCGAAATGATTGACAGTTCATGTATTATTCATGCAATCCTGTTGATCTGAAAGAGAGAGAGAGAGATGGAGAGACACAGACAAACAGAGAAAGAAATAAAAAGAGACAAATTGCCTGCTCCTCCGTAGACTGTTCTGTATTTAAATCTTGAGCGACTGCAGTGTCAAACCAACAGCATTTTCTTATTAAATTGCTGCAATACAGATTTTAAGTGTGTTTCAGTACTAAATACCAAGATCAATGATTGTGAATCTTTGTTGAATGACTCTGAAGCCAATTTTGATTGTACAATTGCTCCTTATGATATTAGTATTGGTATTTTGATTCATCCTAGTGACCAGGGGCGGCGACAGAGAATGTTGAATGCAGGTGCTGAGGGGGTGCTAGATGGGTGCTGGGCAATTAATAGTAAATATGACCAAAACAGGTTGTTATTATTATTATTATTTTATATGAATAATAAAATCGCTGTATAGGCGCATTTCAAATGTTTATGAGGAATGTGGGAGTATTATCGCTCTTAGCCTACTGCATGGGGGCGCGCACGCAATTATTTTTATTTATTTATTTTTTCCTGCGGAAAGAGCTTATACTCCCGTAATTTTTGGATGTGTTTTCTGTCGTCTCATGCAGTCTCCATGAATGGAGCGCGTCACAACAATGAACCAGCTCACAGACATAAGAAATAAATCTGCAGAAAGCTTGAAAACCAATTAAAATAAAAAAACAAATCTTCTCTGATTATGTAGTCCGTATAGGTGCATTTCTCTATTAAAGGCACGTCCACTGTGGAGATGGCGAGCCTGAGAAAGCACTAGTTTATTAATAAATAATTAAAATGTCTTCTTTTTCCCCGATGCATTCATAATCATTACTTTAGTAACAGTGCTTTGCGGCAAGCTTTATGCGTGCGTTTGAGCGTGGAATAATACGCCTAAATGCCTATAATAAAGGATGGTTTAGTAGGTTATTATACTATCAATTTAATATAAACGTGCGAATAGTTGACTAGAAAAATCTTTAGTCGGGGCAGGCCAATAGTACTTGGCACAAGGAACCAATCCATTTTTTAAATAAAATGCTGACATTACGTGCGACTGCAAATCACCTTATTGCATTGCAGTATTTATGCATGTGTTTAATGAGTCAAATGTTTTTATTTTATTTCATTTTTTTATAGGGGTGCTATGGGGGTGCTTTGGTTTTTCTTGGGGGTGCTGGAGCACCTGCTAGCCCCTCCCTAGCGCCGCCCATGCTAGTGACTTTTAGTTTGAGCCTTTTGGTTTTGGTTGTTTAGATTTGTTCAGTAGGTTGCATCAATGAGTTTGCGTTCCCATTCATTTCAATGGCAGATTGACCTGAATGCTGTCATCTTTGCTTTTTGAGCACACATTTTTGGATACAATCATCTGAACCACTAAATGTCATGGAAGAGACATAAAAAAAAAAATATTTTATACTATTGAGAATCCCCCCAAAAAGATCTGATATTGGTGAAACATCGACGATAGTATAATATAATAAATCTTTTGCAGTTTAATGTTGCTTGCGTTGCAAGTCTTGAATGCCCATCAATGGAAATGTATTTTTTGACCACTTTTTGGACCACACTGAATTGTTCACTACCACAGAGTCGTATTATCATATAAATGAGTAAAATCAGCATATATACAAATCTACAAAGACAAATAGTGTCAATCTGTTACTGTTTCCAATAGTTTTTTGTCACATTTTGTGGGACTGCTGAGCTTAGCTTTTTTATCTTGCCATAGAAAACAGACAACAATAGACTGCTTAAATGATTTATGAGTTATATGATAATTGTATTATAATGTCTTTTAACAGTGTTGGGCAACCAGTTGTGCACCAAAGCAATACATTCCCAAAAGCCTACTGCCAGTTAGCGTCATTTTAATGCTCATCAGTCATTTTTACACATTCAGAAATTGCTATTTGCATACCTATTAAACAGTTTACGCTGGACTGAACGAATGACACACCCCCTTTTGTTTCAGTTAGAAAATTTTAGTTCGAGAACATGTTTTGTTCATTCACTAAAGAACGCCTTTTCAAAGACTTAAAGCAACTGTATGGACGTTTTTTACCTATGACTTTCTAAAACTTTTCTGACTTTTATTAAGATGAGAATGGCTTCTGTTTCTTTCTCATGTTCCTCCCCAAATGTCTGTTTTGGGAGTATGTAAGTTTGGGTATGAAATCCCACAAGAAGGGTGGATTGTATTACGGCCGCAACAAATGGTCATGTACAGCTATCCATTGTAACTCTGACAGTACCACCATTTACATGCACACTTTTTTGCCATTCCAACTGAGATCTTTGCGATTGACGGATTCTGGTTGACTGTTTACATGGGATGTTATCTAAACCGATCTGGTGTTTACATGTGCTGATGCTTTCAGTCGGAATAATTTTGTGACATGCGCACACAGCTTGTCTGCCGCATTAGGGGCCATTCACATATCACGTCTTTAGCATGCTCAAGTTTATTATTTCAAATGCAGACGCACGGCAAATAGAGAGTGACGTGGTCACGATGAGCTTGTTTTTTTCCAGGCGTGTGTGCGCCGCAGCGAGATGAAAACGTCTCAACTTTTCAGAATGCCGCAAGTGCACTGCAGGTCATGTGACAAGAACCAACCAATCGCCCTTTCTGAAACAACATTGAAAGCTCAGCCAAGATGGAGTAACAGCTAATCTTATCTGTACAGGGATAAATAAATTTAGTATAAATTTAGTAGTAGAGCTAGAAGGAGAAGAGAAAGTGGTGTGCCTAGCGTTTTCCACTTGTTTTTAGGTGCGACATGTAAACCTCCCCTAAGAAGCATCAATTGTCTACCCCTCCCTCCTTGGAAGACCAGAACCATCCAGTTGTTCAATTATGTTCTGTTTTTATTTAAATACTAATCAATACGTTTGTCTCCGTCGCACTCCAGTTTGATTTCGCCGCTGCCGCCATTTTGTATTCTGATGACACGCTCCCGGCACGTCAAAACCAGGCATGCACAGAAGCACATACACTCAAAGTAATCAGATCAGCTTCTTTACATGGTGTAATTTTTCGTTTGATCGGTTCATGAAAAGGTTTATTCCACCCATTTCAATCCGACTGATATTTCAATCAGTTTGAGCATTTTTATTTCGATTGAGGTGTTTACATGGAGCATTTTCATTCAGATTGTACCTTTAAACTGGTTATAATCAGAATACAATGCTCCATGTAAATGGGGCTAATGATATATTTATGACAGTGAATTCCACTTAACTGTAGTGGGCTCCAAAGTCCAAAAAATACTCAAAATTACTATATACAGTTGCTTTAAATTCACTCTGATTCATTCAGTGAATGAGTGTGTTTGTTTAGTAGGTCCAGCCAATGCAATCTGTGCTCATTCTGCAGTATAAAGCTTGTGATAAAATCAGTTTTTGAAGGCAGGATAAGGTCACCAAAGCAGTCACACACTCTACAAAGAAAGGATGGTTTGTTCACTTAAAAGATTTGTTCATAAACACAGAGTCATTCGTGATCGAAACACCCCTAGATAGTCATAATTATCTCTCAACACCATCCAAAGAGTTACAGAGCCATTGTTCCCCCTTAGATGTATTACTTCCAGCTTCAAGAGTTTCTAAAAGCCAGGTCGAAGATGGCCGCTGAACCCTTGGAGAGTCGTTCCTCTGACCCGTCGTTTCTTTAAAATATTACTCACAGTACCTGAGCTCGGACAACAAGGGAGAGTAATTGGAAACCAGTACCGAGCTATTATACAGAGGATAAGTGAGCGGGAAGAGCATTGATTTTAAGATCTGTTGGATCTTACCCTGCTCTTATGAGAAACAGGAAATTGATTGTGAGTTTGAGCCTCTTCATCATAATGAATATTAGATGCCAAAATTGTCAGCTAATGAATATGTCGGCATGTATCAAAGTTAAATGCAACCGCTCGCTCACGATTCTTTAGAAATGATCTGTTGCGTTCACTGTCACAGGCTGGTCACGAGATTGATTTTTATTGGCAAATGGGAGTGCGGACGTGACCTTGAATGAAGTGCGAAGGCCCTGTGGTTCATTTTCATGCTTCTTATGGCGCATTCTTCAGCAGTAAAATTCAATTATCGTCACGAACGGAGTGAAGCGTGTGACCTTACGAGTGAGCATGTTATATTTCAGAGTCCCAGGTTGTACTTTTTCTGTTCTATTCAACATTCGCCATCACAGTTGGTTCACTGAAGGACACTGAGTCTTGAAGTTTTTAAACGGAGATGTTTAAGTGCAGGTTTAATGGAGTAATTGTTCATAATTTGGCCCCTTTAAAATGCCGGAAAGCGTCGCTATCTGATCCGGCAGTCTGATGAGCGATTAAAGGTCCATCTGTCTCATTGATTAATGCTAATTTCGCCCCCGGGGTCGGACTGAATCAAAACTGTAGCCCGAACGCCCCAGTGCATGATGACAAATATTTTTCATGGCGACTGTATGAAATCATATCTTCTGAGGCAATATTTATTGTTTCACTAATCAGTGGCACTAGTGGCCATTAATGTAATTTGCAGCGATCTGGATTACGATGTAAGAGTCATCAAAGTGATTACAAGAAACAGAAAGGAGAGACAGAGAAAGGAGGAGAAGGAGAGGTCTGACTCTGCAGAAAAACATTGTTGCTTCTACCTCCACCCTACAGTACATCTCTGTCAACAGCATTTGCAGTTGCTTACCACTGAATGTAATTGTAATCATTCTTTAGTTTGGTTTCATAGTTACAGAAAGCACTTAGAATGGAAATAAACATTAAGACTTGCATGTTAACATGAGAATAATATGGGAGAATAATATACTAATCTTGTCTCAAAGTCATATGCAAGATGTATTACAATCCACGTCATGATGCTTTAAACCCTGTCATTTTCTTATGATACTGTCATGCAAGATTACCGAAAGCAAATTGCACTCCCAGGAATTACGTTACCAGAAATTAATCTGCCTAGAACAGTAATTCAACTGCTAAAAGGTTGATTTAGACAATGAAATACATATATTCATGCGCTTTTAAATGCTTCTAACAAAAATATCAAAAAATATTTAACTTCAATTTCAAGACTTTTACTGTAACCGTGACTTGTTTTTTAAACTGAGGAGCAAGTTGAAATAATTTTCTGTGGTAATCAACATAACCACAAATGCTGTCTAGATAGGCTCTGAAAGCAGCACTTGCCAAGCTAAATTTAAGTCTACAACAACATGAAAGCTAGACGCCATTTGTTTGGTTGTGAATAACATCATTTCTGATTGAAAACATAAACTTGCTTAATCTTTTGTGGAAGATAAAAAGATTTTGGTTGCATCCCAAATGTTGTACAATGCACTTACACTATATATGTTTTTATCAATTCCTACAATCCCTTGAAATCGAACCTATGACCTTGGTGTTTCTAAGGTCATGCTGTAATATTTAAGTTACTGATTGCTGAAGTAGTGGTTTGGATCGCTTCTTAAAATCTGTTCTATTTAGTTTGAAGTCTTATTGCCAGCGTCTGGCCCGTCTTGCCAGCCTGGGTGTGTCCCGCTTGCGTTTGGACAAGATGCAGTTGGCAGGATCGAGACAGAACGACTCCTGTGAGTCCACACTAATGCGCGAGTCTGTTTGGATGGGTGGAATTTAAATGGATAGCTGGGAGAGAGAGAGGAAAATGTGTGTGTGTAATCATACTCCATTTTCATTAGCTAGAAAACCACCCCAGTAAAATGACATGAAGAATAGGCATTATGAGACGCGAAAGTGATTGTCTGTTTCGTGATGCTAGCAGCTCATTGTTTACATAACCCATGTTGTTCAGTGTAAAGAGCTGGTGGTGGGGTCTCTCTCTCTTACACACACACACACACACACACACACACTACTACTTGAGCTAATTGCAGGCATTGTGTGAGGGCACCTGAAATAGAGTTGGTGTGCTCCTCAAATAGCCTCACATTCGGCTCGGTGGCATCGGATGAGACGGTGGAGGAGATTTTAGGTCATACTCTTGTCAGCAGGCAGTACTGAAGCATGCAAAATGTCAAGTTAGATTTCAAGTCAAATTTATTTGTATAGCGCTTTTCACAATACATATTGTGTTTAATGTTTCAAAGCAGCTTTACAGGAAATCATGATGTTGATGTTTATCTTAATATTCTTATGCCTCATAGTCGAGTTGGGGGATAATATAGTTACATTTTGCGATCAAGCCGTTGAGATATGCTATATTATATGCTGTTTGTTGCACTATGTGATTTTACTGCATGTATCCGGGTAAAGTTGGACACATTTGTATATATAACTTTATATAAAGTGCTGGGCGATAATATAGTTACATTTTGCGACAAAAAAATCTGTCCTAATGTGAAAACCTTATGTGAGTACCTGTATGTAGGCAGATAAAGTTGGATATATTTATATATCCAACTTCATATAAAAAGTTAGGTGATAATATAGTTAAATTTTGTGACAAAAAACTATATGATATTTGCTAAATTGCGTGCTGAAATAAAATTTAGGCAGTTGAAATTTGCTATATTCTAGTGTATTTCGCTTTACGCAAATATAGGCCTACATGATGTATCTGAATAAAGTTGGATGTATATATCCAAGTTTATATAAAGAGCTGGGTGATAATATAGTTACATTTTACGTAACTAAAAACTCAAAAATGTAAATTCTGGTAGTTGAGATTTGCGCTGCGTTCATTGTCTTCTGTCTTCTGGTTTGTTTTTCCACAGCATACACATTTATGAATGAACCATTGGTTTTAAAATCTTCCCGTCTACTGACATTTGTTATGACATCCACTTTGCACATGATCATTTTCATTAACTCTACAACAAGTAAATCCACTTCAACAGCTAATTACTCCTCAGCAGTGGCAATAAAAAGGAGAGTTACCACAAAAATTGAAGGTCAGAGACAGTAGTCTAAAGATGGCTGCTCACTTGTTTCTCTGACACAAGGTCTATAGAGCTAGGCGATGATGCTGTTACATTTTGGGACAAAATAAAAGCCAAGCATTTGAGATTCGCTATATAGTATATATTGCTTTACAGCAGTATACTGTATGTATGTGGATAAAGTTAGTTATACTATACATCCAACTTTACTTAAAGACCTGTATGATAATATAATTTACATCGGATCAGAAAAACAGTGGACAACTGAACGTGTCTAACGCTGTAAAGTCCTCTGGTCTTCATCTGGCTGTTATAATGTAGATGTAGCTTCTCCTGTGCAGAGTTATGGTGATGACCCTCTTGATTTTACTCCAGCTCTAAAAGCAGGGTTTTGGCTCAAAGCCTACATCTGACAAGAGAGAGTGTATTAATTCAGTCTAAAAGAGGGATCGCAGCACTCCAGCGGAGTGGACTTGAGTTTGGTCCAGACTCGCTTGTCATTCAGAGAGGGACGGAAGACGCTTCAGCAGTCGCTGTCTTGTCTGTTCTGGGGTGCGTTTCCCAAAATAATTGTTAGCTAACTATGGTCATTAGTTGCATTGAACTCTATTGGTAATGACAGAACTTGCGACCGGGAAACGCACCCCTGTTCTCTTCTGCTGTTTTTCCTCTTCTCTTCTTGTTTCTTTTATATCTAGTCTCTGCTTGATGTTATTTTTCTGACTTGCCTCCCATTTTTCTCAATTTTTCTCTACTTGTCTCATCTCGCATTGCCTCACTTCTTCTTTTCTTGTCTCTTCTCAGTTCATCTCACCTCAACAATTGTTTTGCTTATTTCTTCTTCCGCACAATTCACTTTCTCTTCTTGTCTCATCACAGCTCATTTTCTCTTCTTTTCTCATCTTCTCTCATCTCAATTCCACCTCTTCTCTTCTCTTCTCTTCTCTTCTCTTCTCTTCTCTTCGCTTTTTATTTCTTCTCTTCATGCTTTATCTCGGTTGGTCTCAGCTTGACTTTTTTCTTTGCTAATGTCTTCTCTAAACTCCTCTAAATTTCTCATTATGTCTCATCCTTTCTCTCGTCTCTCATGTTCATGTTGCCTCATCTCACCTTGTTTTTTTTGTCTCTTTTATCCTTGTCTTATCCCACCACTCATTTTCTCTTCCCGTTCTTCTGACAGGACTGTCTCCGGACTCTCAGACAATTTGAAGTTTTTGAAGCAGGATTAATATGTCAAAATGTGCATGACAGAATGATGGAGAGAATAACCCCTGGAGTGATTCTTCTGTCAAGGTCATGTAGAGGAGAGCGGGCGAATGTGTGTCTGAGCGAGAGCAGACCGTCAGGTTGAGCAGCTTTGTAAACTCAGAGGTGAGAGCAGGTTTACTGATGATGAGAGGAGCACAGGGAGTAACTGAGACATGAAAGGCGTTCGTCATACAGCTACATGATGCTGCATACGTGCCTGTGTGTGTGAAGGCACACGACGTGTGCTTTAATGCATGCAATGTGTTATGCAACCATCCCTTGGTTCAATACGAGCAGCATAAGAGATTCTCTTCTCCTCTCTTTCTCTTGCTTCTCTTTTCCTTCCACATCTTTGCTTGCTCCCTTCTCATTCTTTCTTTTAATCTGATCTCATCTTGTATCATATCAGGGCTGCATGATTTGGGGAAAAAAATTGCGATTGTGATTGTGAAATGCAATTTTTTTGCTGTGATTGTTTGTAGGGTTGCAAAATGTCACCAAAAATCTTTGTTATTATAAATCAATATGACTAAATAATTATAATAATAAAAATAGTAACAACAACAACAATATAATAATAATTATAAAAATCTAGTATTAAAGAAAAATATAACAATCATTTTCTTGTACAGTACAACTGTAAAATTACACTACTAATATTTATGGCGTCATTCAAATGTTAAACCATCAAGCTTTTAAAGGTATTTGAATAAAAATAAATAAATAAAGTAATAATGTGCTGCAGAATTTGGCAAAAAATATTATTATAAATCAATACGACTATAAAACAACAACAACTAATAATAATAATAATAATAATGTAGGGCTGCACAGTTTGGCCATAAATGTTATTACATATCAATTTGTAGTAATAACAATTATTATATTATTATTAAATCTGGTATTAAAGAAAATATATATAATAATTGTATTGTACATTACAGCTTTAAAATTACACTAATATTTATGACTACTTATAAATGTTAGACCATTAAGCTTTTATTTTTGGTGGCAAACCGCAGGGAGAATTTAAACTTGTCTTTTGTTGACAGCAGCTAGTTTATAAGCGCTTCTTATTACAAGTTTGGGACAATGGTTGTGCATGTTGCGTTCCCAAATGCATGTTGTAAGTGACCCAAACTTAGAGCAGATGCAGAGATGAGCTTGTGTGGAACAGCATTTATTATGAACTGATTCGCTCAGAGACTCTGAAAACACTGGATCATGAGCTGCTCACGAGTAGATGAACACAGTGCCACGATTCACTCTGAAACACACAGCGCATATATTTATTCATTAAAGTTGCAGCCTTTGCTATTTGATAATGGCACTAAGCCATATAGTGATTTTGCTTTTATTTGGATTAATCGTGCAGCTGCATCTCATCTCATGATCCTGTTTCCGTTTCCTTTCCTCTCTTCACCTGTCTCATCCTCTTATTTTCTTTCTTTTTCATCTTATTTTCTTCTCCTTTTATTCTCTCCTCTCCAACTGTTTTGAAGAACTCCAGCTATCGAAGAAAACAGAACTGTGGAATTATGGGAAGAGTGTAAAAAAGGATAACACATAATCACTAAGGATACAAAACCAGGTATTGTTTAAAAAGAAAAAAAAAAACAGCACAGCGACAACAACTAGATAATGACTGAGGTATGACATCACAAACCCACCACTCTCTGCCTCACGTGTGTGTGTGTGTGTGTGTGTGTGTGTGTGTGTGTGTGTGTGTGTGTGTGTGTGTGTGTGTGTGTGTGTGTGTAGGCCTGTCATGTTTTGCGCTGTGCTTTTGAGGAGCTGTGAAAGGAGAAAACAGGGAAAAATCTTTTAATCACTTTCCTCTCCGGAGAGCAGAGAGCCTCTCCAGAGGGCTGGAGACAGAACGAGAGAGAGCGTGTGTGTCTGACTCACTATTCATGTTTGATATTTTTGTGCTAAGTGGAAAGAGACTGTGTGTGTGTGTGTGTGTGTGTGTGTGTTTCACTGAGGGAGAGAAAAGAAGCTGAATGTGTGTGAGGTTGTGCTTTCACTTTAAGTTGATGGAAGCGTGTGTGTGTGTTTGTGTTTATTTATAGGACGTCATATATGTTATGCACAGGCTTTCTATATACAGTATATTGCGTGACAGTCTTCCAGCTGTAGCAGCGGTTGAACTGTATCTACCGAAGTCTGAGTGTAGCTGAAGGCTAATGAACTGATAAACAATCACCATCAATAAAATAATACAAACAACAATACTGTACACAGCAACACACGAAAGCAGCATATAGAAATATACATGCAATAGATATTCATCCATAACAAATGATGCAGCAGAGTCAGACTCAGCCTGGAAATTCGTCAGATTCATGTGTGTGTTTAAACAAGGTTGTTAGTGGAGAACTGTGTGTGTGTGTGTGTTAAAATCTGGCAATGTGTTGAGATGGACAGATTGTGCTGAATGAGTGCCATGTCTTCAGAGTCTGTTCATTCCTTCATTCCTCTTCTTCCATCATGTTGTCCTTTTATCCTTATATCTTGATCTATCTATCTATCTGTCTGTCTGTCTGTCTGTCTGTCTGTCTGTCCAGCTTGATCTCATGAGAATGTTTGTTTCTTACGTAAAATGTGGTTTTACAAAACGTACATTTACTTACGTTTTTATAGACACTAAAACGTACAATACTGATGTATATTTACATCATCTAAACAATACTGACGTATTTACAGCATTTAAACGTAAATCGTAAGTTATTTACACATGAACAATTTTACAAACTTACAATTAAATCCTTATGAATATTGAAATTGCATTTTATGTTGTATTGTATTTAGTTGTCATATCAATGCCATTATGTTTTCAATTGCATTATTAAATTAAGCTTAATCATTTACATAATATGAAATAACATTTAGTTCTGTTCTGTGTGATTTATGCTGCCAATTCGTTTTGAAGAATACATAATGTTAAACAAGACTACACTAAACCCTTAAAATGAATAACATTTCTGAAATCGTTTAACCATCATGGGACACAAAAGGCGTTTTCTCCGACATGCTGTGACTGACAATAGAACCATAAAATAGAATACACCAAAAAACGCAACATAATTACAAAAGGAATCAATTTTATTTGTGCGCTGTAATCCAAATCTTCAGAATCCATACGACTGTGAGGAACAGAACCAAATCCAAGCCTTTATTCAGTGATCTTCATCTCCATCCTGAGCAGTGACCGTAAGCAGCAATACCCGCACTGATTCGCTCGTTACACGTTCAAAAATTGGCACTTCAAGAAACTTTACAACAGGTTTTAAAGAGTCATGAAACCCCGTTTCAGCACTGGTTAGTTCTCACGACAGTTTTAAAAAACGCAAAAAATGTGGGCTTGGTGTGCTGCAGAGTGGAGGGGGAAGAGGGGAGACAGACAACACACACAGCTTCGGGTTCAGACAGTTTCATTTCACTCCCATTGAGTTAAAAACAAATAAATGCACAGCCATTTGCACTCTGCATCGAAAACAAACATATGAATGCGCTGTTGCACTTCTGACAACTTTTTAAGGCTTATTCTGCGGCGTTTATATAACCCTTTTGACAGGTTGTGGTTTGACAGGTTACACTCACTAAGTGAATGAATCGCTATTACAAAGCAAAAACAAACACTCTCCTTCGATCCATGAACGTTTCTCTCAGTTTATGTATGCGATCTCACAGTTTAAAGCGTCTTGCCATAGCAAATCAACACATGCTGTTGTGAATAATTAAGCGAAGCCTCTTCTTATAGGATAACAACACGCAGTCTCATGAATAATTTAATAGACACCAACGCATCATCGATGTACTATAGTACTATAGCATCAATAAAAACTTATAAAAATGTACATTTTGTGCTGTACTAATACCTACATATAAACAATGAGACCAGGCTGATCTGCCTATCTATCTATCTATCTATCTATCTATCTATCTGTCTGTCTGTCTGTCTGTCTGTCTAGCTTTCTTTACACCTGGCAATAAACCAGCCACATAAAGAGCCTGAGAGAGACAGCAGGAGGATCAAAAGAAAAGCACACCATTACACTCTTTCAACGACCTGACAGATTCATTTCTCATTGTCCTTTGTACTCGTCCCCAGCGATCACCTGTTAAATGTTTATCAATAAGAATCAATTGAGGAGATCGTTAAATATTCATGATCTCGATGAATATTCTGAGGCGTTGGATGCATAATGAGCAGCAGGTGGAGGATGGAACACAACCAACATTCCGAATTCCATCATGTTTGTTTACTGACTGCTGTCAACTGGCCGTCGCTCTCAATTTCCCCTCCGGGTAGCTTGTTATAGTTTGATTTTCTCTGCGATGGCTGCCCTCAATGTCATTCCTTTCAAAAGCCACCATGGCCAAATATTCCCGCTCACATGTGCTCTGTTCCAACAAGCCTGTCGTTCATGCGATGTTGCGTTTAAGTAATCTCACCTCTTGCTTTCCCCACCGGCCCACTGTTAGCTCACTCAAGGGCCTCATACCTTCAGTTTGCCAGATAATTGCTTTCACAGAAGTCTATTTATAGATCTTCAGATGCAATAATGAGTCCTGACGCTAGAAATACGTTTCGTGAATAGACGCAGTTAGCAAGTGATAATGATTTTCAGCACCCCTGCTGAAAGAATGGGGTTTGCTTATTTATATATTAAGTCAATTATTCCTGCTCATTAACAGAAGCTGTCCATCATAAGGTGACTTTTCAATGACAACCAGTAGTTTGCACTCAATAGTTTTTTGTTTATGTTGCACTGGAGTCATGGATTTATACTAACGCTGATGCAATATCATGGAAATGTTTACAGTTGTGCATTTGGCAGATACTTTTACCCTATGAGTTGTATCAGTTCATGCATTCCTTTGGAATAGAACCCATGACTTTGGCATTGCTAGTGCCATTTAAGCTACAGTACCATTTCCATAGCATTTAGCTGGTCATGTGATCTCAAAATGGTAGCTCTCACGAGGTGACCCACTTCATGTAAAATAAAACATTTTGTAGGCCAATGAAATGCATGGAGTTCTAATGCCATGTGAGGTATATTTGCTTTTAAACGCTTTTCAAAAGTACAATTCATTTCTTTACTGGGTAAAAGTTTTTAAAGTGCACTTTAAAGGGCATTAAGCCCAAAACTCAGGCTTTTCCTATAAATCTTTTGGTAAAGCATCCCAGAGCAGAGAGATCAAGAAGGCTGTCATGAACGTAATGTAATTGCGGTTCGAGGCAGCCACCAACATGCGACCTTTGCCACAATTGTTTTAGCCTTTGTCTATCATTGTCTTAAATGCTGCTAGTTATTTATTCTGAAGACACACTGACCCTAAAATGGACTCTGTTGCCCCCTGGTGGTCAGAACTAAAAGTAGAGGAGGAAAAAGCAGTGGAGTGATGGACTGCTGACATGTAAAACACACATTATGCACAACAACAATCTCATATAAAGAAATTCCACCATCCAGAAAACACTTGGCGGGAGAGTATGTGTTTGTGTACTGTTTGCACACACACTGCTGTTATCCTCCCCATAATTAAAGTGAAAGATAAATGAACACACACAGATGTGAACACAGATAGGGAAAACCAGAAGAGCAGGCGCAATATGGCCTAAACAGACCAAATCCAAGCACGCACACACATTTGCATGTCACTGTTTGTTCCTTTTCTTGATCCGACACCAGTTGGGCAGCTCTGTTTTCAATCTCCTCTCATCCGTGTTTGGCACCAAGGGGGTCTGTAATACCTGGAGGGAGCAATGCGTTTGCATTCACATTCATCCAAATGGAAGTTGCTAGGCTGGTGCATACTTTAGAGCCACAGGAAATTATATCATGAGAATGCTAATGGCATATTACACAAGTTCACAAGTTACAGAATATCACAAGTTCACTAGTGTCGATAACAAGTTCAGTATAGAGTACCACAAGGTAGAGCTGCACGATTCTGGGTAAATTGAGAATCACGATTTTTTTTCTCAAATAGAGATCACGATTCTCCCACGATTCTGAACTAAACAAAATAATGTGTGACAAAATATTAATTGCTGCAGTCTATTTAAGAGTGTTTAATTTAAATGAATTATTAAACATTTTAATATATAATACAGTATGGCCAGGTTTCACAGACGGGGCTTAGACTAAGCCAGGATTAGATCATAGTTCAATTAAGACATTTAAGCAATTTTTATAAACATGCTTAGAAAAAAACATTACTGGTGTGCATCTTGAGACAAAACAAAGGCACTGATATATTTTAAGATCAGTCAATGCGAGTTTCTTTCAGTTGAAACAGCTCAGATTTACATTTTTGTCTAGGACTAGGCTTAAGCCTTGTCTGTGAAACCCGGGGTATATGTATTTAAAATATAGTGTATTTAATACACCAACTTTTAGAATTAAAATTATGAAAAATTGGTTTGTATTAATGATTCAATGACTCACTCATACCTCACTTGTTTCATTAATGGATGAATCAGTGTTTTTGAACGAATCTCGAATGAATGATTCAATAACAAATAATTTTTTAACAGTCACTTGTCGCCACCTAGTGGCGAAATGATGCAATCGACACAAACGTTATTTGAAGCGCCAGTTGCTTTCAAAAGATGAGTGGCTCTATTTTGATCGCTACCATAGACATCAATGTTTGTAGCCGAACTATAAACTTTTATCCCACTATTTCTATGAATGACTGTAAGACAGAAATAATACTGTGTAGTTGAAAAGACTGTTTGTGAAGCTTTTTCTTACCTAAACATGTTAACTGTCTGCTCTCTGGATCAGCAGCAGCGCGAATGCAGATTTGAATGTTCCGGTATGATTTTTTCAAAGTTTTAATAGACACGGGCGAATCGTTGTCATTCAGAAATTAGATCGTGTGGGTATTTGAATCGAGATCGCGATCTTTTAACGATTAATCGTGCAGCTCTACCACAAGGCTCAGTACTAGGACCATTGCTTTTCACCCTGTACATGCTACCCTTGGGAAATATCATTAGGAAACATGGTGTTAGCTTTCACTGTTATGCTGATGATACTCAGCTCTGTGTTTCTTTGCGGCATGATGAAACATACCAATTCACAAAACTAACAGAATGCATAGTTGATTAAAAAAATGGATGTCTAATAATTTCCTACTGTTCAATTCTGGGAAAAAAAAGGTTTTAATTATTGGACCAAAACTTCAGCAAAACATTGTTTGCATCATTGAAACATTTTTTCCCTGTTTAACACTGTAACGTTTCTTTGACACAGTCTGTATTGTATAAAGCGCTATGTAAATAAAGATGAATTGACTTGACTATCTGTGCTGTGACGTCATAGACAACAGACTGGGTAAAACTGTCCATTTCAGATTCAGTTTTGATTGAATTTTGCTCCAGTAGGATTCAGTTTTTATTCTGAATTTAGATAAATATTCAATTCTGATTTTATACACACCAAATTAGGATTTTATACATCCAATTCAGAATGAATTCACATTCAGCTCAGATTATATTCAGATTTAATGCACATTCAAATAAGATTCAATACGAAATTGATACATATTCAATTAGGATTTCGTACAAGTTCAGTTCAGATTAAAACTGATGTGAATGTGAATCTGTATGAAATCGTAATTGAATCAAATCTGTATTGAATCTTATTAAAATTCAATTAACATTACATTTAGATTTAGTTCACATTTAACTCCTATTCAATTTATTCAATGCATTATATTATATTATATTATATTATATAACAAGTTGGTTACTTTCACCTGAGTTGATACTGATCTGGTATAGCAGATGTTATTTTAATGTTATTTTATGCACTTGCTGTTAAGCAGGGCACCTAATGTAATGGAAAAGGGTGGGACAGGTGTTCTCAAACTGGTACTCTTCCACAAAGCTCTTGTTGTCGAGATTTACATCAGATAACACACCCTTATTGCTGAGTATATTTGCTCAAGATATTGTTACGCACACACTCATACAGCTGACTACAAAAGGATATTTACTCTTGACCTAGAATTGTCGTCATATTATGCATACATACAGCCACGTGCACGCCTGGGAAAATCCTGATAAATAGTATGAGACAGATCTGATGCTAATGCAGAGCGTCAACAATTACATACAAACTCTCATTATTTCTTTTCTTTTTTGTCTTCATTAGTTCTTACTGTGTTTTTCAGTAATTACCACATGTATACACACACACACACACACACACACACACACATATATATATATATATATATATATATACTAGTGTGTCTGTCTTTTATATGTATGTTATATGATAGATATATATATATATATATATGTGTGTGTGTGTGTGTATACATACATACCTGTGTATATATATAATTTTTATTAATAAAATAACAGTACATATATATATATTATATATACTTATTTATATGTAATACTTGTGTGTGTGTGTGTGTGTGTGTGTGTGTATAATATGCTTATGCAAAAGTCTGTTTTTATTATATTGTGTTACATGATTTACTTATGGTATTACATATATATTTACATTATTTGCATACTTTTGTATGTGCATGTGTGTAAACGTTTACATGTGTGTGTATACACGTGTACACACACACACACACACACACACACACACAAACACGTATGTAAACATTTTATTTCATTTGATATAAATAAATATTTACACAGATTTTTGATTTGCATAATTCCTTTAGTGTGCTAAAACTGACAAATAATATATTTATATATAATAATAATTAAATGCACAGTTTTTTCTATGCATTGTATCTCTATTGCATACTGTCTCTTTTTTGGTTTGTGTATTATTTGTAAGACTCTTTAGGTGCAGATGGGATGGAGTGAGTGTGTTTTTGGTTATTTATAGAGCGAGAGACAACAGAAGATGAGAAAGATGGAGAACACAGAAAGCTGTGTGAGTTTCTACACTTGTGAGAATGTAAAATGAACACAGATTACATAACTGGTTAACACACACACACACACTGAAAGCGTATTATTGCGCCGCTACTATTATCTGTGGAAGAGGGATGTTTGTGCTGTCATGATACAGCTCGTGTGTCACATAATGGACCTGTGTGTTCGGGTTAGGTTTGACTACGTTTTGGGGACCAAATGTCACCACCAGAACAGTAAAAGCTGAAATCACCTACTTTGTGCAGAGGAGCCAACAGTCCCCTTGAGGCTTAGACATGCTAAATTATGTTAATGGAAATGCAGAAATGTTCTTATGATATAAATGTGTCAGTGATATTAGTAGAGCTTTAGCATCTCTTTCAGTTTTCATGAATCCCTTGTGTGTGATGTCAAAGGTGAAAGAGCATCTTACTGTCCTTCATCAATCAGAAACGCCCCTCTGTTCTCTGATGAATTGCCCCTAAACCCTGCCTTAAAACATTACTGACCAGTCCTGCTTTAGCAACCGTTGCCATATCATGAGACACGCTTATGCTCTTTTGTAATGTAAGTCTATTGAAGTCCTTTGTATTTGTGTAGTTTTAAATGTTAGAGAAGTTGTTAAAATATTGTGCAAGCCTACATATTCTCATCATTTGCTGTCTATTTAATTGCACTGCTGACTAGAAGGATCAGTTGAGACACTAAAGAGTAGGGATGCACAATATTATTAGAACGTCATCGGACAACATCGGCCCAATATGAAAAATGATGCCGATATGGCTTGCTGATCATGATCATGTTAGTGGTGTGATCATTCTTGAAGCCAACTTTTACCTGAATGGTGAATAGATTCACTGTTTTGGATCACCGCTGTTAAGTTGTCACATTTAAGTGTCCTTATGGCCATCCGGTTAGGCCTTTTATTCATTTAGGGGGCGCTGTAGGCCTGCGTGTAATAAAATGAATCGTAAACTACAAAAATAACATTAAGATACTTGTGTTTCTGAATAAATACTGCAGGAATTGATGTCCAATCTGTTTTGATTTTAAAATCAGAAGCTATAGCTTACATAAACAAAAATCACAAACACATGACACTTGTAAATTAAATAAATGTATATGTACAGATTTATTTATTAATGTGTAATATATTTTTCAAACAGAATATGAAAACTTAAATACAATACTTTTTTACAGCTCTTTTGCTTTAGATATGGATGCATGATATTGGGTTTTTGCCGATATTCGATATGCCTATATATATTTTACTCAGTTTGACAGATAGCCAATGCCGATATCAATATATATTTCCTTTTGTTTGGAAACAACATAAACTCTCTCTTGTGCAGGTATATCACTAACACACCTTGAGCACATGTGAGTTATTCATCGTATCAGCAAGGCATATCGGCATTATTTTTCATATCGGGCTGATGCCAGTGTTTACATTTCAAGCCTTTAATCAGCTGATCCTGATGACATTCTGATGATATTGTTCATCCTTAACTTCAGACCATAAACAAATGTTAAATCTACAAATAAAATCTTAAGGTTACAACTGCATAGGTTTGAAAAAAACAAAACAGCAGTGATGAATTTTTATTGTAGTTATTTTTATATAAGCTTTCTTATTGTTAAAATAACTTTAATAATGTTTATTTTTTTCTAAGTTTATTTTAGTCTAAGTTTTTGCTCAAAACTAAAATTAAAACCAAAATAATTTATTATCTATATCTTATTTACTGTATAATATACTATTATAAGAATTATTATTTATTTTATATAACCAAAATAAATATTATCGGCTACCAGCCAAAATGAGCTGAAAAATATCAGCAAATCGGATATTTGCAACAATCCAATATCACACATCCCTATTAAACAGATCTCATTTGTATTTATTATTTTTTGCTTTGAGGACACCTCAGGATAAAGGTAGAGAGATGATCGTATCCAAAGACAGATTAATTCATATGTACCATTGAAACCTCATGAATATTTCAGGACAGATGGTGTTAATTCATGGACATGCTACACGCAGAGATCATCAGTGATCCGCTCTGATCTGACTCCTTCACAGCCCCCTTGAGACCAAACACACACACACACACACACACTCACACTGCACACACCCTCCAACACACTTCAGTGAACCTGCTAGTGATTACCTGCCTTGACAATCTAAGTCTAGATGAACACGACTGTCCCTGAAGGTTATGAGGTTAAACGTAATGCTCAGAATATTATCTTTGGTGTTTGCTAAGGCGAACATAACTCGTGCTCATACCTGGTACACTTAGCATTCAACGTCAGTGCGTTTGCAATTTATCCTGCACTGTTTGTTCTGCAAACTCAAGTCATGTGTTTTGTTGAGAAGTATTATATTTCTATCCTTAATTACTCATTAATTACTCACCCTCATATCGTTCCAATCCCGTAAAACCTTTGTTCATCTTCAGAACATATATTAAGATATTTTTGATGAGATCCGAGAGCTTTCTGACCCTGCATAGACAACAATGCAACTACCACCCGGACATCATTCAAATAGTCCATGTGACATTAGTGGTTCAAGCGTAATTTTATGAAGCTACAAGAATGCTTTTTTTGTGCAAAGAAAACAAACAATTCTTTCAGTCTTCGAGATTCTTCCTTCTGGAAAGAAGATATTTTGAAGAATGTTAGTAACCAAACAGTTGCTGGCAGCCATTGACTTCTATAGTATTTTTTTCCAAACTATGCAAGTCAACGGCTACCAGCAATTGTTTTATTACCAAGATTCTTCACAATATTTTCTGTTTTGTTCAACAGAAGAATGAAACGTATTCAGGCTTGGAACAGAACCAACCCACAGGCGTCAAATCCTGTACACGCCCATGAAATATTTACACGCTGTAATATTACATCTAAATATTTCAACCATTTTCTTATTTGCATTTCACAACGTCTCCGTCAGCGGCTGATCCTGCTTCAGGGGGTTTCTAAATCCTGCTGGAGAGAGAAAGAGAAAGAGGGAGGAGCTGAACGCAAACCTAGTGCACTGCCTACCTAGACAGCATACTGTAACTACACAGTACAGTACACACAGGTGAACTGATGGGAATGATTCCTTGAAGGCTGCTGCTCCACTTTTTCTGTCTTTTTTTCTTCCTGAAGTGGTGTCTGTCCGTAACATACTGTTTACAGCATTCCTGACATCTAATGCTCCTCACAGCTCATAGGGAGTCATAAAACCGCTTAGAGAGAGAAAGAGAGAGATTGGGAGGGATGCTCTTCAGCGATAGAAGTGACACATATGGGCCGAGTTAAAATGCTAGGGATAAATCTTACAGGAGGAGAGAACTGCAAGATGGAGACAAGCAGCGAGAGAGGGAATGTGTGAAGAGGAAGCTACTAGTAATTCAGCAATACATTTACTTTGTTAGATTCATTAACAAGCAGCACTAACAGTACTGATTACAGAAGTAAAATGGTCATGTCGTTTTGCTTTGTAACTCGGGTTTCAGCTATTTTATAGTGGTTTGTAGTATTAATGATTC